>NW_004624739.1:4553265-4705323 GCF_000247695.1 Heterocephalus glaber
ACTACTCAGCCATAAAAAATGAGAAATTAGAGACATTTATAGCTAAATGGATGCATATTGAGGTGATACTCTTAAGTGAAATAAATAGGACACACATGTAAATACCGAATAGTTTCTCTAGTATGAGAAACTGACAATGTAAATAAGGACTAAAAGGTATAATAGTTAATGTGAAATAGAAAGAAAAGTGGCAAAGGGGAGGGGGAGGTGGGAGGGGTAGGGGAAAGGAAAGAAGTGAATGGAATTAATATGAGAAAATGAAAAAATGGAAACAAAGTCTGTAAATGGGGAGGGATGGAGGGGTTGAAGGGAGGCCATTGGAAGGGGGAAAAAATAAGAACCAAGATGGATTATGTAAAGGTGCAAATTCCCAATGATGAATGTCATTATATTTTATATGTAAAATGTACCAATACAATTAATTTATAAAAAACACAGTTAGGGCCAGGGCTTTAGCTCAGTGGTTTCTCCACCTGCTGCGCAAGCGCGAGGACCCGAGTTTGATCCCCGGTACCAAAAAAAAAACCACAGTTGGAGGGAAGGAATTAGTTCTGGTTCTGCTGTAGGACAGTAGGGTAACCATTGGTTAAGACAATCTATAATATATTTCAAAGTAACTAAAAAGGAAGTGTGTAAAATTCCCAACACATAAAAATGATTAATGGTTGAAGAGGTGAAAATACTTATTACCCCCATTTGATTATTATACATTGTATATGGGTATTGAATTATAATCTATCCCATAAAGAAGTATAAATATTATGTCTCAGTAAAAAAATTGGCAAGATAACTTCAAATAGTTATGAGTGGTGCAAAGATAATAAAAAAGAGAGAGGCTGGCCCCAGAGGAGGCGATCTGGAGATGTTTACACTAAACTGAGACTTGACTGATGAGATGGTCACAGCAGGAGCTGTGGCAGCCCAGACAGAAGGAGCAGGATGCCCAAAGGCTTTATGCAAGAATGTGATCAGATGGGCAAAGAACCAAAAGAAGGCCAGTGTGACTGTGTTAGTGAGCTAGGGAACCAGTGGATGTATGGTAGGGTCAGGAGGAACTCGTGGGCCAGAAATACAGTTGTTATTGGTGCCCGGGCACCCAGGGTTGTGTTTTCCAAAGACACTGTGACTGCTTGAAGGGGGAGTGTATTTGAAGAAGGAAAGAGGGGAAACAGGAAGCCATTGAGGAGGCTATGGGCCCTAGTGAGTGGTGATGGTACACTGCACTCAGGTAGAGGGAAGAGGCTGACGGATCTAGAGCAAGCTAACAACCATCAGGACTTGCTGTAAAATGGGGTGTATGTGAGGCACAGGAGGAGCCCTCTGCTGCCTCCTTGGGGGCCAGTCTTCCTTTGACTTACTCTCTTTTCTCTATCCCTTTATTCCTTGATCTCAGAGCCAGGTTTCCTAGGCATGAGTTCCAGACTTGCTTTTTGTTCCTGTTGGGGCTGGGGTGAGGGACAGAGGCCTTTGGACTCTAAGGGCAGAGGAGGAAAGGAGAATGAGTCCTTGGTCACACCCACCTTCCCTCCAGCACATGTGTGGGTGTCATCCTAAGTGTTCTGGGTCTTCCCTTCAGCTATCCTGACGTCAGCACCTAGATCCAGGCTCCAGGAGGAGCGGAGGATGCAAATCTGCCCTGCTGCATATTCATCTAAGGATAAATTCAAGTAAACATTTCAGAGAAGTATGAGAGCAAAGGGTTAGGGGATGGCATTCATCCCTTGAATCTTAAACTGAAGGTAGTTCTGTTTGGATTGTGATTTCTCTGAGAAACGTCTTTGTCATTCTTAAAATGAAGGTGAAAAAAAATGATCAATGTCTTCTGTAACATATGTTGGAGGGAAGGAAGAAGAAAGGAAAGGAGGGAGGGAAGGGGGGGAGAGAGAGACAGAGACAGAGAGAGAGAGAGAGAGAGAGAGAGAGAGAGAGAGAGACCTTCCCCAGAATAACAACTGAGCAAAAATTTACTGCTTTGTTTTCTTTTTCTTTTTTTTTTTTGTTGGTAAGGGGATCGAACTGGTCCTTGTGTTTGCGAGGCAGGCAGCAGAACCACTGAGCTAAATCCCCAGCCCCTGTTTTCTTAATCTAATGGTGACCAAACCCCATGAGCCCAGACATAAAGCAGAACTAGTGTGCGAGCCAATACTGATTCATATCAGGGCTAGAGGGAGGCACTGGTTTAGCAGGAAACCAAAACAAGAAAATAAGAACAAAAATAAAAAATCCCTGACTTGAGTTTGCTCTGGACTCTGCAGCAGCTGGTGTTGAGAGCTCAGGAGGGCAAGGCCATGTGGATCTTCCCATCTGAGCAGTGCTGCACTTGGCAGAGGACAGTCCGTGGCTGGCATTCAGAGCATGTGGAAGGAAGGAAGGAAGGAAGGAAGGAAGGAAGGAAGGAAGGAGCCAAGAGTACCTCTCTGGGACCATTACCTCATGTTCAGGGGAAAGGCTGGGCCAAATGTGCTCAAAGGCCTCTTTCAGCATGGACCCTGTGTTCCTACACCTTTACTGTTTTCTCTCAACTGCTTCCACGCTCACAAATTTCTCTGTAGCCATCACTTCTTTTACATCTTTCTTCCTTTTTTCTGGCCTCTCCTACGTGCTTTAGGCATCAATCAAGTTCTTAGTGTTTCTCATCTCCGCTGTTGGTTGCTTATTATATTTAGATCTTGTGAGGACACATAAATAAAGCAGTTGATTAGCCAGTCTAAGTCATGGACACTAAAATTTTCATATTAGTATATAATTAAGTACCAGAGAAAAGATCTGTGAAATTTAAAATTTTAATGCTGATTCCAAAAACGGAGTAGACTGTGATTATTGCATCAAGTCCCTTTCTCCATGAAGCCACATAAAGCTGCTTTCAAAGACAATGACATCCAAGTTTGACATGGTTTGGAGGCTGGCAGCTGGCCAGGGAAATTGTTCCCTCCCAGACATTCACAGAACTCAGGAGAGCTGCATGTGTGTTTTTACAGAAACAAATTCATTCTCTATTGTCGGACCAGAGCCTAATCCTTATTTACAGAATAAAATAAAATGGAAAAAAATGTAGAGTATTAATCAGGAAGAGTGTTATTTTACAAAGGGTGTTTCAGCCCTTGAAGATTATTTTCCCTTACAGGCACAGAAGATGATCATATTTTAAAATAGACCACAAAAGAATTACCGAAATATTTCTCTAATTTCTACCTTACTTTTCAGAGGAAAAAGTCCCTGTCAAGGAAGTAGAGAGATCACACACACACACACATACACACACACACACGGCCTTCTGACATGATTGTCACTAGATGGACCAATGCTTTTGTCTGCAGGTAACAGGAGACCCAACTAAATTTGGCTTTAACAATTTATTTATTTAATATAAAAATATAACTTTAACATAGAAATCTCATGGTTTCAATTTTATTATTAAGAACAGTTTTCCCCCATCTTTCTACTTTGGTTTATTTTCTTAGCTGCTCTCAAGGTCTCAGAATGACTGCCTTAGCTCTAGGCTGTGCATGATGACAACAAAAAAGGAATGTCTCTCATTGTCTCATGTTCCATTTGAAGAGAAAGGACAAGTCTCTCTGAAACCTTGCACCAACTCCCCTGTTTTTATAGGTCAGAATGGATCATATATACTTATGTATGCAAACCCTCCACTTGATAAGAGAATGAAACCGTAATTGGCTTAGACCTGTGCTGTTTTATTGAAATATAATGTGGGCCAGGTATCTAACTTAAACTTTTTTAACAGTCATATTAAGAAAAAAAAACAAATCATACTAGTTCCAGTAATATATTTTATTGGTACCATTATATCCAAGGTATTATTATTTCAACATATAATTAATATAACAAATTATTAGGGTTATATTTGCATTCTTTTATTCCCCATACTTTGAAATCCAGTGTATATTTTGTAGTCACAGCATATATCTTAATTTGAATTACCCACATTCCAAGTGAACAATAGCCATATGTGGCCAGTGGCTATTGACCTGGCAGTGTGTGTCCGAGCCTGACAACTTGACTGCCGAGATGCTGGGAAGGAGTTCAGCTTCCCCTGAAGTCATGATCCCTCAGAAGAGGGTTGACAAAATAAGGACAGTCTTAGCAAGGGGAAAGAGGAAGGATGGCTGCTGAGTGGCAACTAAGCCCCATCTTTCTTCTTTCCTGTCTCTATTTCCATAGTCCCTGCTTGGGGAAAGGTATACCACCTCCTTCATCACTAGGAGAAATAGGAAGTCATTCTAAACTCCTTTTGTTTTTCTCACCTCTCCGACACAACTCTTCCCCGAGTTCTATCATTGTGCCTCTTAAATATTATGACATGGCCATGATTTGGGCTTCTCCATCACAAACTCATCTGAATCTGACCATGTCACTGGCTTCCAGAGGTTTCCTCAGTGGCTCCCAAAGATTTCAGGATACAGTTCAAATCCTTTATGCAGCACATAGTAGCATGCTCTGCCTTATTCCCACAAGCATGCCAGCTCAGGCCATGGGGGAACTGTGTAGCGTTCTTAGAATGTCTTTGCTCTTTCATGCCTCCATTCTTTTTTCCTGTCTTCAGACCAACCTCCCCCTTTTCTTTCCTATTCTTACTTCTCTCCCCGTAATGCCTCTCCTAAACATCCTGTGCATCCTCTGCTCTGGGACACACTGTATTTACGTGGAATAATGCTGGCTGTATGCTCTTCTCACTGGATGGTGAATCCCTGAGTGCAGGGTGGCTCTGATTCCTGTAACCCCACTGCATAGAACATAGGGCCTGCTTGGCACATAGTGAATGCGTAGCACAAACCTGGCAAAATGAAGGCTCAATGTCTATCAAATCAATGAATGAATAAATGTGAGACAGAAGAGAAGGGCTCACTGCTTTTCAAGAAGTACATTTAAAAAAATCTTTGATGGCTGTGACTGTCCCAAATACCTAGCCATCAGCCAAGGCTATATCAGGCACCCTATGGCCACTCTGGGAAACTTTTATTTTGGCTGTGGATCCATTCCAGATGATTCCACCCTGAAGCATCTCTGGATGGCCCCACCCCTGTGCAGCTGTCCTCAGTTCAGTCCTTGAGGGAGTGCCTCTCCATGAAAGAAAGGAGTACCTCTCCAAGAAAGTCTGTGGTTAGCTAGCGGGACACTGTGCATCTATGAGCCTGCCTTTTTCCTGTATAAGCAGACCTCCTCATGCCTTTATAGGGTCAGTACATTCACCTTAATGCTGCAGAATAAGTCCTAATAAATCCTCTTTCAGGTGGCATAATTTTGCCTATTCGTGGTGCCTATCTTGAGTAGAGCAGGCTGAGCTGGTATACTAAGAAGTGGTAATACTTACAATGCCAGCAACCATGACTTATGGCACTGAGGGCAGTTAACAGCCAGAGAAGAACAGAGAGCAAAGAAGAATTGCTGGGAGCCGCTAGAACAGCTGTGTGGAGGGCTGCTAACCTACAGTGGATTGCTGCTGGCATTTAACTCTTACGGCTGTTAACAATGAAAGAAGTACACTTTGCCTATTCATGATTGTTATCCAAATTGAGTAAAGGAACCCTCAACTGATGGCAACGAATGGATGGATGAATTCTATTCTCCTTTCCAGATGTTTTCCACCCACAATTGGAAGGCAGTCCTTTCATCTTCCTGCCCAGTTTTCTAGGGCAGCTATAACAATGTACCACCAGCAGCATGGATTGAACAATAGAAATGTACTATGTTACAGTTTTGCAAGCTAGAAGTAAAAATAAAGGTATTGGCAGGGTTGTCTGAGCACTGTGAGGAGAATCTGTTCTGTGCCACTTGTAGGTGGCACTCTCTCTGTGTATTTCCATCACCTTTTCCCTGTATGTGCCTGTCTCTGTGCCCAAATTTCTTCTTCTTATAAGGACAGTGGTTAAATTGGATTAGAGCCCTCCCTAATGACTATATCTTAACTCAATCATCTTCTGTAGTATGAAGACACCTATTTTCTAATAATATTCAGTTCAGAGGTAGTGGGGGTTAGGACTTCACCATCTTTGGGAGGAACACAATTCAGCTCATAATAGGAATCATAATTTAAGGCAGGTTTCTGTTGCTGTGTAACAAGTCACCACAGATGTAACCACCTAAAGTACACATTTACTATCTCATAGCTTTTAAGTGTCATGAGTCCAAGCCTGGCTCTGTGGGCTCACCTGCTCATTTTCTCCAGGCTGCAATCAAAGGATTGGCTGGAATGTGTTCTTATTGGGAGGGTCTGGGAAAGAATCTACTTCTAAGGTCTTTTTGGTGGTTGGCACAATTCACTTTCTTGTAGCTGTATGATTGAGGGCCCTGGTTTGTACCAGCTATCAGCTGAAGGCTCCTTCAGGGCCCTCCTGTTCACCATTGGAAAGTTTGCTTCTCCATAATTTATAGAGATGGAGATGAGCTTCTCTCTGCCTCTGAGTGGAATTGCTCCGCCTTTCTCTTCCACTGTCATTCTCTCCTCCCTCTCATCAGGAAGTGACATACAGTCATGGGTCCCTCCCACCTTCAGGAGAAAAGGACTATACACGGGTGTGACTCATTAAAGTTCACCTTTGGGTGTCTGCCATTGTAGATATTTCAGCCACTTGGTCTCCTTAACTGTCTTAGAGCTGCTGTAATTTATTTTTGTTTTTAGATTTTACAAAATATGCCAAGGGGAGGAGTCAGTGATGGTGGTTCATACTCAACAGCCCCAAAGAGCAGCATAATTTAAAAAGTTGGAATTGAGTGAATTTTAATTTAGTATTAAATTCTCATTTAAATTGTACTTATTCAAAGCAATATTTGGTATTAAAATAACTATATATAAATGGTAATAATAATAGCTGATGTTGAGTGCTGGGCACATGCCAAACACTATTCTGATATGTTTAGCCTGTGCTACCTCATTTTATCCCATCACTGGCCTCTCTGATGAGAATAGCATTCCCATTTTACAGATGATACTGAGGTATAGAGAGTCCAGTGAAATGTTCCAAAGGTACATTGTAGGGAGCAGCTTGTATATAGGAGGTTTAATCAAGACCTCAAAAGACTGCTCAATGGCTGCTTTATTAAGCTTGACTGGCTGCTCATGTGTAGCTTCTTCTCAAAGGGTTAGGAGTAGACACCACTAACTTTGACTCTGTGGTTCTTTTACTCTCCTTCCTTCCTTCCCTGCCATTCCTTTTTTTTTTTTCAGTAGTGGGAATTGAACCCAAACACTCTACCACCAAGGTGCATCATTATCCCTTTTTAACATTTTTTATTTTGAGACAGGATCTCTCTAAATTGCTCAAGCTGTCCTTGAACTTGTGATCCTTGTGCCTCAGCCTCCTGTGGAGCTGGAATTATGAGAGTGTACCACTGTTCCTGGACAACCTTTCTTTCTGATTGATCTAGTCTTCATAATGATTAACCCATTCAATCAAATTATAGAAAAAGTTATAAACATAACTGGGAAGGCAAGAGGAACTCATCTGTACTTAGGATTCATCTGGAATAATTCAAGTGGTTCTCTTTAAGTTTTGCTTTATCCAACCACAATACTCTTGGCTTATTTTGCCTCTGAATATTCAAGTCTGATAATATTGGAGAGCTATTCTACTTAGTAGACAAAATATCTGTTAACATAGAAGAATATTTTAGGAAAACAATGACAATAAGCAAGAACTGGAAGCTGTAATTTCCACAAGATGTTTGTGATGAGAAATGTTTTAGGGCACTTCTATTCTTGAAGCGATGATAGTGATCATATGGGTGAATGAAGATTCATGGATACCAAGAATACAAATGCAGGCAGAGCAGCCAGGCCACTGCCACGTGGCCTGACTTCCCCTACAGATCTGCTCTTTGACTCAGTCTGACAGTTTTTCATCTGAAATCTCACAACAAGAAGGGATTATTAAAATTCTGTGAAAATCTAGTCTTTCTATGACTTACATATGATTTATATGTGTGACATTTTCTGACAGATAAAAATTGAGCAATATATTTGTCAGCCTATTGCATGTGTGGTAACAATGATATAATTCAGGATCTAGTTGAGGATGTGGAACTTTTAGGAGAAAACCAAAATAATTTTTTTTGTTTGTATATAAAATAGCAACTTGGGACATTTTATTTCCAATGCAGGGAGACATCATTCAAGTGCTACCAGTTTTCATACTCATTTATACATTCTCTGACAATTGAGCTTCAAGTAGTAACATATTTTTTTAAAAGAAGAAAATGAACTCATTATAGTGTTATGCAACACTAAAAACTACTTCTTGCTGTTTAAAACACATATGTTATCATTGGCCGTACCTAAAAATTATGATCATTGTTGCCTTCATGCACCATCAAAATGGCACCATCTTTCCTTTCTCCTTTCTTCCTCACTCATGCTTTAAAAGAGAAAGGAAGTGATTTCCTGTTTTCAGCCTCCGTTTTCTTTAATTGTCCAAGTCTTCATGATCCTGAGCCTGTCTACTGAAGAGCTGCTTTTCTCTTTCCCCGACACTACCTCATGTTGTTCTTTCCTTTCCATAATTAAAAGAACCTAAGGAATGGGACACTGTTCCAGATTCTGAAGTTATGTCCTGTGGTGAGTGAAAAAAATTTATATTTTTGCCAGGATATTGCTAAAACTAGGACTTCTCTTTAAAAGTTAACCATAAACCTAATAGACTGTTAATTTGGGAGATAAAACATAAGACAGATACAGAGCAGCTAATCTATGGGTGAAGGTTCTGGCCAGGGCCTTCTTTTTTTTTTTTGGTACTGGGGATTGAACTCAGGACCTTATGCTTTCGAAGCAGGCAGCAGAACCACTGAGCTAAATCCCCAGCCCCAGAGCGGCTAATCTAAACACGAGGGTGATTTTTTTCTTGTTTACTTTTTATGAATATCAGCTTTCAAAAGTTTTTACTGCTCAAGGCCTGAATAATTGTTAATGATTCAAAAGAAGGGAGAAATGGTTAAGAAGTTCAATAATTTGGAGGATTTGTAGGTCTAACTGTGAAGGACACTTGTTAGCTTGAATGATAGCCTTGACATGTCATCATGTTTTCCTCTCAAAGTGACAATATCTTTCCTTTCTATTTTTGTTGGTTTTTAAAGTGGTATAATGCACTGGTTCTCAACTCCCCCTGAGCCTCAGAATCATCTGAAAACTAGTATACCTGCAGACTACTAATTACAGAGTTTCTGACTCAGTAGGTGCAGTGTGGGCTCTGAGGTTCTAGATTTCCAATCAGACAGAATGACATGGTTCCAAATAGTACAGATCCAAATGATACATAAAGAGAAGACCATATGGCAGAAGGTTATGGGTCACTTGAGATACTATCCTCAGGAACAAGACCTGTTAACCATTTGGTGCGCATTCTTTTAGTTTTAGATATACTCCTGGGGCAGACACAACTGGGTACCTCCTCCACACCCATGCTTACGTTCAGGGCAGCATTTGTGCAACAAAGAAACCAAATCAAAGGTAAGCACTGTCAACTGGGGTAAAGCTTTCTGGGAAAGCTATCGTCTTAGTGGGTTAAAACAAAATGATCTAGCTGGCCTATACCTTTTACATTCTGCCCTTCCTTCTTCATCCTGCTCAAACTATGGATGTGAATCCCAGAGTGACAGCAATTGTCTGCATAGTTGGAGGGCATGGTCTGCGAAGTTGCGAGGTTTTTGATTCTTTGAGCAGCTGCACCAGCTCCACACTTCCCTCCCTTCCCATGTGAGATAAATAACCCTACAATGTTTAAGCCCTGTAGTTGGTTTCTGTTGTGGTGTTAAACACAACCCTAACAGATCCCACTGTATGCATGTAGGCATATGCGTATTCTCATAGTCTCAAGACAAACGTCATCTAATCAGAGAAACCGCTAACTATCCAATCTATACCAGCACCCACACAAGTGTCTATTGTCTTAACTTGGTCTAATTTCTTAATGAAGTTGCATGGTTTTTGTTGTGGTTATTTTGGCAGTGCTAGGGATTGAATCCAGGACTTGCATGTGTTAGGCAAGTCCTCACTCCCAGTCTTGATACATTTTCTGTGTATTGTCTATTTCTCTCCACTATAAAGTATACTTTATAAGTGTAGGAACTTTGCTTTGCTGTTCTATTCATAACCCATTGAGATACTTAAGAAATTTGTTTTATGAGTGAGCAAATGAACGCAAATATGGAATATTCTCTCATCTAGACAGTGTCCTAGAGCTGGTGTTTTCTCAGACATAACAACAACTTTCCAAGTAACTTCACGTGGTATACCATCCATGTTCTATTTAATGCCTACACAGCATTCCATTGTTTGTATAAACTTTAATTATTTATTTTTTAATCCCGTCCTCCATTAGATATTTAAGTTTTACTTTTTCCTTATACATGTGAAAAGACCTGCAGTTCCCCAGATTTGCTCTGGAAAGGGGAAACTTGATCATCTTTTGTCTCTTCTGCTACAGAGACAGTCCCAGGATGATAAACACTATCTCACTACAGGGAAATATCACTACAGGGAAATCCAAACTTGTAGTGTTTGGTCTGGCTTTGCCAACTTGAAGATATAACCCTAAAATTGATGATGTATTTCTCCATATTGGATCATGTTAAGAAACATTGTGTGTAGCATCTATAGGCCTATCCACATAAGTTTAATGCCCTTTCATAGTTCAGTCTGGCATAAAAAGGTAAGAGTTTCACAAGCCACCTGGCAAATCCAAGCTTTTCTTGCTTAGGAGGAAACAGGTACACAGACACATATAGCAACCCTCAAAAAGTAGTTTTCAAAGATGGTTTATTCTAAATCCATACAGAAAGGGATGAGAAAGGAAACAATTCTCCAAGGACATGCTATTAAAATAAACCCAATTTCCCTTACTAAACACACCACTTAACCTAACTACATTCAAGTTAATGGCAACCTCATGGGGATTTTGAAGGGTAATAGTGGGTATTGGTCATATTTGTATAAATAAAGAGATCATTTTGATCTTTTTCTCCTAAATAGAGAAACCTAGCTGCAAAGATGGGTTTTCCTTTTTATATTAGTTCATATTATTTTTACAGAATAATATATTTCAATCTGGCATATTTATGCATGAATATAACATACTTTGATAATTTCTACTCCCTTATTCTTGCTTGCCCTTCCCTTTCCCCTCCCTCTGATTTCATTTCTCTTCTCTAGCAGTCTCCCTTCTATTTTCATACCACCTTTTTTACAAAGGTGAAATAATCTCTTTTTACCTCCAGAGGAAAAATTTGCCAGCAATTTAAAATGAAATGAAAGTTCCTCAGCTTCAAAATATTTTAAGCTGTAATGGACAGTCCAATAAACTTAAAACCAGTTTCCATTTTGGCTTTGGTTCTAGAAACTCGAATCAAACTTGCATCCTATCCAATTATGGAACAGGACAATATGAGACTAGATTCCATAAACTGGGTAGCATTCAAGTACATGTAAGAAAAATGTGTAAGACTCAAATGGAAAAAATTGGTATGGATATTCCTTTAAAGGGACACTGGGATCTATAGGGATTACCTTGTTGATTTTATAACTCCTTGGAAAAGTTACAGAAAACCGACAATAATACAAATAATATATCTTCATAGTAATGCCTGTGTATAGAGTGCAACTGATTATTTCTGTATGATGTACTAATTTTTGCAAATTCATTTCAAGTACACACATTTGTAGTTCTTTGACTTCCCTTTGAATTTGTAGTTCTCAGCTGTAGCATCACATTGGTTTCCTTGCTTAGTTAATTTTTGCCATGTGTTAATTTTTTTATTTTTAAACCATTTTTTTTTTTTTGGTACCGGGGATCGAACTCAGGTCCTTGCACTTGCACAGCAGGTGATGAAACCACTGAGCTAAATCCCCAGCCCTATTTTTTTTATTTTTATAAGAGTCATGAGTTTACCTCTTTTTGGAAAATCATCTCTTAAACTATATCAAACTGCAAACACTCTTATTCTCTTGATCTTAATTTCATTTCAGAAATAAGATATACTTCTTAAACTATAAAAGTAATACATATTATCTAAGAAAAGTTGGATGATGTAGAAAAGAATGCAGAATGAAATTTGAGTCACCCGTAATCATACTATCCACACATAGCTACTACTAATATTGAGTTATTTTTAACTATTCTTTCTCTTTTAAACCAGAAGTTAATTTTATCAAAGCAATACATACATGTGATTGTAAACAGTGAAATAACCATAAAAGGCTTATAACAAAAATCTAGGAGACTCTTGTTTCAGGTCTCTCCAACCCCCTCCCTTCCAATATCTCAGAAAAAAAATCATTTTATCTGTTCACTGAATCACCAGATGTTTGCTTCCATGTTTTGAAATTACATGCTCATCTTGCTATTTCCTTAATTTTCGGTTTTAGATATTAACTATTGACTTCCCATCTGAGAACTGAGCTCTCTCAGCTGCATTGTTATCACTTCTCCCCTCCTCATCTCCTGGATCCAGGATCACAATTTTTAGTTGAATTAAGAGTTAGCATTCATATTATTTGATCCACACAAATATTATTTGCTTTTGAGGAAATAATAACTAAGTTATGTCCCCTTTCTCATATAAACTTTGTTTTTCCTGGAGTTAAAAGCTGTGCTGTTTTTTATCTGTTGGATATTTTGTCATTACTATTTCCCTCAATGAGCTGTATCTTTGTCACCCGCCTACCAACATTTTTATAGATGCAAATGTATTTATTCTATATTTCCTGTTGGAGGTCTGTCTCATAGAGCTCTCTATCCTTTCTCTTAGGACTGGATACATGAAGCATAGTGGTCATTCTAAAACTTTCCTCTATTTTCATTTAGTGAGTAATTCTCTTTTTTGTGTGTGTTTAGAGTCCATTATTGTCTGTATTCTGTATCTTAAACTTTCTTGGCTTTGTTTAAGCAAACAGTCTCTTCCTGAGAAGAGAAGATACATTATATAAGAGAAATCAAATTCTGGAATTTTGTATGTTATGTCTTAAAATGTCTTTATTTCACCCTCAGAGTTGATTTGTAACTTAATGGTATAGAATTCTGGATTTGAAAGTGTGCTCAAAAATTTGAAGATGCTTTTTTGTAATCTTCTAGATTCAGTGTTGTTGTTAAGAAGTCTGGTGTGGGGGTGAAAGAAGGTCTCATTTATATATTTGCTTTAAGCCAAGGGTTATTTTTATCTATCATCTCATATATGAGGGAAGTATTGTTATGATGTCTGTTTTAGAGATGGAGAAATGACTTGGGGTGTAGCTCAGTGGTAGTGCCCTAGCATGCATGGGTCCCGGGTTTGATCCTCAGAGGAGAGAGAGAGAGAGAGAGAGAGAGAGAGAGAAAGTTAAACAAGCCCAGGGAGTCGACTCCAGGGTCCATGTTCTTAACTGCTATGCTACTTTACTCTATGTGATTTGTATTATCTTCTGGGAGTATTTAGGCCTTCTCTTTAGTCCGGATGTCCTCTAGTTTCACAATGATGAATCTTGCTGTGTTTGTTCTTTCTTCATCATACCAGTACTCAATGGACCCTAACCATTGCAAAATATTTCCTTTGTCATTATTATTTGATAATTTTCTTCCCTCTAGTTCCCCTCTTTCTATTTTTCAACTCTCATTATTCAGATATTGGACTTACCAAGTTGAGTTTCAAATTTCCTTATTTGTTCTTTACTGTTTTCAAACTCTTGGACATTTTGTCCTACTTTCTAAAAGATTTCCTTGTCTTTATCTTTTAATATTCTGAATGAATTTTCATTTGCTGTATTTTTAATTGTCAAGGGGCCTTTCATGTTCTCTAATTGTTCTTCTTTTATCAAATTCTGTTCTTATCTCTCTAAGGATATTTGTTTTATTTTTTTAATGTCCTTTGATTTCTGTCATTTTCTGTTTCCTTCAGGTCCCTTTGTTCAGTCCATGACGTTAGGGTATGTTTCCTCCAAGTGTCTGGTTGTCCTTTCATACTTAAGAGTGAAATGGTAGAACCTCACTTGATGTTCTGTAAACAAGGACAAGAATTGTCAATTGGCAGGAATCACTATAGGATAACTAGGCAGAGAGCCAGCTTTTCATTGGGGAATGTTAAATATCAATATGGCAAGATACTGCCCTGGGGCTGTTTGGGTTTCCAGTGCAGAATCTTCCATCCTCTTCCCTTGTAATTCATAGTCTCAGTGCTCTGAGACTTTAGTAGGGAAGGTGGGCCCATGGCCATGTGGGCTTTCATTTCATATGCCTGGTTCAAGCCTTGTGCCTATGCCCTACCCTATCCCTTTTATAAGCCAGGTGCTCTCTATTAAATCAGTTCAAAATCAGTCTTCTGCTATTTTTAGGCTGCTGGCTGGGAAGAGCCTGTCAACTTGCTGTGTGGGGTGGGGAAGAGGTCCAGTGCCTCTGAACAGACTGTGCAACTGAGTCCACAAAGTACCCTGGCACCTGCTTTTCCTGGCATTTGGCATCTCCCAGCACAGGTCTTGGGGTCTGTGGAGTGGGTTGGCTTACATCTTATCAGCCCTGAGCTGTAGCTGCATGCTTTTCTGCCTGTCAGTTATCTCTCTTCTCTCTGGTACACATCCTCCTTCACCTGACTACTCTTGTATCCCTGGAGCCACTTTCTGTACATGGATTTATCCATTTTTATTATAACTGTATTATATCAGTGAGGTTTTAGCAGAGTAGATAAATTCATATATTCAGATCCACCCCCCCCATACTTCCTTCCTTTCTTGTTATATGTTGAATTTTGTTTTCTCAAAATTCATACACTGATGTCCTAACCTGCTGTACCTCGGAGTGTGACTTTATTTGGAAATGAGGTTGTTGTAGATGTAAGTAGTTCAGATGAAGTTGTGCTGGAGTTTGGTGGGCCCCCAGCCCAAAGTGAAACAGTGTCCTTATAAAAAGGAGAAATTTGGACCCAGGCATGTGCTCAGAAAGAACACCATGTAAACACTAGAATTATGGTGTCATAAGCTAAGGGACTACCAGAAGCAAGGACAGACATCTGGAACAGATCCTTCAGGAGAAACCCATCTGCCAACACCTTGATTTCAGAGTTCTAGCCTCTAGAACTACTAGAAAAAAAATTTGTTTGTAAGCCACCCAGCTTGTGGGACTTTGTTGTGGCACCCTTAAAAAATGAATTCACTTTTTAGAAAATCTTATTTTGACCTATAGGTCACCTCAAATCTATTTGAAGAAAGCAGAAAATAAATGAATAAAAACAACAGGGTTTCTTTTTTTTTTTATTACAACCAACAGCAGTTTTCTAAGTGTGGACTTTGAAGTTTTACAGGATATACAAGGATAGTGTAGCCATTGTAGCTTAGCGTGATTCCTGGAACTTAGTTCAGGTACAATGCATTTAGTGTTATTGTTGTTAGTATTATCACTATAACTAAATGCAACCTGCATCTTAAAATTTATTTCAATGTTTAATTTAGAGAATTATTACAATTTTTCTTATGGAATCCTCCTTCAGCAAATATTTGAGTATCTGTGTCAAGCAAGCACTGGGTTAGATTCTTGGCTACAGGAAAGGAAGCTGGAGACAACTATGAATAAGGTGTGGGATTTTTTTTTTCTTTCAAAATGCTTATAAGCTGCACTGTCTTTTTATAGGTTTTATTAAAGCCCTCACTCTTGTCCTGGCCCTACAATTGAGGTTTTGAGGAGGCAACATGAATTGTAATTGCTGCTTTCTCAGTTAAAGCCCACCCCTGAAGAAAGTTTGGTATACTGAGAGATAGAGGGTCATACTAACAATTCCTTATAATAAATATGTTACGCATTCCCTAACAACTTCACACAATGATCCTTTGGACTGTATGTATGTATGTATGTATGTATGTATGTATGCCTTTGTGAACCCAGCTTGGAGGCTGTGGTATATAAAGCAGAGGTTCTTAAGGCAAATATTTAGGAGCAGCCTCATATGGCCTAATATGGTGCTGGCCCATGGAGGAGTTCTCCCTCTGGGTTGCAGCCCAGCTCACTGCCAGCAGCCAGGTAGTTGGGAAAAATTTGGTAGCTAGGAAAGTGTTCTGTGCCCAGCCTACTCCTCAGTCCTTTGCCATGCAGCTGTGGTGATTTGCATAGGCCTGTGCTATTTATGACTGCATATTTGCTGTAAAAGAACCATCTCATTTTCGGACTGCAGCTGCCCACACTGGTCTGGCTGCTGCTAGGGTTTTCCAGCCAGGCCACCATGTTGCCACGTCACGGTCGAGCATCTCCCATGAGTCCTATGTGGTTTTTTCTGCTTGCCCAACTGGTGTGGTTTTACTTCAGCTCATTCATTCATTTCACAACTATGCATCAAGCACCTACTAAGGGCCAGACCCTGGAAATACTGAGACACTTGCACTGCAAATTCCTACCTCAAGAGCTTGTAAGCCGAGTGGGTTCCTGGCCTTTGCTCTTTATCTCTACTTTTTCTTGTCTTTGTTTTCAAACCAGATCCCTAGTGGGGACCTGCCACCCTACATGCTTGTTTTCATCTTTCCATTCACTGTCAAACTTTACAGTGTGACTGCACCTAGTCATTAAGCACCCTGCAGTCTGGCTTCCAGCCTAGCAGAGGGCCCTCCAAGGGCATAGTTACTCACATCAACTCCCCTCCCCCTATAGAGAAGGGGAGCGGAGGATCTTTCCTCAGTTTCACTTATCTTTTGATTGCAATGACAATGATACTGTGTATGACCCAGGCAAACACCTGTGTCTGCAGATGGTGCCTGCTCCAGGTCTCCTCATACTCCCTGCTCTGCTTCATTGTGAGGTGGCTTCTCTCACTTCCCCTTTCCCTCAGGTTCTGGGACCCTGGGTTCATCCTGATCTTCCTTCTTTCTAGCTCTTAAACCCAGCCAATGGCAGGCCATCATGGTCTCTCCCACTTCTGAATCATTTGCTTGGCTGCTTTCATGGTTGATTTTACCTTTTTGCATCTTCTGTATTATTGACTAGAAGTATTATTTTTGTTGTAACATAATTTAATTTTTCATAGAGATCATGAACAGTCCTTGTTTCCCACACATAATAAGCAACCCTCTTGTTGAATCTGCTGAGGAATGAGATTAGATCCCACCACTTATTTTTAGTTAGTTAACTAATGTGTTTGGCCTGGCCTGGGACCCTTCAGATCCATTCCTTGCTTTGGAGACTGACCTGAGGGGGCTGAGTTCCATAAGATTCTGAATCACCTGGTGTTTGGTCAATGGAAGTTACAAATGGAACTGGATGGCAGGTGGAAGAGAAGAGCCACAATGTTGTCCCTTGTCTTTCTCTATCTTGGACAGAAGCTATGGCTGTGGCTTCAGCCCCTGCTGGAAGATCCCTGTGGTTCCAACTTCCATAGGGTGGTCTGGCTTCTGGTAACACCATCAACTCCTTTTACCATCTACCTTAGGGTAGAGTATCCTGCACCTCCTAATCTCTGGGTGGTCCTACTGTCTCCTCATAGTTGCTTGGCTTTGTTGTCTCCTGAAAATCAAGAATACTCAGTAGTTTCTGTTTCCTGGTTAGACCATGGCTGATATGATTATTATCCCTCTCTCGTTCATTCCTTCCATTTCTGAATTAGTTATCTAATGTTTCATAGTATCTTACTATAAAACCTAGTAGTTTAAAATGATAATCTACTGTCTTAAGAGGTTCTACAAATGAGGAATCTGGGCACGGCTTGACTGGGTCCCTCTGAATGAAAATGTCTCATGAAGTTGTAGTCAAATTATTAGCCAGGGTTTCAGTCTGGTCTGAAGACTTGACTTGTAAGGGGGTCTATTCCCAAGATCATTTGCTTGGAAATCTTGATTCTTTGCCATGTGGACTTCTCTGAAAGCTGCCCCATGGCATAGCAGCTAGCATCTAGCAAGGCAAGTGATGAGAGAGAGAGAGAGAGAGAGAGAGAGAGAGAGAGGGAGAGCAGAAGGAAGAGGAGGAAGAGCGAAATCAGTCTTTTTTTAGTAACCTAATCTTAGACATGCCATTCCATCATTTCTCTTGTGTTCTAGTTCTTAGAAGTAATTTAATAATAAGTCCATCCCACATCAAGGAGAGATTAATTACACAGGGTGTGAATATATCAGGAGGTGATCATTGAAGGCCATCTCAGAGATGGCCCATCTTTATTCCCCTCCCCTCCCTTCCTCTCTCTGTCCCTCCTTTCTTCTCCTCTTCTTTCTCTCCTTCTTTCTGGAACTTATAGAAGTCATAAGATTTTTAAAAATCTCAGATAGATTTAACAAGGCCAGTTCCTACCCTTTGAATCTTGCATGCATCTCTGTCTCCTCTAACACCATCAGCAAGTTATAAATTAACTAGATGTGTATGGGCTGGTCTGTGAACTACCATTTACAGCACTGCATATATGGGAACCCAGACTTGGCATTCTATATTCTATATATACAATTGAATATGTTTGACACAATCCACTTGTAAATGGCCTGTTTGCTGGAATAACAAAAATCACAAGTCTGTTTGTGGAAGAACTGTTGACTATTAAAATCAGGACATTGTCATGCTCTTCCTGGTTGGTTTCATTTTACCTGAGATTGATATTAAAGGAAGTATTTTGTTCCTATTACAGACACAGGTTCTTCAGTGCACCTGTCTATTGGAGATGAACTGGTGCATGGAAGTAGAACAAGGGCAGTATTATTTCCTTAAAGGGACTCATCCTTTTTGGAGATGGTACTTAATCCTTTTTTTTTCAAAAGTGTCATTAAATTGCTGATGTCATCAGTAGGAGACCTAGCTTAGGGACTCCCACCACCAACATGATAGACATTATTCCTGTAAAATGCCACCTCCTTTCTAATATTGAGTTGTGGGGTGCTGTATTATAAAGATTATATAGACCATCCTTCTAGCTATAAGATTTGGTATCCTATTTTCTTCTGAAGATTGATTATTATCCATTTTCATGGCAATTTCTATGTCAGTCTTTGAAAAGAAGTAAAGCAATATAACTAGAGGGAAAGAATAACTTGTAAATTGTTGACAGACACCTTTTCAGACCCTGGAAAGGATGCATACTGTATTTGCCATAAATGTGGATATGGATGTCTGCTCATTTCAAGTCACCCCTATGCCTGCCAAAACAATCATAGTCCCTATTGAAGATATGTGTCTTTAGAAAGTACAAGAATATACCAATTTAAAAAATTTATTTTCAGGGTTATAGTCAAATGCTCTTATCTGTTCTCCCTATCATTTCAATAAAAATCATGTCTTAAGCAGCTGTCCTGGTAGTTAGGGCTTATAACAGGCATTACATTCAATTTGCCATGTGGGTTGAGATATAGACCAAAGAGAGGGGAGAGAGTGCTGCCCAGGGGTTTATTGAAAGAAACTGCATTGCTTGAAAAGTGATCCAGAAACCCACACTCCAAGGCAATTTTATAATGATCACAGCAGGAATTTTGTGGTAATTTTGCATATATGACTTTCATACCTAATTTTCAGTCCTTCTGCACATGTACTCCATATGTTTACCCCAGAGCACTTTTGGCTTCCAGTTGAAACATCCTCAGAAATGACCTGTGACATTTTCACATTCACAAACTAAAAGTACCAATATCCATCCTTTAGTGTATCCACAAATGTTGTCCATTTACTTTGGTATCATTTTCTGTTCTGTTGCCATTTCACATGCACAGGTTGAAAGGTGCCCCTAAGGTGATCTTCATGGGTCCCAAGAAAGCAAAGAGAGCCAATGTACAGACAGAGGCCAATTGTTGTAAAAGGTCATAACTGCTTTCATCAACTGACACATGAACTAGTGAAAAGGTACCATATCAATGAAACACACACACACACACACATACACACACACACACCAGGCAAAATCAGGTACATGCACCCTCAGTTCCACATCCTGTGAAGGTTTGCAGGCAGTCTTGTTGCTGAGGAGGGAGTGAGAGAGGTTATTTGCTTTGGCTGGAGCAGACATTTTTTTTTGTAACAGGATAAAAATAGGTAGAACAGGAAGGCACCCATGCCTTTATCAAAGGAAACTATGCTGGTGACTAAGATTTAGGCCTATATTCTTATAGCCTGGTTTATCTTAATGAAATTGTTCCTCCTGCGGGGTTAGCCAGGTCAGAGTCAACTGCAGGTACTATGGGTACAGACCTTGAGTAATAGCCGTCTATGAATGATGGGTTGTGAGGCTGCTGGGTTTTGCCGAGGATGTTCTAGACTCACACCATTGCTACCACTGCATATCATCTGAGACATCCCACTTCCTATTCAGACCTCAGCAGAGTCTCTGAGTGTGTAACTGAGCAGCCCCATTTGATCACAAAGGGGCCCATTGGTCCTTCTCTGACCAAATAGGCTTAACCCATGATCTTTGGAAGGACTGGTTGTTCAAGTTTTTTCTTTTGTATTAGAGATGTCAGTGAAGAGAAGTGTACATGAGCCAGCAAATTGGAGCCAAATTACAGACATAATTTGAAACATTTGTAAAATAAGCAGACTATCTTTATGTATATTTATATAGACAGCCCTCTAGGCACTGGAGTTTGAAGCTAAAAATGATATGCATGTGAGGATTTAGGGAGATGATATTCTATTTTGTTTTTCTTTTGGTGACTTTAATTTTCTACCATTAAAAATAAATGCATGTGTTTTTGTAACTAACAACATGTACCCTTCACAGTATGACACACTGTTTTGCAAGAAGAATGTTTATTATTAATAATTAGCTAAGTTAGGCAAATTCACTACCCTGGTTGTCGTCCTGGCTCTGACACTAGACAGTAGCTGTGTGACCTTGGCCAGAGCACTTAATCTTTCTTAACTTCAATTTCCTGTTCTAAAATTTAAAAGGATTAACATAGATAAGTGAGTCTCAAACCTATAGGGCTCGACCCTTTAGCAATTCATAAAACTGATTCAATGAGTTGTGATTAGCATTACAGATAATTTAAAAAATAGAATAAAAATTTAGAGTGCATTCCATGTCTTATGACTTAATATTATTTTCAAAGCTTTCATTTCAGTTAAATCTATACTTATATAACCATATGTATATATGATTGCCATTTTTTCCTATTAGAGGCTAAAGTTGAAAAAGTTTAAAATGCTGAAATAGATTACATCTGGGGTCCCTTTAGGTTTAAAATACAAGGCTCTCTGAAACAGCCCTCCTAGCCATACACGTTAGTATATATTAGGAAAGTGCTAGAATGTGGTTGAAGAATGGGGAGTGGAGAAGCTGTGTGGCCCACTCTCATCAAGAGGAGCTGTCAGCCACTGAGCAGTGCACCCCCAAGACGGCGAGTATGACAAGGCTGAGACCAGGAGGAAAGGCATGCACGCTTCCAGAGTCTGTTTGCAGGATGTTGCTGAGATCCCATAGCAAATCACTCTCACTCCCTTCTCACACCTCTCTTGCTTCCCTCTCCCCTCCACCATCTCCCTCCAAAAAAGGGGGATACACTCGAAGGTGATCAAAATTATTGTTGGAGTGGTCTCGGGCACAAGAAGAAAGCACCATTGCATTTTTCCTCTTGTTCTCATTGAAACCCCAGAATATAAGGTCATCTCTAAAAATGGAAGTCATCACTGAATGGCTGACAGGCTGCAAAGCTTGCATTTGAAGATCAAGTGCCTGGTCTCTAAAAAGTCTTTCTCATACAAAATGTTGACCCGGTTCCATTCACTCTGTAAGAGATTTGGTCTTACAGGAAAACTCTCACAATTGTTAACAGGATATGTCTTGCAATTGAACTGAGCAACAAGCTTTATGAGCACCAAATTCCTCTTTTGTTTCATGGTGAAAGTATGGGCCTGGGAAGAGAGAAGACAAATGTCCCCCCTAATTTTTTTCTAAATTGTATAAAAACAAGTGGTTAACATTATCCCTTCTTTCTCTGACTCTTTCATAGGAAGGGGTTTCTTTTCTTAATTTACACTGAAGTGCCATATGGGCCAGCCGTGGTCATGGGGGTAAATTGTTGATTTCAAAACTCTTTGGCAGGGTTATAGGGAGATTTGTTGAAAGTGTTACTGAAGGAAAAAAGAAGTGAATGGTGTCTGGTAAATCAGACAGTTGAAATTATAGGCAGAAGGAGCAAACACTGAAACATTTGGTGTTCTACACCAAGCAAAAAGGTTTCCACCACACTGTTGGAGTGTTGATGTCATTCACTCTTGCGATCAAAACTCCACCCATGAGCAGAAATATCCCTGAGGATCAGTACCAACTCCAATAATGTGACTCATATTTAGAAAACCAGATTTACTCCAAAGCAGAGTTATCCCTGCTCTGTAGGTTGGCAAATCTGAACTGAACTACATCGAAAATGCATTCCTCAGCTTTTCATTTAGCAAGACACTGCCTGATCTTGAGTAAATCAGACACTTTACGGAGGCATTCACAATATATGGAGAAATAAAGTTATAAGGAATGAATCATTCTGGAAGATTAAATTAAGTTATAACCCATTCTTCTCCCTTGTCCTTTTCTTGCATTATTTTAGAGAAACTTCCTGCAAGTTCAGAATCTGTTAGAAAATACCATGAGATGCTGTAGTCAATATTGAAAAGAATACTGCTTTAAAAGGCATATATGCTATTCATACAGACCTTTGGTGAAGGTAGATTTTCTCCCGAAAGATAATTACATTACTTTAAGAGGTCTATCCAGTTGATGATGGTTGAGGCATGCAAAGAAAGAAAAGAAATTGAGTTTGATGTTATAACTCAGTGTATTGCAAAAGAAGAGAAACAATGTGAGGGGTTGGCGGTAAAGGTGGAGGAATGGGTACTAGTCTAGAACTCTTAGACCTAAAGGAGATTGGAAAAGAAAATGAGACACCAGGTTATTGAAAATCAGGGATGAGGATTCCAAAAGCTCCACATCTGACCTTCCCTTATAACGGTCTGTGTTGCTCAGCTTTTCAAAGGGTCCATGGGGCTTTGATGTTTCCTGGGAAGGAGGATGCAGGAGAAACAAGCTCTCCCTCTTGTTAGAATGGAAGGAGCTGCAAGGAATGAGACCAGTCAACTGTGGTGCTGTTGGGAAGGGGTCACTGTATTTTGTAGGATTGCCAACAACTATCAGTAAGGCCCTGCAGACATCCCAGCTTGAAGGTAGAATCTCTCTCCTTGTAAAGAAAACATCTGAGATCAAAATGAAACATGGAGGGAAGAAGAGCAATTTTAGCAGAAATGTACTGTTATTTCCATGGCAATGGAAGGATTTAAAAACAGATTGCAGATGTTTGCACCAGTGGCTCTTTGGAGGTGGGCAGCAGTGTGAGATCTGTCTTTCAAAGGTGCTGGGAAGGGGACTTGTACATGTTTAGCAGAGAATTAATAAGCTATGGCAGACAGTGTATTTTTATAAGATCAGTATCTAAGATATCTAAGGGGTAAAATGAGCGCTGATTATGAAGTTGAAAGGTTAGAAGCTGGAAATTTTCTGACTACTGTGTTAGGAGAGTTAAATAGCTTAAGATTTGCAGCAGGATTTCCCAATGATTTATAAATGAAAGGTACATCTAGTGCCATTTGATTGATATTTTTTCATTTAAGTAGAAGGTTTTGCACATCGGTTTGGTCTTGCCTCCAGACTCAGGAGTGAGCACTAAGCACCTTAGATGTGCAAATCACACCTCCCTAATCTTCCTCCTCTTTTCTAGCTAGATACAATGATTTCCATGGAACATGTAGTTTAGAGCACTCTATTTTGAAGAGAACTTTTAGGAAAAATCTTTCATAGGAGTAGGTCTATTTCAGTAGAGGCAGCAAACAAGTTTAAGCTGCTTCAGAAATAAACTGTCTTACAATCTCTTGTTCAGTTAAACTAAGGAAACACAGAATATGATAGAATTTCAGGGCAGAATTGTTTGGGGGTTCAGTCCACTCTGCATGTGGATTCTCCTTGGATTGTGATGTGGGTGTGTGTATGTGTGTGTGTTGTGTGGTGACTCTTTACCAGAAGATTGGCTGCCCAATCTGGCCTGCATGCTACAGCCCTGGCACATGTTGTCTGGGTCATTAGTGCCCTCTTTGTTTAAGCTGGACTGGCAATGGCCACTCATGGGGGTTTAGCTTTGACTCTTGACCCTCTGTGGAGCCAGCTGTGAGTGCAGTGAGAGAACTCACAGAAACCTAGGTGAGAACGTAGAGAGGTCTCTTGTTTTAAGAGGAACAGAGACATCAGCTGGTCTCCTTCCTCTGATCGATAATGTCATTTCTAACATGATATCTGCCCAACTTATAAAATTTCCTAACTTCTTGATTGAGGAAAGCTAAAAATAATCATTTTTCACCCATTGAGAAAGAATGCTCTATGAGCTACTATTCTGATGTCAGCTACTAGATGTACTTTTTTTTTTTTTTGGTACCGGGGATCTAACTTGGGTCCTTGTGCTTGTGCAGCAGGCAGCGAAATCACTGAGCTAAACCCCTGGCCCCAAGTTTGAGATTTAGCTTTTTTTTTTTTTGGTACCGGGGATCGAACTCGGGTCCTTGCTCTTGCGCAGCAGGCAGCGAAACCACTGAGCTAAATCCCCGGCCCCCTAGATGTACTTTATGGAACTTGTTTCTCCTTATATAGTTTCTAATTCTAACTTTAATGTCTTTGACAGAAAGATACTTCAATTTCAACATTAGTCTATCTCTCTGAAGGGTTGGTATAATGCAATTTTTAAAACAAGTTGAAATAATAACAACTTGTCATTTTTGTGGGTGGAAAAGGGTCATTTATCAGCAATTTGATATGGTTCACTGTAGCATAATATCTATTCATTTAGCAAAGACTCAAGTGCCCATAGTATGTATTAGGCCAATTCTCATAAGAGATTATAAAGATGAGAATGGCATAGTTGTTTGTTGGGTTGAGTGCCTTGATTTACTTACTTGTAACAGTGAACAATATTAATGCAACCTCAGGGGACTGTTGTTATCCTTTGGATGTTGAGTTTTGGCCATAGTCCTATGTGTGGCTTGGTTCCCAGGGTAGCACTATTAGAAGGTGGTAGAACTTTTAGGAATGGGGCCTAGCAGAAAGTCCTCAGGTCACTGGAGGTGTGACCTCAAAGGGAATTGTGGGACCCTGGCTCCTCCACTCTGCTGTCCTGATTCCTGACCATGAGGTGAGCAGTTTGCTCCATATGCTCTCTGCCATTGCCATTGGACACAACCCCTCCCCCTCCAGAGGCCCAAAACAATGGACCTATGAAGTAATGAGCTGGAACCTCTATAACCACGAGCCCAAATAAACTTTTTCTCTTTATAAATTAATTCCCTCAGTTTGTTATAATGATCAAAAACTGACAAACACAATTGTGTACTAAATAATTTGTTACATGCAAGCCCTCAATGAATGCTGTTTATTGTCACAACTTCTGCATCTCTAAGTCTTACTCATCTTTGCAGGCTCTAGGCAAGGACCACTCTGTCCCGGGCTTTTTCCCAAGTGCCTAGCTGCGACTTCTCCTTCCTTTCTCTGGCTTCCCTCATAGCATCTAACTGTCGCACAACACTCTTTATGTTGTTCATAAGTATTTGTGTCTTATCTCCTTTACTAATACATAAAGGTTTGGAGAGAGGAGTACAAGGCTGTGATGCAATTTTGACACTAACTGGTGCTGATTCCATAGGTTAAGGATAGTCTTCAACAAAACCACCTGACTTCAGATTCAGGCACCCGGTGAGCCTCAGGTGGTCCCCAGGCCACCTGTATTTCTCACCCACTGCCTTCCAACTCAGAGTTCCTATGGCTGCATCAGGATAGATTTCACTAGAATGCTCACAGAATGCAGGACAAGCCAAGCAAAGAGACATACAGGACAAAGTGGTCCAAAGTAAAGCCTCCAATTCTATGTCCTCTGAGCCCACTGTTATGTTCACTGGCCAGTCCCATGATTGAACTCAATCTCCAGCCCTTCTTCCTTCCATAGTCCTGGTGTTGATATCACTCAGCTCAAAGCTCCTCCCATCACATGGTCGCTCCTTTCATTGTGACCAGTCCGCATCCTCAGTCATCTTGTTCTTAGACTTAGGCATGGTCAGTGTTGCTTCCCACCCAGGGCAGCAAAGATGCTCCTACTGTAGGAACCCTGAATAGAAACCAGACAGTTTCTTTATTATAGGAAGAAGCCATATTTGATTTATTTTTTATTCCTCTCCAGTGCTTAGTGTAAAGTTTTGCACCCAACAGATACTCACATTTATCAATCAATGGCAAGGGTCAGCTTTAGGGAGATAACACCAGGAATACTACTTAAGACTTGCAATATAACTAATGGTATTTCTTTATCTCTTTCTATTGATGATGAGCTTGAAGAAATAATGGAAGCCTTGAAAAGTAGACTTGCTCCTTAAGTTATTGCTCCTCTCCCCCCAACTCTAAAGTCCTGCATAATTTCCCGTATGTTATTCAACATATGCCCACGTCTAAGAAAGCTCTCCACTGGGAAGTTAAAGGCAGTCTCATGTACAAAGAATTTGGTCCCTCTCGTGTATTTAATTGATTAAAACAGATAGCTTGCAACAATGTCACAATATGATCAATGCAGTCATCGATAATACTTTAGGGGCACAACATCTATATCTTATGGAGAATGTGCTTCAAAATAATACAAAATAATGCAGACAGAAGATTGGGAGAGGTACAAGCGAAACGCATCATCATGAGGTGATAATTATTAAAATTGGTGATGGGTGATGGATTTCTTTACACTGTACATAAATTTTTATAGCAGTTTTATAGGACATAGTTACACTATATTATTTTTCCTTTTGTTTTTGGCAATTTTTAATGATAAAAGTTGCAAAAAATGTATGCTCCCCAAACTAAAGAGTTTGTGCCAAGTGGTTTGTAACTGACTGGAGGTCACTCTACCGTGAGTATTGAATATGTAAAATGGGTACTCCACCCAACCATGTGAGTGTCTACCCCCCCAGCCCCACCCACAGGTGGGTGTAAATGGTGACTCTGGGGTGCTGTTCATGGCCCACATTGCTACCCTCCAAATTACCCTTTTCCCATATATGCAACTTATGATGCTTAGCACAAGTGTACACCTATGCGCCTAAGTGTCAGGCCTAACTTAAGAAGGGGAAAATTATCAATGCATCTCTTTTGTGTTCCTTTCCTACCCCCTTTTCCTCCACCTCTCACTAGTAACCACTACCCTACGTTTTGTCTTTATTGCTTCTCTGCTTTTTACTACTTGGTGAATCCTTGGAACATGTTTAGCTTTGTGTTTAAGCTTTATAAAATGGCATCATAGTGTCTGTTGTCTCTAAGGACTTGTTTTTTTCTCAACATCATGTTTCTAAGCTTTATTCATAACTTTTCATTGCTGCATAATAATCCATTGGGTGAGAAGACTCCAAATGCTATGATTTGCATCATCTGCATGAAAACCTAGTGGATTATAAAATGATATTTCATTGAGTCTTTTTTTATTTCATTGAATCTTAAATTGCATTTCCTTGTTGCTAACTAGGCTTAACATATTTTCCCTTGCTTATTTGCCATTTGTTTTTCTTCTTCTGTGTGATGCTTGTTTAGCCCTTTTATCTTTTTTCTTCTATAGGGCTCATTTCTTACTGGCTCTTTGGAATTTTCTTTATATGTAAGAAGTGTTGTTAGCTATTTATTGATTTGTTGATATTTAAAATTTTAGATGTACAGCATTTAGAACCAGAAAGATCTTTCAAAATACACAGTTAATGTTTCTCATGTTACCCATGAGGAAAACTGAAGGGTAAAGAAAGCAGCTCACCTAATTCCACAATGTATGTTTGCAGCTATGCTGACACCTGGACCTTTTAACCTCAAATTAAATTATTTTCCTATTATACTTCTTTTATTGCTTTGTCCATTTTTATTTAAAGTTTTGTTTTGTTTTGGTACTGGGGATCCAACTCGGGACCTTGCACTTTGGGCAGAACCACTGAGCTAAATACCCAGCCCTTTTATTTAAAGTTTTAAAAGTACCCAAGTAGTACTCAAGTTCATGGTAGAAAAAGGAAAAAAAAATGGCCAAATGAAGAAAATAAAAATCAACATCAGTCCCGCTCACCAGATGCAACTACTGCTTATATTTTATATTTCCTTTCCAGACAGTAACTATAACAGCTATTCACTATGGAATGCCTACTATGGGTTCATTATTATGCAGTGCTTATTATATGCCACCCATAGTTCTAAACCTTTTACATACATTGATTCTTTTAAATATTCCCCACAATTCTATGATGTAGATTATGACCGATATCCTGAATGTGGCCACAGAAAAATAGCTTCCTAAAGATGTCCATTTCCTCTCCCAGGAACCAGTGACTATGTTTTATGCTACATTGTACAGGAGAATCAAGGTATTAGATGGAATTAAGGTTGCTATTTAGCTGCTGATAAAATAGGGAGATTATACTGGGCTACCCAGCTGGGCCCAATGTAATTGCAAGAGTTCTTAAATGTGGAAGAGGGAGGCAGAATTGTCGGTGTCAGTTATGCTATGTAAGAAAGGTTCCAGACGGGGTAAGGGGGCATGGGCCATGGAATGCAGTCAGTCTCTAGAAACTCAAGAAAGAAAACAGATTCTCCTCTAGAGCTTTCAGAAAGGAAGTCAATCCTGCCAATTCCTTGACATGAGCCCAGTGATGGCTAACCAATAATGGTTGACCTCAAGGTAGCAGCAGAATCTTGAGATGGCAAAATGACCCTGATTATCTATGTGGGCCTTACGTCTTCAAAAAAATATTTGTATGAAAGAAATAAGAAGGTGAGAGTTAAGGAGGTGATACGATGACAAAAGCAGAGGTTGGTGTGCTGAGCTTTGGGGCTGAGAATTCAAGAAGCCTCTATACAAGGTAAGGACACAGATGGTCCTTAGCTCCGATGAGCTTGTGGTGGTAGTGTAGCCTGATCTTGATTTTGGCCCAGTAAATCACATTTTGGACTTGGGATTACCAGAGCAGTAAGATAATAAATTTGTGTTGATTTAAGCTACTAAGTTTGTGCTTATTTGTTACAACAGCAACAAAAGTAAATACACTTAGCTTATAGCTAATTGAAGTCACATGGATAGCTAATGATAAGGACAGGATCTAAACCCAATCCATATGGCTTCAGAGTCCATATTCTTTTTTTTTTTTTTTTGGTACCAAGGATTGAACTCGGGTCCTTGCGCTTGCACAGCAGGCAGTAAAACCACTGAGCTAAATTCCCGGCCCAAGAGTCCATATTCTTTACCATTATGAGGTATACATAGCTGGATGTAGATTTAAATAATACACATATTTCAATACATGCAGGTCTCCCATATTATTTTAATAGTTATTCAGCATCATCATATGAAATAGTTGTGTTCCATGGATCAAATATATATTATTACCATATTTTATTTAATAAGTCTTCTATTATTGGATGTTTGTAATGTATTGAAAACTAACAGTGATGAACAGCTTTCTAGTGATATTATTTGTTTAGTAAAACCTCTTGGAATGCTAGGTCAAAAGTATGTTTCGGAAAATGCTCTTCCCAAAGGTTGCATTGGAAGACAATCCAATTTAAAACAAAATATACAGCTAAGGGAGGAACATATCTACCTTCTGCTACTGCAACATTTTGATATTAATCTATTTTTCTCTCCTGTGATACACACTTGACATAATTCTATCTTTTGGTTTTAGTGGAAATCATAGAGGTTAGAGTAAGGGGTTTTGTGGAGGTCACTTAGTGGAAGGCTTTAGGCTACTGGTGAAGCTTAGCAGGCCAGGAGAGGGAGGGGACTCACCTGGCTCACCTCATGGGGTGCCTGCCAGAGAAGACTCATAGGCTTGACCCCAAGTCCAGCCATCTTTCCTCATCTGTCAAGTGTCATAATGACAGCCCCCACGGTTGTACCATTATTGATTTTTTCCTTCAAATCATGCAAGCTATCTCTTGTCCTTTTAATAAGAAGCATATTGTGGGGTTGTAGGATAATGAGCTTCCACATACCCACAACTGAAACATATAAACTCCAGCCTTTCCTAGAGAGAGCCTATTTTCATTTTCTCTTTTTGAAACTTGGTAGGATTGATGACAGACAATAACTCCTCCCCTTCCCTCTTACTGTATGCAAAGGTTCTTGGATGGGATAATCAGCATCTTCCATCCCTATTATGCCTTTCTAACTGGGTTCCCAAAATATCCAGTAGCAATAAGGTTACTTGTCCTGGTATCTAATGTACACGACTGTCTGCAAACTCCCTTGTCTCTGAAGCAAACAATGAAAGAGGAAAGCACACTGCCATTTTCTGACTGACCTCAATCTGCGAGGGTGGACCCCGCACGTTACATCAGCAAGCAGCTCCATTACACTGCCCTGCGCTGTGCTCGAGCTACTGAAATATTGATTTTTACAGAGCCGGCGCACACACACTGAAAAATCAATATTCCAGTGCACACAACAGAACGGGCGGCAGAGCCCGACCAACTCCGAGGCCTAGCTAGCCCTGCCGGCAGGCCTGGGCCAAGCAGGGGGTGGGGGGCTGGAGGAGACAGTGCGGGGAGAGGCCCCTGCCAACCCGGAAAGGGTCAGATAAACAAGGCTGTGTGGCGAGGGAAGAGAAAAGAGAGTGGAGAGAGAGATCCTTGAGGATAAAACAGTTGGAAGGAGCAATGATTTATTTTTCCATGGGGGGAAATGGGGAGAAGGAAAGAGTAAATTAAGAAGAGAGAATGGGAAGAATTTTCCAGGTAAGAATCTTCCCATGAAAATGTATCTTTTGTTTTTCTGTATCATTCGGCCAGATTTAAGATGGAAAATTTATAAAGATGATACAGATACTTTATTACACGAAGGGGGAAAAAGCCTAGGTCAGTTCTGAGAAATATTTATATCTTTAAAAATGCAGCCCTTTTCTCTTACTTTGGTGACTGGAGGCTGGCAGATCTTACAGTAACCCCCAAAGAGTCAGCACGGTGGGCTCCACCCTAGCAATGCTATCACTTTCTTTGCCTTGGGGAGGGGAGGGAAGAAAGACATCCTAGTCCTGTGGCTACTCATCAATTCCCTTTCTACAAAAACGCCTTTCGTGTGCTTGGGGAAACCCGCTCAGAGTGGATCGGTTTTTGGGCCCGTGACTTCCTAGGGAATTCGGAGCTCCCTGAGTCACACCGCCTTCCAGATGTGGGGAGAAGGTATCTATCTCCAGGCTCCACTCTCGGCTGCCCAGTACCCAGCAGTGGTCAGAGTGGAGACCGACCGGCCTTTCGGTTAGTCCCTGTACACGTTAAAAAAAAATCAGAACTGGCATTTTTGCTACTTTTAGTCAGCTCTTGGCCTCTTTTCATCGGTGACGGGCTGTTAACCCAAAAGGATGATTTTTTAACTTCGATGAATTTTTGATTTTGCTTTGTCTTAGAATTTTCTTACCAGGAATTTGCCTATTAGTTCTCTGAACTCCCAGCCAGGGGGAGGAAACTGTCCTCTCTGTGGTTTCCATTTTGTACTCTGCCCACCAGGCTGCGTCCTAACAGCTTCTTCCCCAGCCTAGAAGAGACCCAGGCCCAGTCTGGACTGTGGCCGGGGATCCGGAAGAAGCGGGCATTCAGGGACACCTTGCAAAATACGGGTTCTTTGGGTCAAGCAGGGCTGGCTGAGGACAGCGTCCAGCCAGACGGTCGCTGGAGGCCCAGCTGGGCGGGGTGGCTAGGGGCGGATGGGGGTGGGGCAGGACGTCGGGCCAGGTGGCCACCTGGAGCGCCCCGCCCTACCGGTCCCGCCCCCGACGGGCCCCGCCCCCGCGCCGCCTCGGCCGCGCGCCGTGGTCTATTTGCATAAGGAGGCGTCTCCGGGACCCGCCGGGGCGCACGTGACCCCGGGGGAGGCGGAGGGAACCTGCTGACTTGACACGAGCCGCTTTGCAGCTCCCCTTGGCGCGGAATAGCTAGAGAGAGCAGCCGTGACCTCCGACCCCGCCCGCCGGCAGCCAATAAGAGCGCAGGTCGTCTCCAAACCCAAAATTTCCACGTCGGCAAAAGTCAAGATGGAAGGGAACGGAGCGGAGCGCAAGGGGGGGAGCCGGCCCGGGAGTGCTGGGCGGCGGGCGCCCGAGGGGCCGCCTGGGGAGCCTGCGGCGGACGCAGCAGGGGCCACTCACAAGGGGTCCCGGCCGCCGAAGGCCGGAGCGCCGCCACCGCCCGCACCCGGGAGCCTCTGGACGCCCCGCACTTCGCCCGCCTGTGCACCCTGGCCCGGGAGACGCAGCCACTGCACGCCCGGCCGGGGCCCTCGGGGGTCGTAGGGGACGGGACGGTGGCGAGGTGGTGGTGGGGAAGATGGGAAGGCACTTTCCAGACCTGTTGCACGGGCGCAACAGCTGTTTGGTTGCGGCGCGCGTGGGGGAGGGACCTGTTGGGGTCGGGAGGGAGGGTGGTCGGCGACGCCGTAGGGGAAAGGGGTTCGGGGAGGGACGAGGAGCCCAGGCCGGTGCTGGTGCTGTGAGCAAGGGGTAAGATTTGTGTGGATGGGGTCCGCGGAAAGCTCTGCTCCACGAGGCAGGGAGAATCCCGAGGAGTGAGTGGGTGGAGCAGAGGGGACCGGACTGCATAGACGCGAGTTCCCTGGGCTGGGCGCGGACTGCCGGGAGACCCGAAGTAGAGTGGTGGGAATGGCTGGAGGAAGAGGAGGCCCTCAGAGCCTTGTTTTCCTGGGCTGTCCCGTCTGCAGGGCCTTCCCGGGGCCTGTACTCCCCCCTCCTCCAGTCTTCCTGGTCCAGGAATTCGACCTCCTGTAGACTCCCTCCCCTACCAGCTTTCCAGATGGGAAGGTAAAAAGTTGTCACAAGTAAGATGGAGTAAATTAGCTGCTTGCAAAAGTTTAAATAACAGGACTGAGGGATTCGACGGGGAATCGGTTCCAATCTGGAGGTGAGGAGGAGGAAGGGGAGGGTGTGTGATTCCAGCAGTCCGTTTGCTATGACATTGCGACCAGAATTTGTCATACCGGGCTGTTAGAACACTTTCTGTTGGTGATTCGCTCTTGCTGACTGCCGCAGCAACTTTCCTTAATTAATGACCCGTTCCATTATCAGTCGCATCCTGAGCTAAACTGCTTGTAACGAGTTTTCTTCTTTTCTTGGCTGGGGCTGGGAGAAGCACACCTGCAAAAGAATACTTCTAGAGGAAGACAGCCCGTTTGGTCTTTTGAGGCAAAGTTCTGAGACACTCCGACTCTGAGTATGATAGAAGTCAGTGCACTACAGAACTTTGTCTCTAGAGGCTGTGGTCGCCACCTCCGCTTCGACGGCTCCGGACGCCAGGTTGGGTGGGTGGCTCTAGTGGCCGCCGTGTAGCTGTGCCTTTTTTGGGGGAGGGGCCAAAAGGGAGTCTAGGGTTGCTCCAGCAACTTGACCAACTCAGTGGATTAAACCACTTAAAGGGGAAATAACCCTCCCATCTCTTCATCTTATTCTGGAGGAGTCAACATTGCAGAGATGGGGGAGTTGTTAAAAACAAAAGATGAGCTTTAGGGTTTTCAAGGTTATTTTTAAAAATATTTAAAGGATTGGCTTCACTTTTTGAGCGAGGAGAGGTGAGCCAGAAGTTTATTAATGTGTGTGTTGGTGTGTAATACATTATAGGAATATAAACTCTCTACTTTTCCAGAAGGAAATGTATTTTGTTCCAAAGCCCTGGATAATGCTCCTTTTACTTAAGTGACCTGCTAGATAAATGACAGCCTGCAAGATATGTTCGGAGATCTATTCTCAATTCTGTCTCTGATTTAGGTCCAGTTCACTTTGTTTTTAAAAGTAGGTTTTATTAATGGAAAGGAAGCACTTTTTCCAAGATAACATTTTGACAGACAAGGTGTGTGTGTGTGTGTGTGTGTGTGTGTGTGTGTGCATGTATGGGTATTTATCTTTTGGGGCTGTGAGGTACTCCACATGGAGAAACTGCTCTTCTGGGCTCTGATGGAATGTGGGCTGTGGTTGGCGAATTCCCATCAATGGACTTCTCTGTGCAGTGGGCAGTGACTGGTACCAAATTGTAGTCCAGTTCCATGGATGTTGCCCAATTTTGGTTTTATGGGCTTTTGGCTGGAAAAAACCTTTCTTGATCAATCCAAGGAGTTACAAAAACTCATTAACAGAGGCACTTATCCAATATAATATATGTGTGAAGTGCTGCTGGGTGCCAGGCTCAGGTACACAGTAAAGAGTAGAAAGGCAATGGTGCCTGTGTCTGTATTGCAGACAGGTAAGGAAAAGACCTCCTGGCGTAATCTGTGGGATGCTTCAGAAGCTTTGGATTGCCTATTTGTGTCTCTGGGAGGTCCTTCATTTAAAAAAAAAGCCACCATTTTGTACTTGAATATATTCCAGCTGGTTTATCACTCATTGAGAGAGGTGATAATGGAGGAAGGATCAATGGAAGTATTCAGTTGCTTGATGTAAGAGCCTTAATGGGAGGGCATACAGGTTGCTTTTCACAGGAATGCTGTGCCTGGATTGTCAGGTAACCTATTTGCTGTCTTTTGTGGTGATTATCCATTCTCCTACCTTTCCGACTGTTTTGTTTCATCTCCTCAACTCTTCACCGAAAAGATGGCTGAATTATATTTATGCAGTTAAATAAAATTACTTAAATTTAGGTACTGCTTGTATTCATTTGAGATGTAAGGTACGCTTATTTGCAAAGAGGATTCTTTTTTTAAATTTTTGTGTATAAATATGTTCACAAGATATTCTGAAAATACTGAACCCCTAAAAAATTTAAACCAATTCTGCAAGAGAATGCATCATACAGTGGAGTGGTTGACTAGGACAGTGGTCATCCATGCAAAGCATTTGATCAGAATTTTATCTCCAGGGAAGGGTAAAGTTTGGAGTCCTGACATCATTCTGTCTCATTTGACTTTATGATTAAATAATTTGCTTAGAAATCTTTTTCTTGGGTTAAAGGACTAGTCAGACAAGATGGCTATGGTTTACTCTGGTGCCAAGGATGCCAGGAGAAGGAACTGGGAAAATTGGCAGTCTAGGGATGTCAACTAGACTGTCCCATAGACTGTAGTCAGTCAGCATCTAGTGCATCCCAACTGCCTGAGTATCAGGTGTAATTCTAGATGCCAAGGGTGCAGCTATGGAAAAAATAGGCCCAAATCCCTGCCATCTTGGAGGTTATCCTTGTGCAAGAGGCAGACAATACAAACTAAGTAGAAGGGTGTTAAGCATGCTAGAGAAGGGAGAACAAGAATCCTGGGAAGGGCAGGGTGTTATTTTAACCCAGATTGCTGGGCCAAAGGAAACCATCACTGACAGCCTACTTTGCTTGGGCCAGGCCCACCTGTCTACATTTCAAGTGAATGAACTGAGTGACAGATGCAGCTGAAAAATATGTCACTAAACAGAGGTAGCTTTTCACTTTTAAAAGGCGGTTTTATTTTCAAATGCAGATGGTGGGAAATGGAGGAGGGTAGGAGCTAAGGAAGGAGCAGGAGCTAAAGAACCATGTCCCTGGGCCTTTCATGGTTCATCTATATACAATGAACAGTGGTATCTCTAACCTTAAATATCTGGGATTCTAGGTAGCCTTGCATTTCAAAGAAGAGTAACTAAAAAAACTCCAAGTACTCAAATATTCTTTAGATAGTTGATGATGGGGTTAACAGTGTATTCCTTGGGATCCCCAGGAGCCACAGGTATGCTACTGATGTTCACATGATGTTCAGGAAGCATTTTTTTTTTTTTTTGCTAAACTTTTCTCTTGTTATTTGACTTGAAATATTCATGTGGAGAGTACACACAGGGAGCTTTCATGGAATAAGCACTACAGGCACAGAAAACCTTAGAAATACAAAAACTGTGCACAGGAAAAAAAGGATTCATTGCTCACATTGCATAGCTGCTGTGCAAGGAATAAAAACCCTTGGTAGCCTTGGTGGAACCAGCTGGAAGGCGATGCCCTGGCAATATTAGATGTGAGCCTTAGGATTCTAAAATGGCCACCAGGATAGTTAACAGTGGCTTCACCAAGGGGGGTCCCCCCAAAATGATTTCTTGGCTTTGGCTTTGTTTCTTAGATTTGCCATTCTCTCTGTGTAGTTAGTAGGAAAAAGGAAAAAAAAAAAAAGAAAGAAAAAAAAGCTAATGAACAGTACTTAATTTGTGCCGAGGACTGTTATGAGCATCCACATATGTTAAATTATTTATTCTAGGAGGTCAATAAATATTCCCATCTTACAAATAAAGAGACTGAGGCATAAAGTGATTCAATAACTTGACTCAGGCACTCAGCTAGTCAGTGTGGAAGCAAGAAAAGAACCAGGTAGTCTGTGTCAGAATCTGTGCTCTTAGCAGTTAGGTTACAGTGCATATCATTTGGGTGCCTAAGTGGTTATGGTGTAGTATAAAGCCCAGAAGTGTAGGTTCAAAGTTAAAAACACTGAGCATATTAGCTCAATGTGAATCTTTAGTCTGTCATTAGCATGTGGTTAGCTTCTTAGGTGGTTGTAGCACTACTTTGGGAATTATTTTACTATTTTGAGTTTACTACTCACTTTTCCCACTAAACAGAATTGAATGCTGAGAAAAAGAATAGGCGTTTCCCCCAAGTGTCTTTGTTGCTAAAATGAGAGGAACAACAATAGAAGTAGAAAATAACTAAACTGCATGAATATGTTGGTTCAACAACCTTTGAGTTCCTACCATGTTTCAGTCCCTGGATTTAAGCCATTTTGGTGTGATACACAGAGTACTGCTATATCAACCTGGAACACCCAGGAAGGCTTTCCAGAAGATGTGATAACTAAGTTGAATATTGAACAACATTTAAGAGGTATGTGAATAAAGGAAAAGGCATTCCAGTTCAAAAAAGGAATAGCGAGTACAGACTCATTGAAATATGCAACAGTATAATGTGTTTATGAATTAGCAAGTTTTATATGTGGCAGACTTAAGGGACACATAGATGAGCAGCAGGAAATGGGGACATGGAGGTTGCCAGGGGTAAACCATAAGGCCCTTGTAAGTTATGTTTAATAACTTCAACTTTATCCTGAAAGCCATGGGAAGCAACAAAAGACCTTAAGCAGGGAAATGGCCTAATCAGCTCTGCTTTTGTAGAAAATATATTCTGACAACAGAGAGAAGGTAGGTTGTATGAAGGCAGAATAGCCAGTTATGAAACTGTTAAGAAAACAGGAGACACAGTGAGAGCTGTAACTGTCTTGGATAATCCCACAACATTCCCTAGGTCGGCAAGTCTTCCTGCTTGCAATCTTAGCCCACCCACATCCTTTTGGTTGCTGACCTGCGGCAAGGTGTGGGATTGTCCAAGACATTTTGTTCCTGAGGACCTTATATGCATTTGCTGGTAGTATTAGTAGGGAATAAAATTGGTGCTCAGCTGCATTGTGTATAATATTTACAAATGTTAAACTTGTTTAGCCATAATCCCAAGTTAATTCTAGAAGTATAAAATTAGAAATATCTTTTTAACCTTTTATGGCATATACTGGAAATTTTATCCTCATTAATCAAACGTAAAAAGTCAACCATTGCCAAAATATACTCAGAGTATACATGGAGGTGGGAGCTGAACAGGGTTTGCTGGTAGGAATATCACCAAGAGTTTGGGCAGGCTTGAGTTTGATACCAACAAGGATGAGTGAAGGGCTCTGGCTCTGGCAAGAGTGGGAGCTGATACTGTGCCTAGCCCTCCAGAGCTGAGAGGAGAGACCGGGTCCTGGGGAGCTGAGGCTGTAGGAGCCAATTGCCCAACCAGATCTCTGCATTTGGGGAGGAATACAGCCAATGCCAACCCACCACTCTGCACTCTCTCCTCTTCACCAGTCTTCTGCCATTGCTTCCCATTGGCTGAACCCAACTGGAGGCCAGAGGAGCCCAGTGGGTGCAGCCCTTGAAGTCAGCCAAAGGCAGGAGGTGAAGGTGGAGAATGACTCAGAAGGGTCAAATAGAGAATTGCCAGGATAGATTTTTTGGGGGGATGTCCTGCCACTGCTGTGCATTCACAAAAAGAATTGTGTGAGAAATCAGTTGATTGAAGTATTTCTAAAACTTCATCTTCAGAGTCACCAATGTCCATATTTTTTCCCACATGGTGTCTTCTGTGCCATTGGGGACACCGGTCCAGGAAGTTTTTCTTAGCAGATGCTCTTCTGTTGTCTCTGGATCAAAACCACTGATACGCCTGCAAAGTTTGTTGCAAATTTTAAATATATACAACATAAAATTTACCACTTTAGCCATCTTTACATGTATGTTTCAGTAGCATTAAGTACAGTTGCATGATGTGTTGTGCAACCATCATCAACATCTATCTTCAGGTCTTTTTCATCATATCAAACTGAAATCCTGTACCCCTTCAACAATAACTCTCCAGGATTCTGGGATTTTCTTGGCTTCTCCAGAAGAGACCAACAAAAGATTATTAGACTGATTTTCTGCAAGTGGAAAATGTTAGTGATACCATTCCACCTGCTGACAGCATTTGTAAAACATTACTCGTTGTAAGACGTGTCCTGATTTCAGAGATGTTAAAATATGGGGGAAATATGTTGCTTAGAATCACTGAAATATGAGAATGTTTTTTATAGCAGACCTCATGATCATGTTGCATGAATGGGCTAAAAACTTGTTCTCTTCTATCCTCAGGATGGCCATGTACAACCTGAGACACCTGGAATCCTTAGGTTGAGCATTATTGACTTTGAGTAGCATTATCCGAGTACCCCAGTGTACCCTAAAACAGTGTAATTTTCTGTGTGTAATGTGACATGAAAAGGCCAGGAAGCACACCTCTGGCAGATCTCTTATCTTTATTTTGGCTAGACTTCTGGGTTTATATTTAATTCGGTATCATCTGTGTGCATCAATAGGCAGGGGATACTGATGGGGGAGCTGTTCAAATATACATCATCTAATGAAGCAGCAAATCTGCCATTTCTGAGACCGGAAGATGCATCCAAGCCCTGAGATCCCTTCTGCATCATGCTAGAAAGCTAAAGAGAGTTGACCTTGGGGTACCAACCACAATAAAATCTTCACATTCCTTCTGAACTAACAGTTCCATTTGTACTGGTTAGAATAATCTTAGTTCTATAGTAATATAAACTCAAACACAACTTGGGCTGAATGGAAAAATAACCTACTTTTCAAGAAGCCTAGAGGTAGGGAAACTCCAGGGTTGGTTAACTCAGCAGCTCAGCAGTGCTTAAAGAATCTGAGTTCTTACCTCTCAGCTCTCTGTCATCCTCAGCTTCTTTGCCTCTTTCTCAGGCTAGGTTCTCTTGAAGCTGTCTGAAAGGTGAAGCAACTCCCAACATGATCCTCTCACAGAATGTCTTGGTGCCCCTTGTTTTTTCAGGACTTCTAGGTGCTTTCTGCTATTCCCCATTGGACAGAATTGAGTTGGATGCTCAGGAATTAACCAATTGCTACCAGTGGGAATGGGATCATCTGACTTTGCTTACACCAATCTGGACTTAAGTCCCAGTCCTGAGGAGTTGGGGTAGACCCTGGACCAAATCAATGCTATTAGCAAAGAAGAGGTAAGGGAATGTTTTTGGGGTACACAATCAACAGTGTGTGCTGAACTACTTTTAGGGAGTGATCTTACAAAACTGCAACTCCACGGTGATTGTACACTCACTGCGGTGTTTACAGGCAAAAAAAAAAAAATGAATAAGATGTCTACCAATAAAAGGTAAGTAAATAAATGATAATACAACCAAAAAATGAAATGGGTACTAGCAAAGAATGACATAGAAATGTGTGTAATTAATATGGAAAGTGAACATGAAGTAAGATTTCAGTAAAGGTATTGACCCCTTTTTGATTCCTCTAAGCACACTTATGTAGGTATGTAGGTATGTATTCAGACATAGAATTTGTATGTTATGGTCTGAAAGGGAAGGGTAGGGGTGATGGGGACAGGAACTTTCATTTAAAAGTTTTTATGATTCTGATTGGCTCTTCAGAAATAAAATACTTTTGTGATTACAAAAATGTTTGCCACATGAGTAGAAGGCAACTAGAAAATAACAGGGCAATGTTATATTACTAGTAATAAGATAAAAATCCACACCTAAATTATAGCTACATGTATAAAGAAGTTAGTAGTAACTTTATTATTGTTTCTTTTGAATTCTCTTGCCTACTTTGGGTGTGCCTAATCTTTAGTAGTTTAGCCGGGCCGTCTGAGGTGACAGCAACTAACCTCATGGGGGTAGTTTAAAATTCATTAAAATTAAAATTCAGCTCCTCAGTTGCACTAGGCACACTCAAGTGCTCGACAAAGTTGGGCATGGTGGCACATGCTTATAATCTTGACTACTTGGGAGCCCAAGGTAAGAGGATTGCTTGAGCCTGGAGTTCCAGGCTAGCCTAGGTCACATAAAAGTCAATAAAGTTCTCACCGCCTCACATTGCTAGTGGCTACCTTGTTGGACAGCTTGGATTATAGTAAATTTCCACTATTGCAGGAAGGCATACTGGACAGCCCTGCTCCAAACCTGGTGGCTTGTAAGCATAGGCATAGTCTCTTGGTATCCAGGTGGCTTTGGGCAAGATATTCACACCTCTTTCTTCCACAGGTTTCTACTCATTAAAACAGGGATAATGATAGTATGTGGCTCACAGAACTGATGAGCAAATTAAAATTCTTGCAAATACCTCACACATAATAAATCATTAAAAAAGCTACCTGGTATAATTGTTATTAGGTGCTATCTACCATTTGGATATGGTTTATCACTCAAAAATTCAAGTACTGCAAGCCTGGTCCCCAATGTCATGGTATTGCAAGGTGGTAGAACTTATGAGGTCTGGCCTGCTGGAGGAAAATGAGATCATGGGGCATTACCCTCACGAATAGAATGACATCTTCCTCAAGAGACTATGTTCCTTCTCTCGAGACTAGAATAGGTCTTGAGGGATGAGTTTCCTCAAACTGGAAGCTTCCTTCCCTTCCACTCCTCTCCCTTTTTGTGATGGAGCTCAAGGCCTTCATTAAAAGCTGGGCAAATGCTGACACCATATTCTCAGACTTTCCCACCTCCAGAACTGTGAGCCAAAATACTTATGTTTGTCACTTACCCAGTGTTCGGTACTTGTTTATAGCAATAGAAAATGGGTGAAGACAGAAACCTTTCACCAGTATTGATTTAACATTTACTAATGTAGAGCATTGTCCTTCTTCCACCATTTTATGTTTATGATGAGGAATGATGAGTGAAACTTCCCTGTCACATGAGAAGTGGCAGGGCAGGGCAGGGAGTCCGAGCCAGCCCTGGTTCTGAGGCTCGTGTTCCTTGTTGTTTAATCTATAAGTGACCTCTGTGTGTGTATGTGTGTGTGGGTTGGTTAATGAACCTTCCCTCTGGTCTGCCTACCTCCTTCCCTTCTCTCTTTCTGACCAAGAGCTGACTGGTCCAAAAGAACCACTATAAGATTTCAGATTTCTTATTCTGATTCCAATTCTTTCTCCCCCGCCCCCATGGCAGAGGGACTAGAGATAAGAGGACAAGGAAATTTATTAGCAGCCATGTACCCAATTTTCTGTGATATATGAATTTTTCCAATTTCTTCTTGTGGGTTTTCTAAAAGTTGAATAGTCCTTTCAAAGGAAACTACTTGTGACCAAATTAAGGAAGGGGAGCTTTTGGCAGAGGACAAAACAGGAAGAGGCTATTATCTTGAAAAGCTTCTCATCATCCTGTGTCTCTGGTTGAAGCTTTAGTGACACAAACCCTGGCTAGGGGCTGCAAGGCCATAGGAGCAGACACTACACTAAGCATTTTGAGGGTGGCTTGAGAGGAGATGAGGCAGTGGGGTTTTTTCTGGGCTGGACTTGGGTTCATCATCACTGCCACAAATGACACCTTAATTGGAGCGTCTTTAAACATTTTTTTCTGATTCTGCAACCTGAAGGTAAGGGTGAGCTGCTGTGGAAGCTCAGAGAAGGAACTGGTATCTGTGGACCAGCTCTGGCTGCATTTCTAAGCTACAATTCCAGCTGGCTACTGTTTTCCCATGAGTCAACATTTTTATTAAAGTTATTACCGTGAGCTGAAGTGCTGTGGAAAACACGCCTTCAGGTTTTTCAGTCTTCCTAAACTGTGTTTGTTTGTGTGTGTGTGTGTTTGTGTGTGTGTATCAGGAAGGAGGAAAGACAACTCATGCAAGTTATTGAAAGGCCAGTGAGAGCTGGTTTTTTAGGATCCTATGATGTTGTAGCTGGAGATCAGAGAAAAGAGGATGGTTAAGCAAGACCAGCTTAGACTATGAAGCCATTTCATGTGAAAATGTGATCAGGATTTATTTATGTGTACCCTGTGAAAACTGAAAATTGAATTCAGCTTGTCCTCCTAGCTTCTAAGCAGTGGATTTGGAATGATTTGAGACATTTCACTATGTGGTGGGTTGTGGATAATTTAACTTGATAAATAGTATTTGACTAGAAAAACAGGAAGTAGTAGACTTTAATTCTCTTGTATCATTTCTTCCTCCCCAACCCAAATCATGAGGTTTCCTTTTGTGGCTGAAATAGAATTTTTAAAAAATATATTTTAGTACAGCACCTAGAACAATGGCTACCTCGGCTTCAAGTCCAAAGTGCATGAAGGTGAGTTGCTTAGGTATAATTTGCTGTTATATCCAATATCCAACACTGTGCCAGGCACATCTTGGCCATTCCATGAATATCTGAATGTGTTAATCAATTAATAGGTCTGAATCTCTGTGTGTGTCCTCCTTAAGTATCTTGACTTGGAGACTTAATGTAATTTCAATGTATTTCACAATCTCTGGTGTTGGCTTCCTTGATGTTTGATATGAAGTTCAGATAACCATGCCCTTCCACATAGCTGCTTTCCAAGTTTTTCTTCTGTGGGACTGAGTTAAAATATGAATTTTTCTTTCAACATTTCTTTTTAGGTTGATCCTGGTTTGGGAAGCTTCCAGCCTGGAGTGATTAAAATCCAAAGAAGCTTTTCTCCTGGCTCTTCCTGATGCCAACACGCCTTTTCTCCATTCAAACAATAACACCACATCTCTGATTAATGAGATAAAGGCCAGTCTTCAAACTGGGATATGTGTACCCCACAAGACATATGGAGACTTCAAAAGGGGTATTGGGCATTGAAGCGTTCAATTGTTTGTCTCCAACTTTCCTCTTAACAAGTTCTTAAAATTGACCTGCATCAGAGCACTTTGGGCTCTGGATTATTTATCTTCTACTTCTCCCTTTTCCATCTTCCTTCTCCTATGCTACAAAAGAAAGGCACTGCTCTCTCATCTACATTTTACTAAAGTGCATTGCCAGGGATATGAAAACCTTGGAAATAGCTCCAAAGAATAATTTCACTGGATAACACATTTATTGAATGCCTATTAACTGCAGCACTGTGTACAATAGCTAAGAAATAGAAACCACCTAAGTGTCCATTCACTAATGAATGGATAAATAAAGTGTGGTACATATACACAATGGGATACATTCAGTCATAAAAAAAAATCCTGTCATCTGTGTTAATGTGGATGGAGCTAGAGATTATAATGTTAAGTGAAGCAATCCAGGCCTACAAAAACAAGGACCACACAATTTTACTCATATGGAATCTAAAAAAGTCAATCTCATAGAAGTTGAGATTGGACTGGTGGTTACCAGAGGCTGGGGGAAGAATGGGGAAATGTTGTCAATGGGTCCTAAGTTGCAGTTAGATTAAAAGCAAGAAGTTCTAGTGTGCTATTGGACAGTAAGATGCCTATAGATAACAATAATATACTGTATGTTTCAGAAAGCTAAAAGAAAGGATTTTGAATGTTTTCACCATAAGGAGATAGATATATTGAAATTGATTTAAGCGTCGCATAATGTATGCATATATTGAAATACCACACGGTACCATTAGTATGTACAATTTTTGTGTTTTATGTATCAATTTAAATTTTTAATTGAAAAACAATCACAGGTTTTCAGTGGCCAACATATAAATATGAGTAAATATTCTGATTATTACGGATTATTAACTCTAGAGGCCAGGAAGTTTTGGTAATGCAATTCAAATTAGTGAGCCACTCTGCAAGTATAATCCTGAAACAATTCATACTCTGGCACTAGCGTAGAATCTCATATGGAGGTTGCACAAGCACACCTGGAGCTTGGAAGAACATTATTCTAGGGACAGCCTGCACATCATACATAACCCCTTAGGTTGTGCAACATATGGCAGCGCTGTTGTAGTGCATGCCTACAATAAATATTTACTGAGTAACTACTGTGTGCCAGGCATCATGCTAAAAGATGGATAAATCCTAGTAAGCAAAAGGACATGGCCTGTCCTTGGCTAGGTTCAGGGTCAGTCTCTTGGGGAGGTCAGGTGAGCTTTATGGGGGCAGGGGAAGGAAGGGAGATAGGAAAACTTCCATTCATGTTTTTGTACCAGCACAGAGAAAACCTGTAATACATGTAAGCTGCTATTAGTAAAAAGTAATGCTGCCGCTGCTTATTACTGTTATCAGTATTAATGCTAACCCTAATTACTGCCATCAATATCACTAGCTAGGTCATGTGTATCTTATTCAAAGTCACCATTGGAAAAAGCACCAATCTGGAGGCTGGCCTTTAATGCCAAGCAGTTTTAAGCACTTGACATGCTTTGCATCATTTACTGCTCACAATAACTTAGTATCATCTCTATTTTACCAATTAGGTAACTGAGACCCAGAGAAGTTAAAAAACTTTTTCAAGGACACAAAGCTATTAAATGGTGGGGTCAGGATTTGACCCCAGGTCATCTGGCTCTATGATAGTGAGTTTATTCTTTTTTTTTTTTTTTGTACCAGGGATCCAACTCAGGACCTTGAGCTTGTGAGACAGGCGGCGGAACCACTGAGCTAAATCCCCAGCCCAGTGAGTCTATTCTTAATCACAATGTAATTAACAATGAATATTTAGAGCACAGTTGATCTGGATCAGACTTTATGCTAGGCTGTTTACCTAGATTATGTAATTTAACTTTCATAATCAAGTCACTCTAGTGTGTTATCCCTAATTTATAAAGAAATGGAGGCATAAAACAGGTAAGTTATTTGCCTGACATTACAAAGCTGGAAAATGGCAAAGCTAGGAGGTAGAGGCAGCATTCTGAAGCAGATCCCCCAAAGATCATGTGTAGAGCTCAGCAGCAGGCTTGAAAGCCAGTCCCCACAGCAATGGCCAGACCCTATGGTCTTAGTATAAATAGGTTTCCCTTCCTTGGGGCCTTCTGGGCCACCTTTTACTCCATCACTTACATCACTCACCTGCTATCAGAAGTGGCCAATGTCTTAATGCGCCATGTAAGTAAGTTCAAACCATCTTAGCCTAAAAACTTGGGGGAATGGGGATGTAGTGCGGTAAGCAGAACACATGGTTAACATTTATAGGCCCTGGATTCAATCCCCAGTCTCTAAATAATAATAATCAATCAATCAGCAGTGTCATTATTTTATGGACTGAAAAAGTGCCAGAGTTGCTTTGAGGATCAGAGTAGGGGGTGTAATATTCACACAGAATCCAAGTCTTCATAGCAGATAGCACAGACTTTGATGTGCCATGTCTTCACAGTGGTATAGTTTAGGATAGAATCATGATCAAACTACACAATAAAAAGGAAGATTGGTTAGTTCATCCACAGAAGTCATCATTTGACTTTTAAATATTTGGTGTGAAATAGCAGCTTTTGACCTCCTTGTTTTACAAATGAGCACTCACAAGTATATGGATGTCTCTCCAAACAGTTGTCTCTGAGGCCAGACTCCTGGCCCAGTAGTGCCCAGTTCATAGTTGAGATTCTGGCTGTGATACCTGCTAACTGGTACTCGAGAGCAGAGAGACAGCAAAGACAAGCCTGCTTATGTGCTGCAGGGGCTCTGGGCTCAGAGAATGACTCCCCCAACCCCACTCCCAGTGAAGGATTTGCTTTTTAAAAAACTAATTAATAGTATTGGCATTGAACCCAGACCTTTGTACTGAGCTATAACCTCAGCACTTTTGATAAAAATTATTTTTATTTTGAAATAGGATCTTAATAAGTCACTAAATTTCCTGGGTTGGGCTCAATCTTTCAATCCCCTTGCCTCAGCCTACCACAATGCTGAGATTCCAGGTGTGTGCCACCATTCCCAGCTAGGATTTGTTTAGTGAACATTTACTGAATACCCATTTCTTGGCAGACACTATTAGTACTAGTTCTCCAAAGATGAGTAAGATGTGGTACTTATCCTGTAGAAACCCAGAACCTGTTATGATAGATAAATGTGTAAACAAATCACTACTCCATGTGGGAGCAGGTGGATATGGACAAGGCTAGGGGGTCACCAAGGAAGCAGTTCCCATCTTGTGCCAGGAATGAGGGTCAAGAAATACTTCCCACAATGGATACTGTAGACCTGAGCCTTGAAAGATGACAAGCCTTGAGATAAAAAGATCAGAGAGGAACATTCAAGATAATACAACACGCATCAATGTGTGGAGTCACTAAACTCTGGTAGGACTGACATCTAGTATAGTTGTTGTAGTGTGGAGGTGTATATGTAGGAGCCAGCAGACAAGGTGAATGTGTTAGTTACTTTTCTTACATTGCTGAGACAAAATATCCAACACCTAAAGTTAAAGGGGGAAAGGTTTATTTTGCTCACAGTTTGTAGAGATTTCAGTCCTTTATCAGCTGGCTACAAGGCAGGAATGTAATGGTAGAAGGGCAACAGTTCATGGTGGTGGAAGACAGCAAAAGCAACAAGGGACCTTAACAATGTCTTTCTCCTCCTTTTATTCCATCCAGACTACTGGGATTAGGATGGTGCCAAACCAATCACTCGTGTGTAGTGGTTTAGTAGTCACCCACCCTTAATCACAGCATCATACATTCTAGATTCAGCCACCTCTGAAAAAGACTGCATGAGGCTTTGGGTGACATCTGGACACAAGGCACAACATTCCACCCCTGGCCCCCCAAACACTCATGCATATCCTTTTATGCAAAAAAGCATTTAGTCCCTCTCCAAGAGTTACCAAAGTCCTAACAGTTTCAGCATTGCTGAAAAGCCCAAGTCCAAAGTCTCCCCTGAGCTTTAAGGCAAACTCTTAGCTGCCAGCCCCTGTCCAAATGAAAGAAAGTTGAACACTTCCAACATTCAATGGCACAGGAGACATTTCCCATTTCCATTCCAAAAGTTACAAACAGAGGGATACAAAGGAATGGGAACAAAGCAGCACCAAAATCCAGCAGGGCAAACATTAAATCGCACAGTTCCACTTCCAGCACCCCCAGAAATCTGTGGCAAGATGTGAACTTCAAAGGGCTTGGGTGGCTCCACCCCTATGGCACTTGTAGTGGTTGTAGCTCACATGCCTTCTCTCTTGAGCTGATTTGCTTCTTCCTTGCAGTTTTCCTCAGATGATCCACACTCTTTACTTCTTTAAACTTGTGTGGTCTTCACACTCACAGCTTCACACACTGCCTTCTCAGGGGCACACTGCCTGGCCTCCCAGGTCTTCTTCTGAAACCTGGGCGGAAGCCTTCCTGACTCCACAACTCTTGCATTCTGCATGTACCTAAAACCAGTACCACATGGATGATGCCAAGGTCTGCTGTCAGGTACAGCTGTAGACAGGCTTCCTTCTCTCTTGGCTGTAGAGGTCCAGTTCCTATGAACAAAATCCCAAGGAACAATTTCCCTAAGCTGCCATTTGAAAACAACTTCCCTAGGCCACCACTTTTCTGAAACATGTGCTCTGGGGCTTTCTTCTCAAAGCAAAGTCTTTCACTTTTGCAATTTTGAGGCTGCAAATACTGGAGTCTTGCTGCTCCTTCTGGTCCTCTCAGGCCATCTTATCTATTCTCTTGTTCCTTCTCAGCAATTGAGATTTCCTCTGCTCTATATTTGCAGTCCACACCTTTACTGGAGCTTCTTTTCTGGCCAAATTCCAAACATTTCAAATGATGCTGCTGGGCTCTTTGCTCTTGATTCTCAACTAGATCTGGCTAAAAGCCCCACACAGTAATCATGCCATGGCCTTAACATTAGACTGCCTTGAAATTTCTTTGCAAGATTAATTAGTCTGCCACCTTAATCTGAGTTTCAGGCAAAGTCTCTGGACATGAGAAAAATGCGGACAAACTTTCTGCCAGGGCATAACACTCATTGTCTGGAGAGACCTCCTGAGCCTGGTCTTTACTGGCTTTTTGGCTTTCTGAACTCTGACCAGAATCTCGCATACAGAACAGTGTAAGGTGTTCCATCTCTGCTTCTTCAGCCAGCAACTCCAAACCTTTCCTAACTCTTCCTCTCCCACAAGCCAGTTCCAGAGGTTCTTGAGCTACATAGCCAGGTAATGTCACAGCAACAACACCACTCCTGGTACCAAATTCTGTGTTAGTTACTTTTCTCTAGTTGCTGAAACAAAATACTCGAGACTCAAAGTTAAAGGGGGGAAGGTTTATTTAGTTCACAGATTGTAGAGGTTTCAGCCTACTATTGACTGGTTCCAAGGCAAGATGGTATATGGCAGGAGGGCAACAGTTCATGGCAGTGGAAGACAGCAAAAGCAGCAAGAAACCCTAACAGCATCTTTCTCCCCATTTTATCCCAACCCGACTATAGGGATTAGGGTAGTGTCAAACCAATTACTCATGTGCAGTGGTTTAGTAATCACGCCCCTTAATCATAGCATGATGCATTCCAGATTCAGCCACTTCTGAAAAAGACTGCATGAGGCTTTGGGAGGACATCTAGACATAAGCTACAACAATGAGAGAAATAAAAAGAAATTATATATCAGGGAGGACCTCATAAATCATGCCAGTGTGGTCCCTGAAGGGCTCTATGTAGGAAGAGACATTCTCAGGTGAATATTTTGGAAAATGGCTTCTGATGCAGATTTGGAATGAGTGTTGGGTGTTGGGTAGGAGGAAGGAGTAGTAAAGCTGAGGATGGTAGACCAGATAGTAGGTTCCAATAAGAACCCTTCTGTGAAATTGCTCAAGAGAGATTGAAGCAGTAGATTAAGCCAGCCTTAGTTTTGGCTTGAATATGGAAAGTAAGAGAAAAAGTGAAGTTTAGAAAGACTTGAAAGTGCCTAGCCAACTAGTTTTGGAGTTAGTAGTGATGGCATAAAAGAGAAAAGAATATAAACATGTAAGTTACCAAAACTCAGAGCAGAATGTGTGAAGGAACCCATTAGTTGTCTCCCAAATTTAATCCTAAGAACCTTTCATTTTTAGTTGAACTAAATAATAACTATATGTTTCAGGTTTCTTTGCATCTAGATATAACCATGTGATTAAGTTCTGGCAAACAGGCTAAAACTGACTTGTTCACATGATAACTCTGGACATCACCTTTGAAAGACAGCTGACTCTTATTCTTTTATTTTTTGTTCTTGCGTCCATTATTTTGCCTGGAACATAGTTTCCTCCATCTTCAATCATGAAAACCAAAAGAACTCCAGAAATCTCAGCCTGAGCACCAACGAGCTAGGTCTCTGAAGACTTAGTGGAGCCAAGGTCCATATCTGTTCTAGACTGCCTGCTTCAGACTGTACATGAAAAGACAAATTTGATTTGTTAATTTGATTTTCAGATGCATGTAGCTGAACTTTAATTAATTGACAACATTACTTAGGGAATGGACACATAATGTGGGGATTTCCAAGTGTTATAAGTTCAAAGGAACTGATTTATGGTTATTCTCTGAAACATCTTGGACAATAAGATGTTATTTCCATAACTCCAGTTTCCATTGCTAGCAAATTCTCAGAAAAAAATCTTCCTGAGAAGACTCTTGGTCAGATGAGATGAGAGTTGTGGTGAAGTGCTTGTTTAAATCTAACCTCTGACTTCCTGTGCAGTTGGTATGTCTATTAACCATGTTTTCTCCTTCCTCATTTTTAATGTTTTGGCAAAGTCTTGCTGACTCCTAGAGCTAATTCCTAGAGATAGTAAACAAATCATGCTTGAGTGCATCTTTCATAATCAAACCGGCCAATCCAGACGACCTAACTCCAACAGTTCCTTAGCTGTAGGCCACTATTCCCCTGCTCTAGTAACTACAAGGCTCAATACCAGACAGCTAAATACAGGTCCTATATCGCAGAGTGCACTGGAATTATTCCAACTAGCCTGTTCAAAGCCTGCTGTCTTAGTTACTTTTCTTGTTACTGAGACAAAATATTCAATACCCACAGTTAAGGGAGGAAAGATTTATTTAGCTCATAGTTTGTAGAGATTGCAGTCCATAATTGGCTGGCTCCAAGGCAGGCTGGCAGAGAAGCATTGCAGTTCATGGCAGGCAAAAGACAGCAAAAGCAAAGAAGGAACAACTATAACTCTTTCTATCCCTTATATCTTATCCAGGCTACTTAGGGCAGGTAGTACTCACACCCTTAATCCCAGTGCCCTCAATTCTAGCATTGTACCATGAATCAATTCCAGTGTCACACACTATAGATCCAGTCACCTCTGAGAAAGCCCCACTTGTCACTGCACGAGGCTTTGGGGGAATGTTTAGACACAAACCATAACACTTGCTAATCTGATTTGCCGTTGTCTTCTGGGAACCACCGTAAAGTCTCCTACCCCTATTTGCCCTTTATTCCCTCTGCCTCCTGATCAACCTTGGTGCTTCCCATGTGACCCTGCCTGCCTCCCTGTTTCTAGACATCTGGAAATGTGTATATATTTCCTCCATTATGACAGTCATTTTCACATATGCATGTCTTATTATTCCTGACTGAAAGAAATCTTGGGTACTCTTAAAACAGTGTGTGCCTCCATTTCCCTGACTGGAAGGGCAGTGTAACTCTTCAGCAAAAATGCTGATGAACTGTTTTGGAAGAAAGAAAGATACAAGAGGGAGAGGACCCAATAAAATGATATTCATTCACATTCATGGCATTTGGTTTACCAAAGTGATGACTCAGTACTGCTGAGCATTTTTGTTTTAGATTTGATGAATAATTAGTTACTAATAAGTGAATGTTATTTAATCCTTGGAGTATGTACATAATGCTTTAGGTGCTTACTGTTTCTTTTCTCTGAATATTTTTTCTATTAATTCATGTTTATGTAGCACTTATAAGCTTCATGTGGTACTTTTATACAGGTAAATGATATGCTTAATAAGAAATAAAGTATCTTCCCCTAGGAACTTGTAGTTAAGAAACTGTGTTATTTAGAATTAATTTAGTACACTAGATGATTATGACTAAGACCACCTTTCATTTAAAAAGGGACAACCTCTTCCTGAGCACCACAGTTGAGTGTGTTGAGTCCGGCATTGAGTTACCCCTACACATGGCACCAAGCACCTGATCCATTGCCTTCCTTCTTGTTACCAAGCACTGCTGCAGAAGCAATTACACATTGAGAACAGCAGTGTGTTAGCTGAAGCTGAGGAATCAAGTACCCCTGAGGCCTATTTGATTTAAGTATATCTATGAGTGAAGAAACTTAGAGTATAAAAAATCGGTCTTTACACAACAGATAGGTTAAGTACAATAATTTACTTGACCGTTGCATGCTCTTTTAATGTGAACTAACCCTATATATTTAAAGGTTATTTGATTTTTTAAAACATATCCCCTGTATTGTATAGGCAATTTGCCGGGGGGTGGTGTGGATCTGTGGTATAAATGAGGTTAGGGAGGCAGGACTTACAAATATGAAATATGTCAGTTTATTTTTTTAGTTTCTTTGTGATTTTGCCCCCTTGTTCTCTCAACTTCTAAGTTGAGATACTCTTTAGAATATGTTATTGTGTGTTATGGGGCTTGATTTCAAGCTATGAAAGAATTAATTAAATCTATAAAGCTCTAGCATCCCTTAATACAATGTAAATGTGAACCATTTTTGTAGGGATGTAAATGACTGCCTTGGATAGAGCAGTACTGATTTCAGAGCATATTATGTGCATTGTCTCATTCACTCTTCATAACAATCCTATGAGCTAGGAGGCAAGGCAATATTTTCATCTCTGTTTTACTGATCAGAGGCCAAAACCACCCAGATCAGGAGAGATGGGGCTGGGACTGGAATGCAAGTCCTCTTCTTCCAATCCATGGCATGTCCCATGACCACAGCGCTGGTTTTAGAGTGAAGCAGAATACCCTGGTTTACCATTTTGACATCCTAAATTTAATATAATTTCATCACTCTGCAAGAAGATACATTATCTTTCCTACTTAATTGGTATGTTTTCATCAGCTTGGAAATGAGATTTAGTGATTCCTGGATTTCATTTGTGACTATGAATTTTGGAAATGGAAAATATTTACTCTTGAAGCCCTAAGGGAAAATAGTAAGAGTCATGTTGTTTTCTTGCCAAATACATGTTAACTGTGCATTGTAAATACAAGACAATATTGAGAGGTGCATTTATTTATTTGAGGTAGTGAGTGTTTATGTAGAATGGGAATTTTAAAAGTACTTGGAGAGTAATCCAAGCTTTTGGAGAAATTATATTCATCATGCCCTCTTCAGTAGTACATGGCAAATGTTTTAGGAATTGAAAATTAAACCCAAACCAATTTGATTCAAGTGCAGGTACCCATAGGTTGCAAGAGCCTTCTATGGCTTCTCTTTTCAGAACAGAAGGGATTCCCTACTGTTGTATGCTTGATGCTAGAGAGAGTACTGTGTCCTCTTGACTAAATCCACAGGAAACAAAAGTTGGTATAAAGGTGTAAACCTGATTCTCAGAACAGGATGGAAAGCTTATGACTTCTTTGAACCTATCAGTTTTCAAAATCAACAATTAAATGCCTTGTGAGACCTTCATACTTTGCATGAACTTTGTTAAGTTTTATATATATAGTATCCCTAAAATTTGTGGCTAATATCAGTTTGACCTCTGATTTTGACTTTAAGTAGTCTCAATTTTTTGAGCAATTTCTTGACCATATTTATAAATGCAAAATGAGACAATATAAACAATACCTATTGTGTAATTAATTAGCATAACATGGTGGCAACATGACATATTGGTGTTCTAATAGAAATCTAATAGGTGTTCAAATCCTCACTTTGGTTCTTTCTAACCACACGGTCTTGGATTGATTACTTAGATGTTTGTGTCACATGTTCCTCTTCCTAAACAGGAATGAAGATGCCGAATTTTTTAGATCATTTTTGTAGTTGTATACTTGGCAATTAATGTATAGTACATACTGGATTCTTGCTGCATAAGAGGCACTTACAATGTAAGTTTGCAAAAGCTAGAACTTGGCTTCCGCATGAGAAGATTCATCCTTGAACTAAACATGTATTCTAGCTTTTAGCCACAAACCCCTTGGAGTTGACAAGTGGTAAAACCTTTATTTTCTACATATTTAACCTGGTTCAGTCAAAGCATGCAGAATGCTACTCCATAAGATAGGTTTATCTTAAATAGATTTATCTCGTGTGCCATTGTGATTGAGGGGTCTACCTTCCTGAGAGCTGCATTGAGAATACAAGACTGTCTGTAGCCTTAAGGGTTGAGAGTGTATTAGTTGATTAGTCATGGCTACTATGGTTTAGGAGAAGATAATTGTGGCTTGTGTGCAGGTATTTTCCTTGCTTGGGCTAAAATTCTCATCCCTGCGTTTTATCTAACACCAGAGAGACTTGTAGATGGCTGCTTTTACTGTTGAATTGTGTGCAAGATGCCCAGAGGTAACTTTGTTATTGGAAAGGCAGATTGTTTAAGTAAGAACAAGGAAGGACAGATAGCTGGAAACCTGTTCTCCTCAGCTTCACGCTCTCTCCACTCCATGCCCTGCACCTAGTGCTTCAGCCCCACTGAGATGCCTCCAATTTCCTAGGATGGGCCCTGGCCCCTTACAAGTATAGGCTTTGGCACATAGTCTTTCTACTTCTGAGAATGCCATATCTCATCTTTTGCCATTTGGCAAATTCTACGCAACCTTCAAGGTCTAGTGTAAGTGCAGATTCTTAACATAAGGAGGTATGATAGACTGAACGGTAGAAATTCCTCGTATTCTTAGTGTTTACCTCATAATGGGCCCTTAATAAAATATGTGGATTTATAAAGAGGAAGATATTGATGAGTTGAAGATTATACATTTTCTTGAGAAAATAATTCAACTTTGAGAACTGCGTTGGTTCCTTCTGGAGTTTATAAAACCATTTGTTCAGCTTCTTCTCCCAACCCCTTTCATGTAGTACTGGGGCACTTGTGCATGCTGGGCAATACACAAGTTCTACCACTGAGCTACATCCCAGTCCTTTACAAATCAAAACTTTTTTCAGACCAGGCCTAAGTTGCCTAGGCTGGCCTCAGACTTGTCATTCTGCTGTCTCAGTCTTCTGATTAGCCAGAATTACACACTTGTACCACCATGTGCAGCTAGGCCCCTTCAGGTTTCAAAGAGGTACAGTACTACCACTGATTAAGTATTAATTAAAAATAAAGTTTTAATATTTGAAATGGACTGCTTGAATCATGATGATTGAATCTCATGGAACTAAGACCAACAAGATTTGAATTTTTAAAAAAAATTTGGCAAAATACTCATAAAATTTAGCATTTTCACTGTTTTAGGTGTGTAATTTGTGAGCGTTCACATTGTTGTACGACCATCACTGCTATCCCTCTCCAGAACTCTTTTCATCTTGCAAAACTCAAACCTCATACTCATTAAACAGTAATTCCTGATTTTCTCCTCCCTCCAGTCTACCATCTACCATTCTACTTTTTATGAATTTGACTACTCTTGGTGCCTCACATATGTGGGATCATATAATGTTTCTCCTCCTGTGACTGGCTTATTTCACCTAACAAAATGGTGTCAAGATTCATTCAAGGGCCAGGGTTTTAGCTCAGTGGTTCCGCTGCTTCACAAGCACAAGGACCCTAGTTCGATCCCAGGTACCAAAAAAAAGATTCATTCAAGTCATAGAAAATCAGAATTTTCTTTCTTTGGAAGACCGAATAATATTTCATAATTTATATGCCATATTTTGTATGTATATACTACATTTTGTGTATCCATTCGTCTGTTGATAGACACAGCTTGCTTCTACTCCTTGGCTATTTTGAATACTACTCTTATAAACACGGGTATACACATACCTCTTCAATATTTACTTTTAATTCTTTCGAGTACACACTCAGAAGTGACATTGTGAGTTTATGGTAATTATATTTTTAAAACTGGGGATCCAACTAGGGACCTTGCGCTTGCAAAGCAGGCGGTGGAACCACTGAGCTAAATCCCAGGCCCTATATTGTTAAGTTTTTGACGAACAGCCATAATGTTTTCCATTAGTTTCTGCACAATTTTACATTCCTAGTAAGAGAGCACAAGGGTTTTATTTTCTCATATCCTTGTCAACACTTGCTATTATCTGTGTTTTTTTGGATGGTGACCATCCTAAATGGGTATGAGGTAGTATCTTATTGTGGTTTTGATTTGTATTTCCCTGTGATCAGTATCTTAGTCCATTTGGGTACTACAATAAAATACTATGCATTGGGTAGCTTATAGCTATCAGAAGTTTATTTCTCATAGGGTGGGAAGTCCAGGATAAAGCTCTCTGAATATTTGGTGCCTGGCAAGGGCCCATTTTGTCATAGATGGCATCTTCTCATGTTATCATATGATAGAGGGGAGGGAAAGGCTGTCTTGGGTCTATTATATAATGGTGCTAAGGCTATTGAGGAGGATTTTCATGACCTAATCCCCCTGCCAAAGCCCCACATCCTCATACCATCACCTTGAGGACTAAAATTTCAACAGAAGCATTTTGGGGGACACAAACATTTAGACCCTAGCAATTAGTGATGTTAACTATCTTTCATTTATTTATTGGCCATTTGTCTATCTTCTTTGAAATATCTATTCAAGTCCTTTGTCCCATTTTCAGTTAGATTTTCATTATATTGTTATAGGAGTCTTTTATATATTCAGGATACTAACCATTATTAGATATAAATTTTGCAAATATTTTCTCCCATTCCCCATGCTGCCTTTTCACTCTGTTGATTGGGTACTTTGATATACAAAATATTTTAAGTTTGATATAGTCCAATTCATTTATGTTTTCTTCCTTTACTTGTGTTTTTGGTATCATAGCCAAGAAACAATTGCCAAATTCAACATGATGATTTTCCTTTATGTCCTCTTCTAAAAGTTTTATAGTTTTAGCTCTTAAGATTAAGTATTTGATCTATTCATTTTGAGTTAATTTTTGTATATGATATAAAGTAAGCGTCCAATATCATTCTTTTGCATTTTACAATATCATTTATTTTTCAATAGTTCTTTTCCCCATTGAGTCATCTTGGCATTCTTGTTGAAATTGTTTGACCATATATATGAAAGCTTATTTCTAGGCTTTCCATTCTATTTCATTAATCTGTATGTCTGTCTTTATGCCAGTACCACAGTTTGATTACTGTAGCTTTGTAGCAAATTTTGAAATCAGGAAGTTTGGGATCTCCAACTTTGTTATTTTGAAGATTGTTTTGGTTCTTTAGGGTCCCTTGATAGCCCATATGAATTTTTGGATGGATTTTTCTATTTCTAAAAGACAGTCATTGGGATTTTGATGGAGATTGCATTGAATATATAGATTATTTTGGAGAGTATTGAAATATTAATAATATTCAGCCTTCCAAAATATGAATATGGAATGTCTTCCCATTTACTGATGTCTTAATTTCTTTCGATGCTTTATTGTTTTCAGTGTACAAGTCTTTTCCTCCTTGGAAAAGTAGTGGTTTATCCTAAGTATTTTATTATTTTGTGATGCTATTGTAAATGAAATTATATTCTTAATTTATTTTTTCAGGTTGTTCTTTGTTGTACTTTATAGAAATGCAGCTGATTTTTGTGTGTTGATTTTGATGAACAAATGTTGAATTTGCTCATTAGTTGTAGTAAGTTTTCTTTAGAGTTTCCTCTATTTGGATTAGATTATCTGTGAACTGAGATAACTTTGCTTTTTCCTTTACAGTTTAGATGCCCTTTATTTATTTTTCTTTCTTAGTTTGTCTAGCTAAGATTTCTAGTACTGCATGTAATAGAAATGACAGTGGAGAGCATCCTTGTCTTCTTTTTGATCTTAAAGAGAAATCTTTAGTTTTTCACCATTGAGTATGATTTTTAGCTGTGAGATTTTCATATATAATCTTCATTATGTTGAGATAGTTCTATTTTATTTGTACTTTTACTTTTATCATGAAAAATTATTGAGTTTTGGTAAGTGCTTTTTCCAGCTAAGATGATCATATGATTTTTTTACTTGATTCTGTTTATGAAATGTTTACATTGATTGGTTTTCATATATCAACCATCTTTGTATTGAAAAAGTAAATCCTACTTTGTCTTAGTGTGCTGTTGAATTCTATTTTCTACAATTTTGTCAAGGATTTTTTGTACCAATATTCATCAAAGGTATTGGCCTGTAGTTTTGTTTTTTGGGGTTTTTTGTTGTTGTTGTTGCTGTGTCCTCATCTGGCTTTGGTATCAAGGTAACTCTGGCCTCACAGAATGAGCTTGGAAGTATATTCTCCTATTCAACTTTCTTTTGGAGGGGGGTGAGTTTAGGAGAACTGGTGTTAATTCTCCCCCCCCCCAATGTTTGGTAGAACTCACCAGTGAAACCATCTGGTCCTGAGTTTTTCTTTGTTGGAAGGTTTACCAGTCTCCTTACCAGTTGTAGGTTTGTTGAGAGATTATTTGTTTCTTTGTGATTCAGTTTGGATAGGTAGTGTGTTTCTAGGAATTTATGCACTTAATCTAGGACCTAGAATTTGTTGCTACACAATTGTTCCTAGTACTTTCCTCTCATAATTCTTTTCATTTCTGTAAACTCAGCTGTAGCTTCTCTTTCATTTCTGATTTTAGTTTAACATTCTTTCTGTCAATCTAGCTAATGGTTTATCAATTTTGTTAATATTTTCAAATATTTAACTTTGGATTTCATTGTGATTTTTAATTTTTCTATTCTATATTCTGTTTCTTTGTTCCAGTTTATTTTTTTAAATTTTACTCTTTCTGCCATGTATGGAGTTAGTTCTTCTTTTTCTAGTCCTTTAAGGAGTAAATTTAGGTTGTTGGTTTGCTATCTCTATTTTAAATGTAGGACTCTGAGCAGTTTCAAGTAGAATTATGCTGATGCACCTGTTTTGGTGACTCTGCAGGAAGAACAGTGGACATCTAGTAACTTCCACTCTAGGCGAGGACCTCACTAAACACTTGCCCTTGCTCATATCACAGTCTCAGAGTTCCAAGCAACTTCTGACCTGAGACTTTGGAGAGGGTCTTCCTGTCACACATCCCCATCAAGTTTGCACAAATTGATTTTATGCTGAACCCAAATTATTTTGTTTTATTATGATTTTGTCTATATCCAAGGATAGACACATTTTATTTTTAAACAGTGCTCAAAGGAAATCTCATTTTGCTTCTAAAATAGTGAATACAAAATGTACCTTCACTTCATTAGGAATAGTACAGTATGATTCAAACCAGAAAGAAGACAGCAGTAACTCTCTAGGGAAATAGTTGGCTTAGAGTTTTATTAACTCTAATAATTTGTATCTTGAAGGACAAGAGTGGTTGGCTCATGTCTACTTGCTTGATGTGGCAAGCAAAACCCACCATAACAAGGATGGAAATAGTCCTCTGTGGCTACAATATGGGTGGGAGGGTAAGTAGGTTAGCATATTTTCTAGTGCCTATAACAAAAAGGTAGCTCCAAATGGCTTAAATGATAGAGAAATGTATCATCTGCCACCACTGGGTGTTTAGAGGCAAGAAGATACTGGAATAGCAGAAATTTAGTTGTGTGATCAAGGACAGTGATCCAGGCTGTATCACCTCATGGTCATAAGATGGCTGCCAGCAGCTAGAGGTGACATGCTTCCTTATTTATGTTCTGGACAGGAGGAAGCACAGGAGGAAAAAAGAGGAGGAGATACTTAATTTCTCCCAACCCACTCTAAAATATAGAATTAAAGCCCTACCCTATCAGTTATGACAGCCACTGGTCATACATGGTTACCGAGCACTTGAAATATGGTTATTCCAAATTGAGATGTGCTATAAGTATGAAGAACACTTTAAATTTTGAGCATGTGGTAGGAAAAAAGTACCTAAAATATCTTAATAAAATTTTACATTATCCGTATAGGTCATAATAGGTTAGATACATTGGGTTACATACATATAATTTTAAGAATTGACTTCAAATTTGTTTCAATTTACTTTTAAAATGTGGCTACTAGAAAATTTAAAATTATATATGATGCTTGAATTATATATGTTTATTGGGCAGCAGTGCTAATCCGATAGCCTGGCTTTGGGCACAGTTTGGACAGCCACGTAGAGAAGAGTGCCGTGTACTATTGGCTGGGGTCAGTTGTCTGGGGCTGAGTGGATGTTGGGGGTCCATTACAGCAGCCATCACAAAGAGGTAAGCATGGAGGAGAACTGGGTGCCTCTATCCTCATCCAGGACCAGCAGAGATAAACACTGACTTTTTAGCAAATCTAATCTACTCTGGGATTTGAAAGTACACTCTGCCACAACCATTCTTCTTTTCTTTCTTTTGGGCCTATTTCCTAGTCTCCATGACTTATCCTGGTCATGGAATGGACAAGATAGGGTGAAGATGGATGGGAAGAGGAGGGTGGGGTGAGGGTATGTAGTAGAGAGTTAGCTGCACAAATAGCTAAGATTCCATCACAAAATGAAAAGATATATCAGGAATGCCATGTCTGAACTGCTTTGAATTAAATTTGTTATTTTACCCCTTCATATGATAAATCATTCCAACAGATAATCTTTTTCTGTCTTTCTGTGTTTAGCTGACTTGGAGAAGAGCATAGAAAGACTTGATAAATGAAAAGAGGTGGTTGCTGGAGTCTTTACTCGAGCCCCTGTCTGTGGGTGGAAAGAAGTGGGGAGGGGTAGAACATTATTAATTTCCTCTGCAATCCCTAAATTGAAATTTCTTACCAGTATTACTTTTTAATTCTTTACATTTCTTATCTACTTTCTTGGTCCTATATACACTATACACTTTTAGTTATCAGTCATTACTACAGAGTTTCCTCAAATGCTCTCTGGCTCCTCTGCATATAAAACCCAGTGTGTGGGTTTTCTATATGTCATCATGTGGCCTCTTCCCATTTTTATCAAGTGTCATCCAGACCGCCTGCTGCAGAATCATCTGAGAAGCTCCTTTCAATGAGAAGCTCATTCCAAAAGATTCCCTGTCCAAGGGCTCTACATTTCTATCAAGGTCCCTAGGTGACTCCTGTCCTTGCTAGAGCCCAAGAGCTTCACAATCTCCTGGAGAGAGGGTGGTGCAAGCAGATGTGAAAGAGGGGTTTTTTTTGGTTGTGGATCATAGTGAGGGTTGAGTCTTAACTGTGGGAAATGCACATCTCTCAGTTTCTGCAAGGACGGCAGGACCAGTATCTGGTGGACTGAAGAGCGATGGTGGTGCCTACCACCATGTCTCTTGGAGCCACAGCAGTGGCTTGTGTGCTCCCGCAAAGAGATCATACCCTGGAGAAGGCAGGAGGATTTTTGTTTAGCAAATGCGCACTCCCTGAGGATTTCTAGCAGCGACCATGGAGATAGGGAGGGTATGAGGTCCATCAGTGGGGCAAATGAAACTAAAAGTGTTGCTAAGCTCAACATTAATGTTAACCTGAAGTTAAGTTACTATCATCACAAAACAAGTTGCAAAACTGTGGGAAAGCATTATCACCCATAATGCTTCTACCCGAACACTTAATCTGCACATTTGCAGCCACATCTGTCTGGTAGACATGGGTAGAGACATTCTTCTTTGTTTTCCTAGCTCAGTTTGGATCTTTGTGTTTCACTGTAAAATCAGACACTCATCTTTTTCCCTTTATGGAAGGCCTAGAGCCTCCTCCAGCTGGCATTGTCAATGACGTTGCCCCAAATGGGAGTGTCTTCACGTTTCCTGCCACCCAGGCAGTTCTGGGGGCATGGAGTGGGCATCTGAGTCAGCTCCCTGTTCCATGGCCAACATAGGCATCAACTCTCCATTTCTCTGCTGTTGATTTGAAGAATGGAAAGTATGAGAACATACGTTTCCAGAAACCCAGAAGGAATGGGGAGCCATAGGTGACAGTATGAAACTTGCACCGTTCCCAAAGAACTCAAGATCTGAGTCTGCTCCTTAGGGTAGAGTTGAACAATGAAAAAGCAGACTAGCAACTTCCTTTCTATTTATACAGGGGGATCGCCACTAGAGTAGGATTCAGCTGCCCATTTCCAGATTTCCGCCCAGCAACTCACTCCACTTCCACCTTTAGAAAATGTTGCAGTGTTACAAAGAAGAGCTTCAGACTTACAGAAAGTAGAGGCTTCTGGAAGAGCAAGTCCCCAGATGAGAATGTGTATAAATGGAAGATGGGTGTAGGGCAGAGGGCATCATGTGCCCTGGAACTCTGGATGACCCAGAACAGGTTTTCCGCAATTAAGAACATCTCTCTACATGGTCCCCTCTCTCTGGATATATACATGTACTTTGGCCTTTGACAACATGAAATGTTAGGTATATTCCTGCTTATTTTTTTGGATCTTACCAGTGAATAATACTTCTTGTTGTACTAAAATTCAATTGCCATAGAACACCTCAGTATCTTCTAAATATAAATGTAAGAAATGCTTCTGTCAGGGCATTTAAGGCAGTTTTGGGATCATCATTATATGCCTGGTGTGTCTAGTGAAAGATACAGAATTTATTTTACAACTGAAGTGTCCGAAAGTTATTATTTTTCTTACAGAGAGTATTCATTTCTTTTTGACAGAGTCTGAGGTTATGGACTCTATTTCTGCCTCACAAAAGAAAACAATATACAATAAAATCTGTAACATTAGATTGGGTTAAATCAAATGAACTCATTTTCTTTTAGACAAGGACACTAATTTCAATAACTGAAGGAATTGAGAATGTTTAACATTCGGAGAAAATGCTAAGCCAAATTTAAGTGAAAGATGATCCCTGGTTCTTTCATTCTTGCTTTAAAAATAAACTACATAATTAAATGCCTATAGATACTTTTGTGGGTAGGAAAATGGCAGTCAGATTCTGCAATCATGCCAACAGGGTGGGAGTCTTCCTAACCCCCTGGCAAAATAGAGAATCAATACCAATCAGAAAAAAATGCTAACAAAAGGGAAAATCTCATGGGAGCCACAGGAGATAAAAGATTTAAAATGTGAATAAAACATCACAAGTCAGCATTAAAATAGATGATACATTTCCCTGCCAAGGCAAAACATCCAATCTCTAATCAGAGGCATAAAAACAAACCTGGCTGCAGGGAGGGGCCAAAGAAAGAGTCCTAGACCATCCACTTAAGTTCCACCATGGAAAGGAGTCTCCCTTCCCCTGCAGACATTCACTCCAGGAGCAGCAGACATGACACCTTGCTTAAAAGTAAAAGTCTCTAGAAAAGTAAATCTTGCCCATGCATAATTTCCTAGATAAGTATACTACATTTGGAATTTGAGAACAAAGAGACTAGACTTGTTTTCAAAAAAGGAAAGATGATTATCTGTTGGTTCATTTCATAAATGAGTAAAATCTTTGGAAATACAACCTGGAGAAATGAAGAAGATCTATTGGAGACAGACTGAATTCTGACTCTATGGATGGTGGACACCATCTCTAACTGGAAGGTTTTATGGGCATGGTGTAGAGGACTTCTCAGGGGTTGGTAATTATTCAGGGGCCGTTAATTCTTGCTGAGAGGTTCTTACCATGGGGATTTCCACATTCCAAAGCCAAATTCTTATTTAAAAAAGAAAAAACTCAGAAAATAATATTTTGGCATCCAGACGTTTACAAAAGAATGCATTTGACAAAGATAAATTGGTTTGTTACTTTTTTCCAGAGAGAATAATGGAGAGTGGCTCTATTGATCTTCACCACTTGGAAGAATACAATCAACATCCAATCAGCGTATCCATGGTGGCCCAGGCAACATGATCTTATGTTCTTTAAAGTCACCAGTGAATCTGGTCTCAGTTAGTCTTTCCATGATACATGAAATATCTGTGAACCAGAGTGTGTACTGGAAACTTGCACACAGATTTTTATAACACTTGACATTTACAATTTAAAATATTTTTTAAATGGTTCACAAAACCCAATCTGTGTCTTTGTGTTAACACGAGCTAGACTTCATCACAGGGGCTCGATGACAATATCTAGCTCTTGTTTCTGTCTCACAGCTGATTACCTGGCTCTTAGGAACCTTTCGAAATTCGTGAGGCTTGGAGAGCTTTGCCAAGGCCACTCAGCTCCACCACCAAGATCCAGCAAAGGCAGTTTGAGGCCAGGCTGGGCTTGTTAACAGGTGTGCCCTGCTGCCTTCACCAGGTCAGATTCACATGCACTTCACCTTCTTATTACCCAGTTAATATCCCTGCCCTGGGATTGCCAATATTTTTAGTCCTGATGAATTTCATCCAATTTTCTTCCTTTTAGCTTTGGCTCACTTGTTTCCCATTTCTAGAATTGTTTATCCTTCACAATATGTAGTTATCTGGAAACACTTGTTTTCTCAGTGTTAAATGAAATTCATATCACTGTTTGATTTATTGTCCTTCCTATTCTAGCTTCCCTAGCTTTAGTAATATAGTTTTAACTACAATTTAGAGGCAACCTGCAGAGGAAATGGCTCAGCATCTGTTATTTACATACTGATGTGTAAGATCTACAAATGATAATGTTGGTGTCTGACAATGCAGAGTCTGTACTGCAGATATTCTACCTTGTTCCCTTTCATTTTGAAATGGTTATATAAATCTTTATCACCTGGCTTGATTTTTCTTGAGCAATGTGATACTTGTACAAAATTCTAAAATGTAGGGCTTCTTCTTTTCCATTTTATGACTAGTCTTCCTTCAGATGAAGTGAACAGCTGATTTCCAATTTGGAATGTTCTAATTAAGAAATCTGGGAAGAAATTAATATAGCAAAACACATTTGTGAACAATGAAGTAAAAAAACCCCAATGCTTCATGTTTATTATACATTATTATAATAGCGGTAGCTCAAGAATAATCGAAATATGCCTAATAAGGCACTAGTTAAATTATATGCCATTCATATGGTGGAATATCACCCTATCTTCAGAGTCATGCTTTAGAACAATTCTTGACGGTATGGGAAAAATGTTGATAATACATTATTAAGTAATCACTTTTTAGCCTTTTAGCTAAGATTAAGTATAGATTATTAGGTGATAAAATAGGTGATTCAGTATGAGTTACATGTTTACTCACAAATATTTCTATATGTACATGCATAATTGTATGTGTACCCTTTAAACTGAGCCTATCAATAGTGTTATTCATATCATCTAATTCTTCACACAGTTTCTGACTGCTTCGAGCTCTCAGTTTTTAGGAGAAGTGCATTAGCATCTCCTGATGTTGCTATAGGTTTATTAACTTCTCCTGGTAACTCTATCTATTTTCATTTTATATCTTTCAAGTACATTTATTAGGTATATGAAAGATAGTGTTTAGTAGTTTTATTTTCCTGTACAGAGGCTTGAACTCAGGGGTGCTCTACCACTCAGCTATATCCTCAGCCCCTATTTTATTTTGAGATAGGGTCTCAAGTTTCTAAGACTGGCCTCACACTTACAGTCTTCCTGCCTCAGCCTTCCATAGCTGGGCTTACAGGTGAGTATCACCTCACCTAGCTAGTAGGTATGTTTGTTGGTGGGGTACTCTTTTCAGTAATATCTCTCTTTATTCTTATTGATTTTAATCTTTAATTCTATTTTTAGTAATATTTATATTGTCACACTGTCTTTCTGTTGGTTACCATTTGCCTAGACTTTCTTTCGCTATTCCCCACCCCCTAGCCTTTCTGGAGGTCACTTATAAATAGCACAGGGCTGAGTATTTGTTTTAAATCCAGACTGAGAATCTTTGTGTTTGGATAATGATTAAATAGAGCTATTTAATCTATCCTTCAGGTTCTTTAATTTTTGTTTTGTATTTTCCTGTCTGTATTTAGGATAATTCTCTCAGGTTTTTCTCCCAGTTCACTAAGTTTATCTTCAAGGCAATCTAGCCTCCTCTTGTTTCAATCATCTATTGAATTTCTTATTTTGATGACTATTTTAAAATAAGGACTTTGTTTTTCAAATGCACCTGTTCTGATTTTATAATGCTGTATTTTTTACATAACGTATTTCTTTATCTAGTGGTAAAATATGCATTTTAAAGTGTAAAGGATGCATCTTTGGCTAGTTATAGTATGCAATCTATTGTCACATCCTATGGGAGTTAACTATTTTCTTTTATGGGTATGATATTTTATAACTTAAATATCCATGAACAAAAGATCTGTTGACTGACCTTGGCTATACGTAAATCATAATTTCTCAACCTTACACCTACTGACATTTTGAGCTGGATAATTTTTTTGTTGGGAATGGGGTAGAAGTACTGTCCTGTGCATTATAGAATGTCTCTACCTGTTAGATGCCAGTAGAAAACACTCCTTCCCCAATTGTAATAATTAAAAATATGTCCAGAGATTGTCAAATGCCCTTACCCAGGGAGGAGGCAAAATTACCCAGTTAAGAATTGCTGCTGTAGGAAATGGCAAGTTCCCTTCTAAAACTAGTGACTAAGTGTGAATTTCACTGAGTCAATAAACGTATTTATTTCATCTTCAATGTATACAAGTCATCTTGCCTTTATAGAAGCAGTTTTATTTAGGGATAAAGAAAGAAAGGCTTAGTCCACTGCATTGTCATAAAGCCATCAGTGGTACACAAAGACATTATAATGGTGAGCTTCAATCTGTACAATAGAGACAATAACTTGATCTTGGGACCAAGAGCTATTGGAAGAATGTGTGCAAAAAGATCAAACCCTGCTGATACATACCAGTCACTCAATAACTTGTAGCTTTTACTACTACTATTATTATTATCCAAATTGAGTTTATGCATGTATACCAGCACCCATCAACCAACTTGACTAAGCTGCCCCTAACTACATGGTATATGTCAGTAATGTCTTTCTGAAATGTTTTCATCAGAACAATCTCAGTGTTCATGAGCAAGCAAACAAACAAGACAACAGTTAAAGAAAATCTTGTGAAGTGAACCTGTGCTTGGCCAATAGTTAAAGTTTATGTGCCAAGGTCTCTGGGTGTCCAAGGAGCACCAGCTTCTGCAGTTGTGTGTGGTCTGTGTATGATGTTCATATCTTGCAGGGGGCACCTAGATTCTACTGCTAGAGGAATGAATGACTGTTAGGAGATTTCTTCAGCCTGGTTCATTATCTGCTTTAACTATCAGGGCTGTATCTGAGCCGGCCAACAGGAAGCCTGCTTTTGATTTAACAATGCTCTAAACAAGCTCCTTCAATGGCTTTCCAAGAATTAATTACAGAGCTTAGTAAAGGCGCCTGCCACAAAGTCCCATGGATGGCTTTATGAGCAATTATAGCAGCTGCTCTGATGCCACAACCAGAAGAATTTCCTCGGAGGCTGCTAAGAAAGACAGGACTGGGGCTGACTTGGGGAGCATAGGCACATGGACTTCCCAGTTATACTTGCAAGGGAATTTGAAGTCAGGGAGCAAGAAGAGATTGGTTCACCATCTCACACAATATCTGTGTGATGTGGCACTCATACCTGCCTTGTGTGAAGAGAGAGAGAGAGAGAGAGAGAGAGAGAGAGAGAGAGAGAGAGAGAGAGAGAGAGAATGATTATTGCTATATATAGCAACTGGATCTCCAGTTGCTAACAATGCTAGTCTGGAAAGGGTCCAAAGCTGATAAGTGCAGGGACCCAATTGGATGACATACAATGTGGAATCTCTCAGACTGCGGCGCTTGATAACCTGGAGAAGAAGGAAATGCATACCATAGCTGCCAGCCCCCAGCAGGGACAAGTGAATTCCCATGTGTTTGCTAGAAGGGCTAACTGAATATTGCTGGATTCCTTGTTAAAAACTTCCAGTTGGTTGTGATGGGGCAGAGGAGCAGGGGTTCTTCTGCTGAGCAAGAGTCTTCCTGGAAACAGGCAGCAGCTGCCTCATCCAGGGCAGGCTCAGTAGTTATGTGGCTGTGGCTGTGGCTGGAGTTCAAGGGCTTTCCATTCCCAAGGGTGCAGGCTTGAAAGGCTGGGTGGGCCCAAACATATGTACCATCTTGAGATTGAAATAGTGGGATGACGGAAAAGATGGAAGATCCCCAAAGGGTAGACATTCTAACATAAAGATCTGCTAGTGCAATTGAGGTTACTGGGGATACTTCAGAGGCCCCTTTCTCTAAGGAGCCCTGTGTCCCTTTGTCCTAAGGTCTAGGGCTATTGACCACTGGGCCAGCCTTGTGGACAGAAAACATAGCCACCCAGAGGCAGTACAGAAGGGTGTGTTCTCTGGATTCTGCAGCACTTTCTGGTTCTGTCTGTAAGCATATGTTCATGTATACAAAAAATTCCAAGCCTGCTGTTTGCCCAAATATTTTTGAGCTTTCTGTGGCTCCTGGCCAAAAGCAGTTACCATAATAGAGAAAAATAAAATGGAATTTGCTTCCCTGATTTTAAAAACAAATTCAAGAACTTCTTAAAAAATAATTATCAAACAATTCTTTTGCTCATAGTCACTTTTTCCCCTTTTCACATTTTTGGGAAAATGAGATTCCCTGGATGAGTGGGCTGTGTCCACCAGCTTTTGCCAGCTAGCAAAGCCCAGGAGTAGTCTCATCTAGTCTCATGGCTTCCAGAGAAGCAGAACTTCTAAATTCACTTCTCTGGCCCAGACCTTTGGAAACCTCTAGGCCTGTGTCCCCAGTGCCTGCGCAGCTCTCCAGCTGGATGGCTGCCTAGACATCTCAGATCACACCTGGCCACACATGAACTCCTGTGTTCATGCATCGTATCAGTGGCACCTGCTTTCTCGCAACCTCAGGAAGTGGCAACTGCAGGCTTGCAGCTGCTCTGGCTAAAAGCCTTGGTGTTACCCTGGACTTTCCTCCTTAACTCCCTCCCCATCTAATCTGCCAGGAGAATATGTGTTATCCAAAATCTGACCATTTCTCCCACCTCCTCTGCTGCCACGTGGGTCTGGGCTGCTATACTTCGGTATCTCTTAATTGATCTCTAGGTCCCTGAAGTATGTTTTCTATAGAGTGGCCATAGCGATCCTTTTAAAACTCAAGTCCCATCACATCCCTCCTCTGCCTACAGCTGTATAGGAGATTTCTGTTTTACTTAGAGCAAAGCCAGAGTCCTTACAGGAGACTAAAGGCTGTACATGAAAGCCCTGTACTTGTGCTTCTCCCTCTGACTTATATTTTCCCTCTTGTTCCCTCTGCTTCAGGAACACTGGCCTTCTTACTGCTCCTTGCTTAGGGCCTTTGATGGACTGACTACTTTGCTAGAATATTCTTTGCATAGATATCCCCAGGAGAAATGCCTCATGCGTGTGTGCAAATATTCTCAGTGAGGCCAGCTCTACCATCCTGTGTGAAAGACCATCTGCCCCACTTCCCCTCTGAACTCCAAATCTCCTTTACCTTTTGCTATTTTGTTTTTCTCTCACCCACATCACCTTCTAAAATGATATATAATTTATTTATTATGGTTATTGTTTATTAGCTCTTTCTCAATTACAATGCCATCTCCACGAGGGTAGGTACTTTTGTCTGCTTTGTTTAGTGATGCATTTCATCTGCTCAGAAACTTTCTTGTACATAGCTGATGTGCAGCAAGTATTTGATGAATGAATAAAATGCCTTCCTTCACTGTAATTAAGTGTTCCAGGTGTTATAGAAATAAGAGAAGGATTTGAATATGGCAAGGATACTATTAAAAGAATCAATGTTTTGAATCAATTTAAGTTTTTAAAAATTAACTTTATTGGTACATTTTGGGTATACAATGTAATGATGTTCATCATTGTAAATTTGCACCCTTACATACTCTCTTTTGGGTCTTATTTTTTCCCCATTCCCCTGCCTGCCCTTCCAACCCTCCACCCCTCCCTATTTACAAAGATTATGTTTCCATTTTTTCATTTTCTCATATTAATTCCATTCCCCTCTTTCCTTTCCTCTACCCCTCCCACTTATCCTTCCTGTTTGCCCCTTTTCTTCCTATTTCACATTATCTATTATACCTTTTAATCCTTGTTTACCCTTTCAGTTTCTCAACTAGAGAAGCTATTCGGTATTTATACATGTGTGTCCTATTTATTTCACTTAAGAGTATCACCTCAACGTGCATCCATTTAGCTATAAATGTTTCTAATTTTCTCATTTTTTATGGCTGAGTAGTACTCCATTTTATTAAAAAACCACATTTTCTTTATCCAGTCTCCAGTTGATGGGCATTTGGGCTTCTTTCCAAACTTTAGCTATTACAAACTGTGCTGCTAAGAACATGGGTGCACATATATCGCTGTGGTATGATTCTTTTAATTCTTTGGGGAAGATACCCAGCAGGGAAATAGCTGGGTCAAATGGGACTTCCTGTCCTAGTTCTTTGGGGTATCTCCATACTGATTTCCACAGTGGTTGCACCCACATTTTTCTCTTATCCATGGTATGTGATAGAAGGGTCAAATCCAGTGGATTATTAGATTCATTGGGCTTGCTCATTGTTGGCTGGGAACAGTCAGACCAGCTCAGCACCATGTATGGACCTCTGACACACAGCTCTGCACAAGCAGAATGTAAGTTAAATTTGTAGTAGACACATGTAAGGGTTGGCCTTACCATCTAATAGACTGCTAGTCAAATCACTGAAACAGTTTGAATTATTTACATATTTTTATTACCAGTGAGGGGTAAATTGTCTAATGTTAAGTGGGTGGTTTTTTGTTTGTTTGGGTGGGGTCTTTTTTTTCTGGCAGTACTAGGGATTGAACCCAGGACCTTCACACTGAGATACATCCCCATCTTTTTTTATTTTTTATTTTGAGATAGGGTCTTGCTAAGTCACTAAAGTCACCCATGCTGGGTGAACTTGGCTCCTCCTGTTTTAGCCCCCAGAGTGCTGAGATGACAGGTGTACTCCACTACCTTCAACTTGCATGTCATTTTTAAAGATTGGGGTGGGAAGTTCTATGGTGGAAACTGCATCTGGGAGTTAGAAATCTGGGATGCTGGGTCTCTATGATGCCGTACTATGTGACCTTGTGAAAGCTTCTCCTCTTGTCTGAGAAATCTGTTTTCTTTTCTAAAAAGTGTGAAAGTGGCTGGAACAATTACAGGGTTCTTTTCTGCTCTAAACCTTCTTTCTAGGAAAAAAGAAGTGACAGCAACCTTTGTTCCCTTCCTTCCTCCTTCTTCCTCACTCCCTTCCCCCATCGTGTAAAAAGGCCCATCAGTGTAGGGCTCAAAAGCCCTGGGGAGGGTGCAGTCAGACCCAGTCCGAATGCTGGGCTTACCTGCTGTGCAGCTGCGCATAAACTGTTAAACCCCACTGAGCCTCCTTTCCTCATCTGAAATGGAAATAAATGATTCCGACTCTGCACTGTTGTATGGATCACATGAGATCATGTTAATTACATTGAACAAAACGGGGCACAGAGCAAGAACTCCGTAGCTCTTATGAGAAGATGAGTGGAAGGGAAGAGCCCACATGTGGCCGCTGAGAATTGGAGTAGCTCAGAGGGGGTCACACGCAGCAGATGAGTCCAGAGGTTTACAAACTGACCAGTAGGGTAGAGCTTTTCCAATCCGTCCATTGTAGGGCATGGGTAGGAAAAAATAGAAGGATTCTATAACTACCTTTTCATAAGAGCAAAAATGTTAAAGACCATCATCCCTGAACCATTCTTTGTCTTTTTGCTTTTATACCCAGAGGAAAATGGGCCTCTTCATAGTAGATAGATATATTTCGCCAAGTGTTCTCTTTGCTGCTCTAGAGAACAAAATGCCCCCCTCCTAGCCAAGTGTGGTGGTACACACCTGTAGTCCCAACACTCTGGGAGGCTGAGGCAGGAGGATTGCAGGTCTGATCCCAGATAATGACTTAGCAAAAACTCAGGTCAAAATAAAAGATAAAAAATGGCTAGGTATGTAGCTCAGTGTGAAGGCTCTGGATTTGATTCTCAGTACCACCACCACCACCACTAAAAAAAAAGAAAAAGGCACATTGGCTGCTCAAGAGGCCAAAGTAGAAAGATTGCCAATTCAAGGCCAGCCTGGGAAACTTAGCCAGTCAGTGAAAACCTGCCTCAAAAATCTCAAAATCACAAAAGGGCTGGGGATGTAGCTCAGTGTCAAGGTCCTGGGTTCAACCCCCAGTACAAAAAAACAAAAAACAAAACCCAAAACCAAAATACCCACCTCTGATAGAAAATAAATGCCTGTCCCTTGAGACTTTGATCTGGCCTCAGTATAATAGAAACCTATGATTTTCTAAATTAAAGTAACTTTTAAAAAATTCAATGCTGATGGCCTTATGACTATATCATTCATGACATCTGACAAAGTCCCCTTTCTTTATATAGGCCATCATTAGCTTCCTCAGTGATATCCAAGTCCTGCATGTGTTTAATTAGATGTAATTTTTGGAAATGAAGGATAAATGATTAAATTATCTGGGCTCTAGAAAAAACAAAGGATCCTTATTTCAGCCATCCATCAAGACTTAACATCAAGAGTATTCCATGTTACAACTCAATGAAAATATTTCACTTAAAAGTGCAGAGTCCCTGTCCATGATATCATTAAAGGAAATCATTAAGCATTTATGCAGCACTTTGTGCTGGAAAAGTGCTTCACGGTTATTTTTATTGCTCACCAAAACCCTCTGAGGCAAGTCCTTCCTTACATCTTAAAACTAAAGTAGAGAAAAGAGATGAAATTACTTAGGTTTTAGAATAAATAACTGGATCAGAATGAGAACTTTGATGCCAAAGTCATCTGTTTTAATCTACTGAACCATTAGGTTAAAAATTTATTCACTGCGTAAAGTGTTGTCTGATGTGGGACTGGCTTTGTCCTTTAATACCTAGATCATTGAAGACAGAGCCATTGTACATGAACTACTGCTATGGCTCGAGTATGGTTTCTCCCCTCTGAAAGGAAACTTATGTTGAAATTTAATCCCCATTATGAGCTATTAAAAGGTAGGACTGGGTCGGAGCTTTAAAAGGTGATTAAGGGCTCTACCCTCATGAATAGATTAATCCATTCATGTGATTAGTAGATTTGGGGGTTATCTTGACAGAGGGTCAGCTATAAAGCCAGGTTCTTTAGGTCTCCCACACTCTCTGGTCTGTGATGCCCAGCACCATCTCAGGACTCAGCCAGAAAAAAGACCATCACAGATGTGACCCCTGGACCTTGAACCACAACCATGAGCCCCAATAAATCTCTTTTCTTTATAACTTACCCCTTTTGTGGTACTGTGTTATTAGCAACAGGTAATAGACTGACAACTATACTATTTACCAAAAAAAAAAAAAAATCACTGTTTAATCATGAGCAAATCTGAAAAGTACTAAGTTCTTGACAAAAATATAGGAAAAGAGTCAATGTATGTAATGTGATTGAAAAAATATGGTGAATGATTAAATTAAAAATATTATAAGCAAAGGCACATTGCCATTAATCCCCCTCAGAATATTCCTCCTTGCTTCAAGCACACTTATCCCATCATTCTTGCTGCTTTCTGAAGTAGTTCTGAAAATTCTCTTTCATGTCTTTAGTTGAGTTGTTGTGACTCCTTCAATATACTCAGTCGATTGAAAACATGTACCTTTCATGGTCATTTTGACTTTAGGGAAGAACCAGAAGTTGCACAGTGCCAGATCTGGTGAATGAGGTGGATGAGAACACATCACAGTGTTTTTACTAGCTTGCCTTTCTGTTGGATGGCACTTGCCAGCTACATTCACATGTTTTTAATCGCACCTTGTAAAGACGCTCATGAAAGAAGACTTCCAGAAGTGCTTCAGAAAGTGGTCACAGAGTTGGGATAAGTGTATTTAAAATGAGGAGGAGTATTTTTAGAGGGATTAATGACGTGGTGTCTTTTATCGTAATAAAATTTTAAAAATTTAAACATTTCTCATATGTTTAGAACACACCTTGTATCTTTTTTTTTTTTAAAGCAGTACTGGGAATTGAATCCCCAATGCACTAAGATATATCCCCACATCTTCTTATTTATTTTTTTACTGTGAGACAAGGTCTCTCTGAGTTGCCTAAACTGGCCTTGAACTTGTGACCCTCTTGCCTGAGCCTCCTGAGTAGCCGGGATTACAATCATATGCCTGAAGCCCGGAAAGGCAATGTATTTTAAAAGATAGACTTTCCTGTGCTGTTAAGTATTAAGCAAATTGAGATCTGTCTACCAAGTCTTACATCGCAGGTGGAAGGGCACATCTGCATCGGGTAACTCAGACATCCGGGTAACTTCTACCTCAGCATGTGGTTTCTAGGATCACTGGAGCAAATGTGGAATCCGTCTCTCTTCCTAAGCACTCTGGACCACAGTGCATCAACTCTTCCACTCACAGTCTTGTAGCCAGAGGTGGTCCACAGCCCCAGCCTAACCTACAGGGGCTGAAGATGTTGGCAGGCACCTGGCTTGTTTAGAGAGCACACTTGGCTCTTCCACAGACTGATTTCGGTTTTCTCTTTTGGACTTTGAATTTAAAATATTAATGATAGTTTTTATTCAACTTTTGCATGGAATAGGTGATATGTTATCCCTTCTAATACTTCTTTTATAGTCTTGCATTTTCTTTGCCCTTTATTATTATCAAAGCCCTTTCATATGGTTCACCTCTTCTAATTCCAGTAAAAACATATGTCCGATTGTCAAGGGGACTGCTGTCCTTCCCTTTTGCCTCCTCAGAGTCAACAGCTCTGGCACTCAAAAGGCAAAGTTTACCACTGAAAGAGGGTATATCTTGTTAGTTCAACCCCTGGACTTGGCCTATTGCAAAGGATTTAAGTCAGGAGTGATATTTGGCTCATCATTGGAACTAAATCTTGGTAGACTATTACCTTATCTTTTGTTTGCTACTAACAATGTAAGTGATGGGCTCAGCTTCATCTTGTGTCTATGGGGAGCAAGAGAACTGGAGGAGGGGAGGTTGGGTGGGATGGAGTTGGCATGACTGAGTCAGGGAGCCAGTAAAGCCACCAGCCTGTGAACTGCAGAAAGCTTGCTGTTGGAAACTGTTCACAGCCCTGCAGTATTTTTTTTCCCAGTAACCATGAGATGGTTCTAAAATCGAAAGGAAGTGAAGATGGAAGTATAATATGAAATAGCATGGAAAGGAGGGAGTAGTTGAAAGTTCTGGATTATGGACTGATTTCTTCTGATCCTGGTGGGCACAAGCTAGATTTAAATGTTTTCCTCTCATATATGTTCTTAAGAAAATGTTGCCATCTGGGCAGAAGAATCGCAAGGAATGGTTTCTGAAGGAGGCCAAAAATGAATTTGCTTTTTGGTTGATTGGTCAGTGCTCTGGCTTTAGCCTTAAGTCCTCAGCTACTGCCGGCAACTTTGACCTAATTCTGGAAGGAGAGTCTATTTGGCTTGGTTGCTGAGCTCTTTCTCAGAACCTCTTCTCAGGACAGTTGCCAAATGCTGTTTTTATAACTGTGTTGTAAAGTCTGAGGAAAGTCATTTTGGGTCACTGCCCAGGGCTTGATGCCCCAATTGTAGCCTTACATGTTACAATCTTTGTATTCCATTAGCATTGAGATCAAGCATCACCCACCTTGTCCTACTGCTCTCAATGCCTAGAAAGGTTCTCCGAACCGTAGCAGTTACCTGAAAACAAGTAAAGAATCAACCTTATCTTGTCCCGATTCCTTAGTTTTAAACAGTTCTTCTCAGCATCTTTGAAACCAGAGTACCCTTTCATAAATCACAAAAGATCTCATGCCTCTCATATTGGAAAGGCTGAGGTAGCTTTCTTAATCTCTATTCTCTCCTTCAACTTTCCTAATTTGGATGAGTTTATGTTTCTTGCAATCACACATACCCTAACTAAGTCTCTGGAAATTGGAATGCACCTATAATTGTCACCAACATACAATGAAACTTTACCTCTCCAAAATGTGAATATGACATTGTTGCCATTATAATGTTAACATTTCTTGGGGATCATAAAGATTTTACCTAAATGCAGCCTCTTACTGAATTTTGTTTTAAAAGAAAAAAAATAACAATGACCTCTAATCAGAAGAGAGATATATACTTAGAAAGGAGGGTGGAAAGTGAGGAGTAGGGTGATCAAAACAGGGAGGAAAGAACAAAACTGTCCATGTTAGCCTTTGCCACTGGCTTGTGAGCTATTCTTAATCTTGACAGCACAATTAATAAGGGAAAAATAGTCCCCAGAAGAAATGTGGCTGGAGGCAGTAACCTGCCCTCCATCCTCCTCCTGCCAAGAGGGACAAAGTCAGAGAAAATTTCTCCAGAGAGAGTTGCTGGGAAAACAACTTTTTGGCCCTTGGCAAAACTTTCTTTATTGAGCTCAGGGGCAAGTTAGTTTATGGCAGAGGGCATACACAGAGATTCCAAGGCAAAGGGAGAGTCTCCTCAGAGTTTACAGCTTGGTTGCTGAAGAAAAGACTACACCCCAGAAATGAAGCAAGGACCTTCCAAAGCAATGGTAATTTGGAGCAAGGCTGTGAAAATCACAGGTAAGAGGCCTTTGAAAGTAGTGTTTTCACTCTGGGTAATTGGGAAAGATTTCAGGAGAGAGCAAGTTTTAGGCAAATCTTTGAGGAAATTTAGCTACTGATGGAGAGAGTGAGGCAGGAAAGATAATGACAATCACATGTTGGAGTGGCAGGAATGGAGTGATCTGATTGGAGGATAGTCTTTGTGTTGAGTTGTGAAACTCATCATTTGGAGTCGTATTTTTGAGTTTTTGCTACCCCCATCTAAATACCAGTTACACCAGAATCTACCCTCCATAAAAGTTTTAATGCTTGGTGTAGTCTGTGTAGTCCAAGAAAATATCTGATTTTATTTCACACATGAAAGTTAGGCAGGCTCACCTGTGTAATAACAAATAAATAAATACTGCATAATTTGTTTCTGTGAACTCAGAGATATGAGGAAACAGGATGACAGGAAAGTTACTCTTCTTAGTTTTTAAAAGGAAACTTCAAATTAGTATTTCCATAAAAGTGTTTTCTGCTTATAATCTGTATACAGTACTCAGTTCCTAATATTTCTTGCATACCTGTGGCAATGGTCAGACACCTCTCAGTAATAAAGCACACCCATTTTACATTTACAAAGCGTTTTCACATTCTTTATCCCATTTGGGAAATCAGTATTGTTCTCAGTTGTGTTCTTGCTGCTAAGAGTTTTCCATAAAATCACAGAACTGCATAATAAGAGCCTGAATTCAAGGCCAGGTCTCCTGACTCCCAGTCTGCGGCCCTTCCAAGCCTGGGCTCGACCACCTGTTTCAACAGCAGAAGAGTCTGTTGTATGGGCCAAATAAAAACCAGTAATCTTCCAAGTGGATGAGAATGCCACAAGCCATGGCATCTCCCTCACTGTGGTGGGAGCAGAAGTTGATAAGCACCATTTGGAAAAGGCAATTTGGCAAAATCTATTAAGAACCTTAATGGTCTCCCTACACTTTGACCCAGTAATCCCGTTTCTAGAAATCTATCCTAAGGAATTAATGAGATATGTGGCCAAAGGTTTACATAGAAACATGTTTACCAGAATACTATTTATAATATCCAACAATGGGAGATCAGTTATGAACAATGGTATAGTCCAATGATGGAATATTATCAAAGTCATTTAAAAAAATCTGTTCTGAGGATTTTTTATTAATGATAAGTAAATATTGAGCAAACATTTGTAATATAACATAGAATGAAAAAGAATCTGCATCCAGAGAATATAATTAACAGAGAAAAAAGGAAATACACCAAAGGTTAATAATGCTTAATTGTGAGTAAAGAGATTACAAGCAAATCTTTTAAAATTTTATACGCATTTCTCACATTTCCTATAAAGAGGAAGTAGTAATTTTATAATCAGAATCAAGATTATATTTTCAATTTTTAAAATGGTAAAATCGGTCAGTAAGAGTAAACACTAAAAATAAGGAGCAATTAGGGATTTTAAATGGTCATGTTTTACCTAGCTGGCCTGTAATCTGTAAAGTTTACATTCAGGAAACACTAAAGTGAATAAGTATATGTGACTGTGTTACATTTCCAAGAGGAAGATGAGGATTTATGATTTGAAGATGGAAACCACAACTGCAATAGAGCGTGTGGCAAATACTTAGAGCTGGAAAAGACTGACTCTAAATAGTTAAATCACTTCAAGATCTAAGCCAGTTTCACTGGCTGGCAGGGGAAGGCTCTAGCTAGTCTCATTGCAAGCAGCTCTTGAAAGTTCCCCATACCTTGTAGTGGTCTCCTCCTCCGCTGTTTGTGGCCCTGGTTTGTTCTGTGCTATAAAGAGGAGCAAAGTCACCACAGAGCAAGCAAAGCCCAGAGAGATGTTGGAATTTTGTAGGTGGAAGAGAAAGATGTGGTAGCAAAAGCAGGCAGAGAATACAGGGTTAACACTTGGCTTTTGGAGGAGACTGCAGTCCTTGGAGGCCTTCCAGTCTGGATTTGGAGAATTCATCAACAGGAAAACACATAGCTGGTGTGCTCTGTATTTACTTTGCCTTTTTCAAGGTTGCAACATACATTTCCCAACTTGGAAAGCTTTAAGGTCAGAGAGATACTTTGGGAACTCAGGGCTTCTCCTCCAGCCCGAGGGAAATATGTCTACCCCCATCTTGGGACAAAGTAGGCACCAGCCCACAGGGTGCTGCCACCCAAGACAGTGCCAGTTCTGTTTGACATCCAGGGCAGACTGGAGAAAGACGCCTGGAAAACTTGACTTCTCCAACTGAGAGCTGTGGGGCTGCTTTGGAAAAAATCCACTTATGCCAAGGGAGCGGAGGCATTGAGAAATTCTCACTGAATGACTTTACAGCAAGCTTGCCATGCAAAATACCCAATGGTATTTCAGTGGTGTCTGGATTGTAATACTTGATCAATTCTAAAAGCAACCTCTACACCACTGCTGGAATATTTGTGTTCTCACTCCCAACATTTCCAATTAAAAGAGAAACCGACACATATAACCCAGAACAACTGTCAATGCAACATTATAAAAATTGAATATGTGTCAGAAGTAGATTTAGATTCTTTGGGTTAATATTATTTTTGCAATTAGGTAATGAACTGATATTAATTTACTTGTGCTGTGAGATTAGGTTAATTTACTCCACAATAATCTTACATTTAAAAAATTAAAAATGGTACCTATATCTTCTCATTATCAATCAAAGTAGCAGCACCATAGAAACATGGTCATTTGGTACACAACTGAGCTCTTATAGGCAGTTGAATAAGCACTAAAAATGACAAATTACCGTGCTCTGATAGATCTGCATGTTTAAGTACCTACAAATAACTGTCCATTTGTGAATGGTTAAACATAATCAATTATTTTTCCTATAAGCAAGATAACCTCTTTCATAAATAGCAATCTACAAATAATACTTACAGCAGTTTAAATCTTACACATAATAATGCCACAGTATGTAGAAAACAAAACAAGCTTATGAGAATAAAGCTAAATAGTTTACCCCTTTTTTGACCTTCACAAATATAAGTGCTCTCTCTATGGCTCAATAAATTGTTTAAAACCCTTTAATGATACAAATGTGCTGACAATGTTCTCACACTTGCTGGAACTATAGTCCTGTTAATATTTTGAAAATTACTTTAATTAACCTTATTTCATCTTGTAGTAGTGGTAGAACACTTTAATATTTTAACTATGCATTAATTTGTTTCATCATTAACCTTAGATTTTGCCCTTGGAAATGATAGTCATTTATAATGTAAGTCGAACCAGGTGCCAGTACATTAGAACAATATACATGCTGGGTCCTGTCAATAGCTTTAGTGTTTAGGATTCTTTAGTCCAAAGATGATGGAAATACATCTTAAAGAGGGGGCAAAGTTCAGCAGAAAACTCCAGGCATGTAAAATCATTGGCCAATGATGCTGATGAAGGAGGAGAGATTCTGAATAGCCAAGGCTGGGTCGGGGACTCACCCCACCCAACCCCAACCTATCCTCCTGAGATCAGAAAGGGTGGAATCTGTTACAGAAGAAGGAAAGGAGGGTAAATAGTGGCCAGCCTCAACAAATGTCCACTCTAATAGTTAATCAAATTTAATATCAAGAAAATACACTACGTCCCTAGTCTCACAACAGCTATCTCTCTTTTTTGGGATGCATCGAGAGAGTTAAATGCTGCCACCATATGCAATTGAATCCTGGGTTTTATAGCTGTATGTGCAACTTGCCACAATTCTCAAAAATGAAGGCAGAAGCCCTTACTGGTTTTCAGAAGTATCCCCCAGTATCTAAGTACCAAGGCAGAGAAGTGCTGAGGACCTTGCTTTCAGAATTTAAGTCAGGCAAAGCTGTGGAGGCAATGACAAGAGTCATTTGTGAGCGCTCAGTATTTTCGTCCTTTTTCTGGAAGTGCCGTCAAAGGCCAGAAGAGGGCGAGTTCCATGTAGTGGGCCTGGCTGGAACCAAAAAACACTGCCAATTGCACACTCATTTCCAGATTTGTCCAGAAGTCTGTGTCACTAAAATTCTTATTTCTGCTTTTCTCTGTATTAACATTCTCTTCATTTTAAACATATTCAGCAACAGAAAATAATATTATGTAACCAAAGGAGGTATACTTAAAATAGCTTACACAGTTTTATAGCTAGCAAAGTAACATTTTGAGGAATCAGCGCTTTCAAAGAGCCCAATTCCTTCTCTTTATACTTTTGATACCCACCGTGTATTTCCTCGTGGTGCAAGATGTGTATTATATTCCTACACTGACCACTGAGTGGGCAGGAGTCGGGCAGGGAGGGTATGACAAGCCAGGGTAGAGTCCCACAAAGCCCACCCATCCATCCAACATGCACGCGCACATTACTGCTACGGTTGAGAGCGTGTCTGCTTATAGCTTCCCAGTAGAACGGAGGAAAGGTGGGCTAAGTCCCTCCTGGTTCAGGCCACTTTGCCCCTATTTATAAAGATGGAGGGGCAAGGGTTCAATAGATAGGGGGCACGCCACAGGATTACATGATGCCCCCAGATCAGGGGAAGTCCTTAGAGATCACTGGCTCAACACTCTTTTCTTGTCCTGATGCCCAGGAGGATTGTGACAAATTCACTGTCACAGAGCTAGGCAAGGACCTGGAGCCCTTGGATGGGCAAACAAAAACCTTCATGAAAACTATGATCTTTCCTTGTGCTTCATTTATTGAAGGCTAACTATTTTATAGACAATCCCAAGTCACAGAGACTTAACAGTGGAAGGTGCATCTTGCCTCATGGAAGCGTCAGTGTTTGGTGGGCACTTTCCATGGAGGACTCAGAGATCCAAGTATCTTTAGTTCCATGGCTCCACTGTCCCTGAGGGCCTCAGAGTTTGCTGCTGGATCTGTACTTCTGGCTGAGGCAAGTAAAGAGTGAGTGTGAAGGGTGGTGCAGGAGATGAGCAGACCGGAAAATGGGAGGCTCACTTCTGCTCCCATTCTACTGGCCCAGTTTCACTGCAAGGGAGCCTGGGAAATGTAGTCGTTGTTGGCACAGGCACTAGAAGGGACAGGTTTAGACAAGTGCACAGCTGGGTCTGTAACACCTGTCTAAACTGAGCTCCAAAACCAGTCAGTTGACAGCTGTTCATTTCAATCTGGGTTCTTTGGGGGACTAGCATTGACTAGCAGAGGGCATATGGTCTTTCAAGATGGACAAACTTGGGTGTGAATACTGTTGTGTGACCGTGGGCAAAGAATTGAACTCTTTGAGCTTCAGTTTTTTGGTGGGGAGGGGAGAATATTTTGTGGAGTCACTGTGATGGTTAAATGAGATAATGGATATAAAATATTTATTGCCACCACATACTTGTTTGTAGAAAGCAGTGGGACCAGATGAGAGGAGGAGGAAACAGACTTTCTGAGTCTCATTTTGACAACCTTGGGTGCTAGTTTCTGCCCAGGGAACATGCTCCATAGGCAAAAGCAGTGGCACTTTCCTTGGGCTCTTGCTAAATTTCAAGGTATTCATTCCAATACACACAAGACTTTGAAAGGAAAACAAAACAAACAGAAAACATGTCTCTACACCTACAATCATCCATTTGATTCGATAACGAAATAAAGTCCCTATAGCATGTAGCTCCTGTCAGAATTTTAATCCTCCTTGCTCAGTTTGAAACGGTCACATTTGGAAAGCTGCGAGTTTACTATTTTCTTTTGAAAAATGTATTCTCTCTGAGAGCTTTGAAGAAAAGAAATGATTTAAAAAGTAGTATCAGTTTTCACTTTCAGATTCTAGGGAGGAGAGGGACAGAGAAGTGCCTTCCTCCATGGGTAAAACCGTGGGGGTGGATCTGACTTAGAAGCTGGCATGTAAAGGGCTTCAACAAATATTTGTCGATTGGATTAATAGATAAACACTTTTACACAGGTAAAAACAATGGAAATAATCGTTTTGCCTGAAACCTTAATATTTTGAGGGTGGTGCTGCATTTCAGGATTCCCTAAATGTTTTCTTCATTTGTGAACGTTTGCTAACAATAAAGCGCGGGCACGCGCGCGCACACGCGCATACACAAACGCACACACCCATGCACACACCCATGCCCACATTCCACGGAAAGGTAAATGAAGAAGTCTAATTATGTCTCTTTGTAGCGCATTGCCCTTTAAAATAACCTTCCATGCCTGACTAGTTAAGCTCAGTGGTGATAAGATATTGGAAGCAATAAATAAAATGACGTCCAGGGCTCAGAACGTTAACAGTCTCCCCCACCCCCAAGAAATTATTGCCCAAAATGGCGCCTAAATCACAAAACGTGGTCCTGCAGTGCCCCCTGGTGCCTCTTCTGTGGAACTGTAAAACGGTAATTTTGTGCTCCCTTAGTCGTTAGCATATCTTGATTTATCTATGAGCTCGGGACTTGGGGGGCCAGGTTTTGTGGAAAAGGAGTGGGCGACCCGGAGGAAACCGAAATTCCTTTCTTTCAGGCCTTTTTCTAATGGCTTACTGCTACAATGTCAAAATAATTGGTACATTTATCCCATGTATTATTTTGAAAATAAAACTGAAACCATGTATTATCTTGAAAAGAAGCCTTTCACCTTCTAAAAATTATTGGCTTTTCATTTCTTTTGTTTTTCAGAGGGCAGATTATTAAGCAGTTTCTTTTTCCAATTAACACATTCTTTGTAAATCAGCTGGACAGAAGACAGTTTACTTTCAGAGATTAATTATCATATGTAATAATTGAGCCATTCTTTATTTTTCTTCAGGCCCACTGCTGTAAGAAAATGATATATAAAACCAGTCAATGAAATGAGAATGAAGATTGTAGGTAAAAGTACAGTATTCCAAAGACAGTATTTTCTCCTTTAAAAAAAAGCAGTGAAATTTATTCCAATAAGGATATTCCTATTGTTTGGAAAGGGGAACTGGTTAAATCACTCACATTTCAAGTGGAAATGGTGAAGATGATCATTGAGAATTTCAGAGTGCTTGTGTTTATCGATGAAACTGGCTTACATCTAAAGGCTGCTGTCAAAATTACAAAATGTTATGAAAACAGAAGGGCTTTTTCTTCTTCCACCTCCTTCTATGATGGGAAAGGTCAATTTAGTTCAGTTTGCAGGTGTTAAAAGTGCCACGCATGTGTGAAGCCTGGGCATAGGTGGGGTCATGGGTCAGCAAGGGAGACGCACTGGGGACACCTTCCTTTCTCTGCCTCTAGGACTGATGCTGTGGAGAGGGAGCTTACAGGAGCCATAGAAGGTGCAGGAGGCGGACGTGAACTTGGGAGACAGGAATTAGCCAGAGGAGGAAGGGGCGCAGGGCATTATAAGAACCGGAGCGCACATTGCCAGGAGCCTGGCAGCATATCTAGACAGTGTGGAGGGGTAGATGGATAAACCCAGGGAGGGTCCCAGTGAGAGGGTCCCCAGTGTGTGGCAGGGCCCCAGGGGTGCCCCGATGGGTTTAGGCAGGAGCAGCTCAACAAACCAGTGGCCCAAGGGCAGCTGAGGGAACCAGCTGAAGCTGGAATCACATTGTCCATGGAATGAGAAATCTCTCTTTTTGCTTTTGGAGACCATTCATCAGTGCTAATGGAGGTCCTGGTGTTATGAGAAAGAGGTGCAGGGTGAAGAAAAGTTAGGAGCTTCAGAGTTTGTCAGGTCTTCATTCAAATCCCTGCTTGGCCACTGCCAACCTTGGACAGATTTCTCGACCTCCCCCAGCCTCCATTTTTCCACAGGTAAACTGGGCATGACCTGCTTTGCAGGACTGGAGAAGGCAGATGGGGTGTGATTGGCAGAGCAGCTGACATGGCAGGTGCCCTTTGAATGAGACTTAGCTTTCATTAAAGTGAAAATGATTCCCATCATAAAAGTTCCAGACCAAGCCAGCCCCTTGTTCGGGACACCACAGCATTGGGAAAGCAGCCTCTCATGTCTGGTTGCATATCTTTACATGATCATACAATTAATGCCTGCTCCTCCTTCTAGTCTGGGACCTTCATCATGGACCAGAACCTCCAAAACTGTGAGTCAAAATTTTTCTCTTTATAAGTTAATTGACACAGGTATTTCATTATAGTGACAGAAAGCTGATTGATTCAAGAAGTGTTCTGGTATGGTTTACTTTGCTGCATGGTGTCTTCCTGTCATTGGTCCCTTCCTTCTTCCAGTCACCAGTCACAAGTTGAGGACTCATACATTGGTGCTGTGTATGCAAAAGGAAGCTGTTGTTCTGAGGGAGTGAGGATCTGGGGCAGAAGTATAAGAGGGGGCACGGTATCAACTCTATGGCCTGCGTTGGAAATACAGGCAGGTGTTTTCGGTGATTGCAAAGATGGAGTCAACAATGAATATATTCGTGCTCTGTGGGGCCGCACCTGGAGCTGCAGCATTGTGGAGTTCCGGGAAGAGCTGCAGGTGCAGGATGGGTATCCTGCTTTTTGGTGGTCAAGCTGGAACATTTACTTGTTAATATGTATAAATTTAATCAAAAATTTATTTTTATTTTGTTGTCATTGTTTAAATTATATGTTTATATAATTAACTCTGAATTTTGTTTTAAGAGAAAACAGGTTAGTGTTGATAAATATTTATTGTAAGGGGCTGTAGAATGCAGGATAGGAGACAGGAAAGAGGTGAGCATCTTGCTGGAGAGCTGGGTTAGAGCACGCCCCTGGCTGGTCCCAGAAGCAGAGACTCTCAATGAAAAGAGGCTAAATTGCTTTTACTGAAGATGGTGTAGAGTACATATTAATCAGAAAGAAAAACAATTATAAATCTTCAAGCCAAAGTGGAAAGAGCTCTGCATTCTGAGCTTGATGCCTCCTTCACTTCTTCCTTAACATAGTTTCTTTTTTATTTTTTGGTACTGGGGATCGAAGTCAGGACCTTGTGCTTTTGAGGCAGGTGGTGGAACCACTGAGCTAAATCCCTGGCCCCCTTAACATAGTTTCTGCATCTACAAAATAACAGGGCTGGTGTCTTATTTACTTTTCTCGTTGCTGAGACAAAATACCCAACACTCAAGGTTGAAGGAGGAAAGGTTTATTTAGCCTACAGTTTGTAGAGGCTTCAGTTCACAGTTGGCTGGTTTCAGGGCAGAGTAACATGGCAGAGGGGCTTGCAGAGGAGAAACAGTACATGGCAGGCAGAAGAAGCAAGCTACAAGCAACGAGCAGTGACCCTCTTTTTGTCCCTTATATCTTATCCAGGCTGCCTGCCATTAGGGCAGGTAGCACGCACATCTAGGGTGGGGCAACCTTAATCCTACCCAGAATTATGCCAAACCAATCAGTGGACTAATTTGTAATTACACACCCTTGATCCCAGCATCACACACCCCGAAAAGCCCACCTATGACTGCATGAGGCTTTGGAGGGACGTCTAGATACAGCCCATAACAGCTGGGTTCCATGATCTCTCGGGACCTTTAGCTAAAATTCTGTGAATCATCTATGGCTGCCAAAGTACCGTAAATCTGTTTTTCTTAGACCTATACAATGAACTTTATAAAATGGCATAGATATTTTTTCACATTATTTTCCAGTAAAAAGTTTGAAGACTCCCTTTAAATGATAATAATCTGGCAGAAGGTGAAATAAAAATCTACAAAAATCTATAAATCTTCAATGTTAGGGAATTTTTACTTAGCATAAAGCTGCTAAGATGTATGAATTTCAAATCTAACTTCACCAGTCATTAGCCATGTGATCTTGAGCTAGTTGCTTAATTTCTCAAGATGGGAGTAATAGTTATCCTACCTCTAGTACTGTGAAATTTAAATGAAGTAATGTTTCCAAAGCAAATTTAAATGAGGTAATGCTTCTAAAACATACCATGTATTCAGTTTTGCAAGATGAAAAAGAGATGACATTGTGAATACATTTAACACTTAAAAATGGCTAAGATGGTAAATTTATGCCATGTGCTTTTTTATTCTCAATTTTAAAATTTGGAGTGCAAAATGCATATATATGTATGTACTAGGGGCTTAATAAATATACTGTAGCTGTTATTATGCTAGTTTGTTTGTTTGTTTGTTTTTTGGCTTTCAAGTGGGCTTTCATCCTGCCCATTCATTCATTCCATGGACAAGGACTAGGAGCAGCAGGTAGAGCACTGGAGAAGGCTGAGCATGCTCAGTGAAGAACATCAAGAAGCAAAGGCCCTAGAAGGGGACCTGGGGGAGTAAGCTGTTGCCACTGCAGATGGTTAAGTGCTATGTAGGGCAGGAGCAGGAGGACAGGAAGAATCACTCTATTTAAACTCTGTGCGCTTCTGTAGGGAAAGCCTGGGGTGGAAGGAGCAGATAAAGGAAGTCCTGGCAGGAGAAGGCCTGATGCAGCTTTTGGGGCCTAAGCCAAGCCTTGGAGGACACAGAAGTTGGTGAGGCAGGGATGACACACTCTGGATTCTCTGATTTTGTGACAGGGAGGCAGGTCCTGCATTTGCCACTGAGGTAGTGACAATGAAGGTAGCTCATTGGTTTCAGTAAGGCAGTATCAGGAATGAAAAAGTACCAAGAAAGACCTTGGAAGATCATGAAATCTGCCATGATTTCTTCCAGGAAGGTCAAGGCTCATCTAAAGCAAAGGGGCACCTAGTCACGCTCCACCACGTAGGTGACATGTGGTCCAGCCAGGGGGTGGGGGGTGGCGTGGGGGTCTGTGCTCACCCATCCCCGTGGCCCGGCTTCCACACTGGCTGGAGCCTGTTTGGGATGTGTCCTATCTCCCTGAGGTGCACTTCCTTCCCACACCCGGCTTGCACCCTCCCTGGCTGAGATGTGATGGGGGGCGATGGCTCTTCCTCTTGCCACACTTCCAAGCACTTGAGTTAATCTGTATCTGGGCCTCCTGACTCAACAAATTATTTTGTGCATTTGCTTTATTGCAGACTAGAGGTTATAATAAAATTAGTTTTATTCCACGTTATTGGTTCATAATTAGAATTGCATGAACAAAACCGATACAATCTCGCCAACTCTTCTATGGCTGAGCAATTGAACTGACTGCACGATTTCATCTCTTTTTCCTCTCCTGCAGCTTCATTTGCAGGTTATGTTCAAATCCCTTCAAGGAATGAGACCTATTTCAACAGGATTTTTCTACAGCTCCTAGGTAAGGTGACTTATAATTCAGTACCCAAACTAGGACAATTGTGAGAATGAAAGGGAGGCTATTAATAATTAATCCAGGACGATAGTATAAGCCAGCAGGGCCGCAGGCAAACTATGACAGGTGGTCATCCTATTTTTAGGGGCGAGCTGACCCTGTCCCACCATCATCGGTTAGTCTTGGTGGACAATGCTGCTTTTCTAATTGCTTTTTTAAAAAGTAAATTTGGGACAATCATCTTCATGAATTAAAAATTTCCTCTTGCGATATGGTTGGCTATTGTGCAACCTCACAACAAATTTGAGAAATTAAAATAATGAGGAGCAAAGAGTATATTAACATTCAGACATATGCAATTGCTTGGGACTTCTTTGGATATGAGAATTGCAAAGTATAAGGGGAAATCTGGGCTGGCCTTTTTTTATGCCAAGCTCCTGACCTGGCCCATATATAAAAACATACTTACTTTCTCTTAAGGGACAGGAAACTTTATATAGTGGCATTAAAGCCTCACTCCCTTCCACAAAAGTCAGATCTGAGCAAATAAAAAAATCCACCCTTTGGGATCAAAATGAAATATACTTCAGTAAATTTGTTTTTCTGGGAAGTAACCTCATTTAGAAATATCCGGGTGGCATCTGGAGATACTGACCTTGACTCTAGATTGGTTCAAGTGAAACTGGCTTAGTGTCCCTGCCTTTAAGATGGCCACTAGCTGTCCTTTACCCACTCTTGGCTAACCAAGGAATGGCTTTGTGTGTTAAAGCATGGAGCTTTCGGCTTTGGGTTTCTCTAGTGATCCTGAAACACATGAATTTGAGGCAAAATTAGGTAACGTCCCTTCAGTTCTGGAGGCAGCAGATTATACCCTCCTATCGCCTCACTGTGACGTAAGTTTGTGTGAAGTCAACTGTGATCATGTGCAGTAGCAGACATAGCACCATTACGATGTGAATTACTGTTCTCGTGTCAGAGTTTGCTGGATGAAGCTGAAATATTTGGGCAGTCACACACTGAACTGTAGCATGTCTAAATCTGTGTATGATCAGTCTTGTTGTAACAAGGATGCCCCTGCTGGATGTGGTTTACATTATTTCTCTAATGTCAGAAGCAACCTACACTTAGCAGGGGGGCAGTGTGGCCCCTCATTAAAATGTGTATATGGAACCTTGGTGAGATTTGAAGAACAGATGATTTCTAAGGAGGGAAAGGAGGCAGTGGGCCCGGTACAGAGGTATACATCACCTAGCTACTCTGGAGGCTAAGGCAGGAGTCTCACAAGTTCAAGTCCAATCTGAGCAACTTAGACCTTGTCTCAAAATAAAAATAAATAAAAGACTGTGGATGTAGCTCAGTTGTAGAGTGCTTTCTTTTTGAGGCAGGGTCTCACTATGTAGTTCAGGTTGGCCTTGAAGTTGCAGAGTGCTTTCTTAGTATGGGTTCAGTCTCTGGTACCCCCCCCCCCGAGAGAGAGAGAGAGAGAGAGAGAGAGAGAGAGAGAGAGAGAGAGAGAGAGAGAGAAAGGGAGAGAGAGATTGAAAGAAACAGAAAGGAGAGAAGAGGGAGAAAAAAGGAAAGAGGAGGAAGAGAACGAAGAAAGAAGGAAGGCAAAGAAATAAAACATCAGAACTCCTGATGGTTTCAATAGAGCGATTTATAATCCATCCTACAGTTCATTCAGGGTGAGCTCAGCAGCCACCCATTGACTATCCGAAAGAAAACCCTGTAGGGATGTGATGATATTTTCCCTTTAAACAACAAGATAGGAAGTGGCAGATGAATGGGAATTGCACCACCACCTTGCAGTGGATGGAAGAGATTCGATTTCTCTCTGCCCTGCGTGTGGCGGGCATCCACACTGACACCAACTGAGCGCCACAGAGAGACCGCTGCTGACGTCCAGGAAGAGGATACCTGGTACCTCCTGCAAGGACCTGCTGATAAAGCAAGTCTTCATCAAGGCACACATGATCCTCTTGTATCAGGATTGTTCTCGCTCCTGTCTCATCATAAACCTGTCCATGCTGTGTGCGTGCTTTTGAGGAGTGCGTGTGCTGCTGAGCAGGTGCATAGTGGGAGTGCTTGAGGTCTCGTCTGGTGTGATTAAGGGACAAATGGAGGGGGGGCTGCTCTTTGTTTATTTTGCAGATAAATCTCATCTCTAATCCAGATGCATGGCAATGTCCTGTGTGAAGGAAAGGAAGCCCCCCATGCCACCCGATGACATCCATATAAATCACAGGTTTTATTCCTCCGTTGTGAGGGGGCACTGCATATTGCAGCAACGTTGCATACTCTCATTGGCCAATGCTTCATTACTTGGTGGAAAATCCCCAGGGCCAAAACGTTATTTAAATGTGCTATGAAAATAAACGTGATTTATATATGTGTCGTCTGCTGAGACATTCTTCTCTGTTACTGCAGGTGCTGTTGTGCATCAGGATTAGCGCCTCGATTTATCGCCAGTTTGAGCCACCCACATGCTCAGTGACAGGATGATGTCCACATCTCCAAAAGCTCCAGAAAGGAGATGGTGTTTGCTGAGTAGTGGGTGTTAGCTGTTCAGTGGTGGGGCTGATTTTTATGGGCTGAGAATGCGTGTGCATGCATGTGCGTGCATGTGCATGCTTGTGCTGAACCCAGGCCACATTTCGTTTGAAGGTTCCAAAGAACAAATACTTTGTCCTCAGATGCATCAATTTCCAATGGCAGAAGAATGATGTTTCTGGTCAAAAGACAAAGAAGAATCTTTATTTTGGGTTAGGGCTGGGGCCCATATGTTTAGCTCAGAGTGAGTGGAACTATCAGAAATGAAAGTCAGAAACGCAAGTTTCAGCTAATGAATGTCAGCAGGCTCTCAGCCCAAATGGGGTGTGAGCAGCAGGCAGACATATGGTTGGGATGTTTTCATTACCAAAGATGATCTTCAGGGGAAGGGCTGTCTTAAAGGGGTGAATGTGGTCCCTCCAGAGCCCAACAACAGGCTTTCTCAAAGAGCTTCCACAAGCATCCCCAAAACATGGGGGTGACCTCGGCTCCTGCCTCATGTCATTCAGTGCCAACCCATTGCTCCACCCAGGAAATTCGAGGCTGAGGAAGGTGGCAGAACTGACAGGAGACATTGAACCTGCTACATCATCTTTGCTGGGCCCCATCTTAATGTATCTCATGTCAAAGATGAGTCCACAGAGGTAAAAGTATCCCAAGGTTTGGAATGTTGTAGGCCTGAGAACTGGGGTCTTCTTCTTCCAGAATCCTCTTCTCTAGACATTTATTTAAACAGCAGCACCTTGGGTTTTGCCAGTCTTGTCTCCTATTCCTGTTTGTCTTCCAGATTTGTGGTTCTCAGTGATATCGTGAACAGGATGTACAACAAGTTCTTTTTATTTATTCTACAAAAGCAAGAGTATTTCTATGGGCCAAAGTAGGAAGCCTTTAAAAAAACTTTTGAAATAAATTTAGATCCACATAAAATTTTTAAAAAATAGTACCATGAATTCCTATATATCCTTCACCAAGTACCCTAATTGTTAGTACTTTGCCACATTTGTTTTATCATTCTGTGTGTGTGACTGTGTGTATGTGTATATATGTGTATCTGTTCTTTTGTGATGATTTAGGAATAAATTCTAGAAATGCTGCCCCTTTATCCCTAAAAACTCAACATTAAATTACATAACCACAGTGCAGTTACCAAATCCAAGAAATTAATATTTCTACAGTATTATTTAATGTACAGACCTTATTCAAATTTCAGGCATTGCCCTTTCTATCAAATGATGATATTTTCCCCCTATTTTGAGATTGTGAGGTTTGTGTCTTATTTATGGGGATTTGAATGAAAGAGTTAAATTTGCTGAAGTTTTAGGCTATTAAAATGATATCTAAACATTATCTTTAAAAATATGTATATATTATATCTATAACTCTCCTTACCTTGACAATTCTCCCTTCTATAGTTATAATTACATGACCATAACTGGCAAATTGAAAACTTTTGTGTCTTTGAACTGAAAAATACCACCTGGTTCATTCAATTCTGTGCAAGTCTCTTAAGCAGCTGCTTAGCTGAGAGCTTCATGTTCTTCTGGAAGGCTTGGCTGAGGCTTTGACTCTGAGCCTAGAGTGAGTAAAACGAAAGTCCAAAGAGTGTTTTGGCAAAGTGTTGTTAAGATCGAGTAATTTGGTCTGAATATGTGTTTCAGAGAAACAGTGCCTGGTGACATTGTGACGCTGGGAGTGCCACTCATGAGAGCTGCTAGAGCAGGTCACCTGGCTCCCATGAGCACACTGTGTATCCTAAGAGCCAGGCAGGGAGTGAAAAGACAAAGTTGCTCCAGGATTGAGTGCTGTCCACGAGGAGGATTAGTGAAACACCTTTATAATGCTGGTGTTGACAGACAGGACTAGCATCTGTTTTATAGGCTATCGACTGAGTTCTATCAGACTTCTCCTATGGGTAGCAGTCATGTTTCAGCCGACATGATTTGACTTGTGGTTTATCCAAATCGGTGTAATAATAAGCCATGTTATAAGGGCGTTTACTTGGCCGTGCACACTCTCATATAGTCACCCTCTTATAAAACCAAGCAAATAAGGGCTTCTGTTTCTCCTGTTGGTGCATGGGGAGGGTACGAGAATAATCAGCTTGCCCCCTCTGAGAAGTAGCCGTGCAGAAGGTTTGTAAAAGCTCTTTATTCCTTGTGGGGAAATGATTTTCCTCTTAGGAAGGAAACACATGGCTTTCTTCTTATAGCTTCAGACTCTTTGCCAGCTGCATTTATTTCCTTCAGCCTGACACGAATGAAAGGGGACTTTGATGAGCTGCGTGAGTGGTCAGCCCAGCCAGCGGGAGGCAGAGAGCCTCAACTGTTTGGAAGGTGCTTGCTCACTCTAGAGTATTTCTGCCTTATCTCCAACACACATCTTGGAGAGACATCATTGGCTTCTGATTAAAGTCCACAGGTCCTGGGTACCTGCAGGATGGGTTTCTGCAGGTTGAGTTCCTCAGAAAAGGGATACTGGGAAGACAAACCCGCTCGAACATTCAGACCTCGGGTCTCTCCCAGTCCCCACCAGGTCTGGTGTACCTTAAGGCAAATTCCTGCCTTTTTAAATTTAAATGTTTTTTTAAAGGTGTTAGCAATCTGTCTTAGGTTCTCCCACCCCTGCTGGGATTTATGATCCAGTTCGTATTTTACTGCACCATCTTGGCAGGCTCCCCTCGTTGAAATTCAAACCCAAGCAACTTGATGGGGGAACAGACATAAAAATATTAATTTGGTGGATATTAAAAAAAATCACACTGGTTATAAATCAGGGACTGTCCACTGGTTCCTTTCATCATCTAAATGGTCCTTCTAACCAGACCACAAATCTTACTAGGGAGGAGGGGCTTTGGGAGGTGGAGGTTCCCTTCCTGAGGCTTTGGAGACAGCTTACATCCAACACTTCCTCAAACCTGGCTTTGTTTTTTAAAGGTAATAAAAAGTGAGTACTTCTGGTACAGGCAGGCTAATTAGCTGGCCTCACAGAACCGACTTGGGGCTTAAAAGAAAGTTAACTTGGCCTAAAAACAGTCAGGTTGTGTAAATGTCTAAATGTTCATTAAAAATAGGGTTTGGGAGACTTGGGATGAGTACTCCACTTCTCCTAGGCACAGGGAGCCCATTTAGCAACAATGGCGGTGGATGGAGAGCAAAGAGGGGTCAGGGCTGCCAAGACCAGGAGCTGCACCACATAGCCTGCGTGGACCTGCGACCCGCTGGAGGGCTGGGGTAGTGTGCCCGGGTCTCAGCCAACACTTTCTGTGCCAGCTTTGGATTTTACCAGGGAGCCATAACTAGATATGACCAGGAGAGAGAGGGCACTTCCATTCCTGTTGGGTGGAATTAAGAAAACGTGGCAAAGAATTCCTTCTCCTGCAATGATACTTTAATGAACTCTTTCTTTTCCATCTTACAGCTGATCTTTACAGTTAAAAAGGCTCTTGATAGGTACTTTAAAATTTCACGAAAACTCTGGGAATTGGTTTTTAACAACTATGGATGGTTGGAAGGCTAAATACTTCTACAAGAAGATGTTAATAAAATGGAAAGCTGTCCCTATCATAAATAACTATATATACAAAAATATGTAGTCATGATGGCAAATTTGTTTGCATTCTAGAATCCCAAGATTCTATTTAGTGACAAAATCTAATAGAGCAAATGAACTCAAACTTTCACCCAGACAGCTCATAGTTAATATGCATGTTATAATGAAGCTCCCAACACAGTTGCATCTTGAGATTAAAGAGAAAATCCAGTACCTGGGAAGGAAGGATCAATTGGTTTTGTATAAAAAGCACAGCAAGTTCTTGATTCAGAATATGAGTGTGATAACAGTAACAACTATAAACCAGTGCTGTGGTGTTTTAAAGGCTAAAAATTGGTTTGTATTACTTCTTTGTCATCTTTAGAGGCAGCATTAAAGAAGAGCCTTATTTCTACCTGAACAGTATAATGATGAAAATTATTTCAACTTAAACAGATATTTTTTCTACTTGGTTACTATGCATTCTAATACTGACAGTGCCTTGGACTTGAAAAATGATATTCTCATCTCTGAGAAATGGAAAGTGGGAGAAGGCACAGTCATTCTGAGCTTTACTCTAAAGCAATTATGAGCTCTTCACAACTCTCAGACAAGAATTGATTTTATTTTTAGATTATTAAGCTGTGGGGGCAAGGAAGTCAGGATATGTGACCTAGTTCTGACCTTGTAGATTGAATTCTTCTAGAATGGCTTCAATATTGAAAAGGAGAACTTCTTAAAAAGCATTTCTGCCTTATATCCTCCCCAAATTTGCTTTGCTTTTTTCCCTAACATTACCAAAACCTTCATGATCATAAAGACACATGAATAAATAGGATTGTACATGCAAACTATTGGAATAGAGCATAGGCACTTCTGAATTAACTGATATGTCCTAAAGAAGCTTAGAAGCATTAAACACCCCCCGAAACATAGTGATGTTATGTTAGGTGCATTTGATGCTAACATCAATATGCCCCCTCCCTGCATGCAGAATGCTAAAGTATCAAGCTACTTACACACAGGACAGTCACCTTACTAATCTTTTTTGGAAATAGTGTTTACTCATATATTTGCATACTGAATGTAATTGGCCCAGGAAGCCAAGAAGGGTTATCTGGCTGGAGTAAGAGCCCCATGTAAAAGGTAGAAGAACTATATCATGTTATGTCCATGTGGGCATCACACTTCTTCTGCTGAACCTTCTAAATAGCTCAGACATGTGCCCAGAGGGGACCACCTTCCAACTTTAACTACATATGCAGCCTAGAACCCACCAGCTTCCTCCCACCCCAACCCGGACCTTTACTGAGGGCAACTGCTCACTGCTCCTTACAACCCTGTGTTCCTTCCTACCTTCCTCTACTCCTAGTTATTTTATAGAATGCACTCTCCTACCTCTCTGCCACCCAGCTGTTACCAGAGATTTCCAGATCCTTCCTCTGGCTGTGTTCTCCAGCTTTTTGTTCATCTTGCTCTCTTTGCAGCCTCTGGTGCATTTCTGATAGGGGCTGCCTGGTTTGGCACTTAATAATAATGTATTCTCTTCAATTGTTTCTCCTCCTCTAGCAGTAACTCCACTTCTTTGAATCTCAGATTCATTCCTTGCAAAATGATAACATATGCAGGGTTGTTGTGAAGATGAAACAAGACAGAGCACAAGGCCTGGTCCACAGCATGTGCTCTACAAACATTTGTGGTCTCTCTTCCCAAAGGACTGTGTCATGTTTTGTGGTATCTTCCTGTCCTTCTGATGGAGTAAAATATTTTTTGTGTTGTTACTGTTGAAAACTTAAGCAAAGACTGAGCCACTGTACTGTGTCCTGCTTTAAAACAGGCAGATTCCACTTTTATTTGCCTTTTCAGGGCAGGAATTGTTCAAATACTTGGATGAGAATGACTGTCTGATGCAGATTCACCTGGAGAAATGGGTCCTGAAAAGAATGTGGTAGAAAGTTAGCTACAAGGGCTGGGGCTGTAGCTAAGTGGTGCCACACTTGCCTGGCAAGCTCAAGGTCCTGAGCTCGATTCCTGGTACCAGAAAAAAAAAAAAAGAAGGCTAGCTATTGATGGCATAACAATCAAATATGCTGTCTTCCTGGGTCACTAAGACCTTGGAAATGAGCCAATCTAAACCTCTCGGTTCCTCAGTACCCACAGCCTCTTGAACGAACCATGACAGGGTTCCCCCACCCCAGTGGTCAGACCACCGCAATAACAAATAAAATAAAGATAGAAGGGTGAGTAAAGCAGGGAAGGGACTCCAAGGAGATGCTGATGCCTCTTCTTATAAAAATGAGGGAACCCTGGAGCAGTTTAATTTCTGTAAAGAGTGATGGTATTCCCATCAGGACTCTGGGGTTGATAATTACCCTGCATAAGTATGGCAGTCCTTCCCTTCTTGACAGTGGTTCCCAAGAGATCTTCCAGGCAGCTTTTGTAGGTGACATCCCTGCCCGCCAGCCCATAGCACACACACAGCCAGCCCTGTGATTCCACAAGACAGAACCATCTCTGGGAAACAGAGCTCTTGCTGGAGACAGAGGCTGGATGGAGATTTCCACTCATCTTGAACATTTTTGTGTTTAGTTTTACCAAAAGCAGCCAAAAGTATAAAGAATGTACATACATAAATGCCACAAAATTAGTGTAGGCAGCTGGTCTTCAAATAACACTCTGGGGAGGGCACAGAAAGAAATCCCCCGGACCTCATTTTATTTTACCCATGCCCTTGAGGAAGAAATAAAAAGTCATGTAGATGCCAACATAAGGTCTTTGATCCCTCTTCTCTCCTGACCAGCCCCAAAGAGAGCAAATAGTGAATAAGTCAATCCACCTCTCTGTCTGCAAGGCATCCTCCAAACCAGACAGACGCCAAATGAGCAGCGGGTGCATGAGCCTGTGCCCTGCATAAGATAATTGTGCCATAAATATAATTAAAGTCAGCAGGAAGACCATTACGGAGAAAACCAAACTTAAAAAAAAATTAGTACTAGTGAAGAAAATATCATACATTCTTTTTATTTCACTCTAATTTTGTTTACATGATTCATACAGTTTCCAAGAGTATCCCTGGAGAACATTAGGCTCATACCACATGCATAAACATTCATATATAACATGTAAATGAGGAACAATCTCAGGATTTATATAGAAATTACAGCCACTTCTAGCAAATTAATTCAATGACAGCAAAAGGGTTACTGTCTCTCTTCAAATCAAGAGGGGGAAATATTGGGCAAAGCAGATTTATTTATTCAAGAGACTTATTCCTTGCCAGGAGCCAATGTCCCTTTGGCCTCGAGATTTCCATTTTTTTATTGGATATGTATTGGTGATTGAATTTACTGTGAATACAAGAGCAGTCAATGAGGACCATAATGGGCTGCTTTAAGTTATAGCATTGCTAATATAGTCATAAAGTTGATTAGGCTAGAAGAGTATTCTGTAGAGAAATGACAGAAAGAGGTAAGTTGCTCAAGTTAAAATATTCAAGATTATTGAATCCTGGAGCTCCAAGGCATGGAGAGTACAAACTTAACCATTTTATAGATGAAAAAACTGAGCCCCAGAGAAGACATGATTTGACCAAGTGAACAAAGCACATAATTTACAAAGAGACCAGAACCTGGCTTCTCCAACAAGATGCTGTAATATTGGAATGGGCCAGTGATGTTTGAGAACATGTTCTTATAGAATTTTGTGCTGATTTTTTTCATGGTGATTTTGCTGTTGGGAATTGTGGTAGATTGATTGTCCAAATGGCCCCAATTCTTTACCTTCTCTGCATTCGTGTCCTTCTCAGGGAGACTCTACAGTGCTTCAGTCTGGGCAGGGCATTGCGACTTACTTTGGCAAATGGAACACAATGAACTTCCAGCTCTGAGCCCAGACCTGCAGTATCCGAGCACCTGCCCATTGCATTCTCCTGAGCTGGCCATGGATACAACGTGGGCTGGCCTGCTAGAAGGTGGGAGAGACACGCAAGAAGGGGGTTAGAGAGCAAATGTTGGGAGCATACTCATACTAAAAAATTAGTCATTCATCAGAAATTCTAATTTAACTGAGCATCCCATATTTTATCTGACAATTCTATATGCTATGGAAGAGATCTCAGATAACACTACTCTGTGTTCATCAGGCAACTCCTAAATGTTTGACAGAGCCCAGCTAAACATGTAACAGAGATCAGCAGACCTGTGCTCCACAGGAGACTAATGACAGATGTGTACATGAGTCCATTGGAGGCTACAGAGCTGCTCTCAGATTCCCAAACAAATGTACATCTTTATTGGTGCATGACACCGAGGTTTGGTGGGTTTCTTGTTATGCAACATTATGGCAATAACTAACATAGGAACTTTCAGTAAAGACAACAAATGTTCTAGGAAAAGGAGTTAGATTGGGCTTCAGGTAAGGGCCTCAGATCTAATTGCTGCAGTGTTTTCTATGACTACTATGCAGAAATAACAAGAAAAATACTTTGACATACATTCTGAGGCTGAAAAATCCAAAATAAATGGACATCAGTAGAATATTAGTCTTGTGTAGATTTCTGCCTGTGTGAGATCTTGTCATTGTTCTAATGCTTTGTTTTAAATGACACAGTTTGACCTTATGTCTTTGTTATAGAAGAAAATGCTGATATGATACAATAGCTTTTTTGGCTTCCTCTGGTCTTTTGATACATTCTCTTTGAATATATCATTTTTGATATATTGTCTAATGGCTTTTTGTGTTGTTTCTTTCTCACCTTCATGTGTCTCCTCTCTCACCCTTCATGCAGGTGGGTGGCTTAAGTGAAAGTTCATTTCAGGGCCCTCTATATGTGCTATATATATTATCTCCACTCATGGTTACATTTGCCAAAGCTCAGCTTCAGCTACCGGAGGTCCTGCACTATATATCTTCTTCTTGTGTAATATTTTGTATTTTTCAAAGCACTTTCACACTTCTTACTTCACTGACTCTACACAACCTCCCTGTGAAAGCAATCAGGGTAGAAAGTGATAGTTCCCTTTTGCAGATGAGGAAACTGTGGCTCAGAGAATTTAAGTGATTTTCCCAAGGTAACGCTGCCTAGCTAATAGCAGAATGAAAACTAGAGTCCAGATTCTTGTCTCTTAACCTTAGACTTCTGGTATGCTCAGCTGGTATGCTCAGTGCCTTCATCCTGGGGCTTTGGCCAACTGACGCTGTATCCAGGTGTTTGAAAGGTACCAGAATAATGCTGCCATCTAGGAGTGACTCAACTGGAAACAAGACATTCTTAAAGAGGCCATTAAAAAACCCCAGACCTCCACTTAGACAGGTTTTGGTGCAGACGCCTGATGACTGTATAAATGCCTTCACCTTGTAACAGTCAGTCTCAGCCTCTAAAACAGAGTCCTACATTGTGGATTAATCACTTCATATCTCTGCTTTAAAATCATGTTATGGTCTTTTGAAAGTATGTTTTAAGATGTAATGTTCTGCAAGGAGGCATGGTCCATTTAAAAGCAGGGCTGCTTGCAGGTTGCTGGTTTAGGAGAACAATTAAATGCAGATGAAGGGAAAAACACCAGGATATTACCTTAGAAAACTTCTTTTTCTTGGAATCCACGAAGTGAAGGCATAAGCCACCCACTTAAGTGTGATTCTTGCCTTGATTCTTAACTGTGTCTGGATTCTGGAAGACTAGTGAGTGATATTGGTCTTACTGTGAACAACTATCCTGATTTGCCCTAGAGTGAGGGCTTTCTTGGGATGTGGGGCATTTGGTACTAAAGGTAGGTAATTCCCTGGCAATACATGGCCACCCTGTCCAGTCCTCTGTGCAGCCCTTTGAGACGAGCACATGAACATCTGCTCCCCACCCAGAGACAACTCATGGCTTCCCCTGTGCATCCTGTCACAAAGACCCTGGTACAAGCAAACACACAGCCATGATGTGTTGAGGTAACAAAAGAAGGCAAAACGAACTCACCCTGGCTTTCAGAACTGTTCTGCACCCAGACAGGAAAGAGGATAGCTTGGGAGCTAGGAAACCTGCTCAGTTATAACTTTGGTATTAACTTTTGCTAAGTCATCAATTCTCTGTGCCTCAGTTTCCCTATCTTTAAAGAAGGGCTATAACTAAGGCTCTCTAGGCCCCCTTCTCCTTAAAATATTCAAAAGCTGTACTGTGTTGGAGTCAATAGTCTCCAACCCGTCCCAACTCATATTATTCTGAGTTTCTAAACATCATTCACCAAGCCATCTTGGAGGATGAAACCCAGCTCGGGCTCAGACTTGAGAAAACCTCAAGGTTCTCACTCAGAAATAGACCATTAGCTCAACACTACTCAATGCAGAACTTTTCTGCAACGAAGGAAATGGTCTATATTTGCACTCTTCACATATTACTATTTAAATTTAATTAAAATAAAATGAGATTTAAAATGTAGTTCCTCAGAAGCTGGGGGTGTAGCTCAGTGGTAGAGGTTGCCTATGCAAGACCCTGAATGCCATCCCAACCATTGAAGGGGAAAAAGAAAGTAAGCAAATAAGTCAATAAAAATTCAGTTCCTGAGTCACAATAACCTCATTTCATTTGCTCAATAGCCATGCATAACTAATGGCTATCATATTAAACAGTGTCAATCTAGAACATTTCCGCCATAAGAAAACATTCTATTGGAAAGCACAGCTTTAGAAGGCCATTTGGAGCATTTTCTTGGTAGCCTGGGAAATATCCAGGGTAGGAAAAGGAGAAGGAAGACAGGAAATGGGAGGGATAGTGGCCTTCATCACCGGCAATCTTCACCCATTACCCTAGAATCCCAGGAATGATGTGGCCAATGTTTTGGCTTTGGGTCATCTTAAGTCTTGCCATAGGCGATTGTCTTTCAAAAATTACTAAAAAGCATGGAAATATATCTCTCACTGGCATCAAAATGCATGGAAATATACCCTTCAATAACCCTGAAGGCAGAAGTGCAGGTGTGGTTACTTTCTCTTCATCAATACCCTGACTGGGCTAACTCTTTGGTCAACAATGAAATTAATAACTAAATGTAAAAGTTGTTAATAATTCCCTTTTTTACGAGGCTCATAGTTGTAGTTTTTTTCAAACATTTTGTAGGATGAAAAATACATTGAGACTTCTATCATTGAAATAGGTAAAACTAGGGGCCGGGGTTTCAGCTCAGTGGCCCTGTGCCTGCCTTGCAAACACTTTTCATGGAAGCGGAGGCCCCAGGAATCCTTCATTTATCCGGAGTGGGAATGAACAGTACGTGTAAGTGCAGCTGTGGTGTGGTGGGAATGAGATGACAGGAAGCCAGTTCCTCTCCTTTTCCTAATTCATAAAGTGGTGATTATACAGCTGTGGCAGACAAAGCAAGGTGGAAAACACAGGAAACTTAGACTTCAGGGTCTCTTACCAGCAGGGGCCCTGTGCAACATTTTATCTTTTTAAAATTTTTATAATATTTCCTCAAAGAGGAATCTCCCAAATTTCAAGCTTTGAAACCTACAAAACCTGGTTGTGGTGTTTAAAAACAAGTTGCCACCACCTGGGTAGACGGCTGTCTCCAAACAGAGATTACCCATCAGATAAGGTCTGGTGAAGCCAACCTCGTCTAGTGCCTTCCCATTTCTTCCAAACACTGTCTTTGCTCACCCATCCCAGCACACCTGCTAGCCTGTACCTCCGCACAGCATAGAAAAGCTGACGGCATTCAGTCCCCAGCACCTCTTGGGCACCAGTGGGCATGTTCTTAGAGGCCACCTAGTTATGGAATCTGAGAGCCAGAAAGGACCCGCAGGGACTCTTTCTTTTACTTCACCTCCCACCAAGTCTTCCTTCTTTGCCTTTCTTTCAAATTCTCCCAGATAAAGATTCCACAGTCTCCTTTAGAAACTTGGTCTCATATGACATCATCAAGAATTTCATGAACATCTCCCTTAGGTGTAATCTAACTTTTCTTCTTCTGAGGCAGATGTGGCAATTTCTTGAATTTTCTTCTCAGTTCTGTCCTGTGAAGATAACAGGGCACTTTCCCACCTGCTCCTTTGCGTCCCAGAAACTGCTTCAGTGCATCCTCTTTTTAGAATGAGGTAACTGAGGTTACAGGTGGCATAAGACTTTGCCATTGTTGTAGATGGTGGAGTAAAGACCCTGGGAGAAAGTTCTACTCTGTTATCCCTCTTGTCTCCTGAGGGTTATTCTAAACCCTGAAGCTATGATGCAATTTGTGGGAAAGCTGAGGCCTATGACTGGCTTGCTTGACTCCTTGGGGATATTGTTCCTGTTAGGATACAGCTCTCTCTCAGTTTCTGTTAGCCAACACTGTTTCTGTCATTCGAATCTCCTTCCTGGGTCACCAGATTCAGAATTCAGTTTGTATCTTCGATTATTCAAATTATAAGCAGGGTGCTAACACAGGTCCTTCCACCCCCAACCCTTTCCACACATGACCCCTCCTCTCTCGCCCTGTATCTTATCTCATCCATGATTTAAAAATGACCTCACAATCTGCTTTTCATTTGGCCATTCCAAAATTATTTACTGGGCGCTTAGTATGGCACACACACAACAAGTAAGTACATAAAGAGGCCTAAATATGGCGAGTGATACTGGTAAGATGGCAAAATAGGAAGCCCAGGGCTTTTGCTTCCCCATGGAGAAGCCACCTCACCAACAATATATGGACCAAAGTGCTCTGCGCAGACTTCTAAAAAGTCTAAATACTCTATTTTCTAGACAAAGAAAATTTCTAGTTATTTAGTCAGACAAGCTATCCATCACTGGTGCACTTAGAAAGGAAAGAAAAAAAACACCCAAACTCAAAAAAGTTTTGGTTGCATTCTACATCAGAAACCAAGACATTTATGAATTTTAATGTAGTTTTCACCCTAATCCCATAAGGTGGTGAATACTATAATTATTCTCCTTATATAATTTTTTTCTTTTTTTGGTACCGGGGAGCAAACTCGGGTCCTTATGCTTTTGAGGCAGGTAGCAGAACCACTGAGCTAAAGCCCCGGCCCTATTCTCCTTATACTGATGAGGGAAACTGAGATACAGAAAGGCCTAGGATCACACAGGTGGCCAGGGGCCAAGCCAGCCCATCAGCCATCCTGGCTCCCAGGTCCTTCCTCCAGACTGCATTTAAAATTGGCAGCTGGCACACTCCAGGTATGTTCCTGAGCTGTTCAGATGAACAGATTCTTGGCTTATGCTGATTTAGAGTGCTGCCTTTTCAACCGAAGATGTGCTCCTGAAAGGAATAATTGAATTCACTCCATCTTAGCTCTTGATTTAATAAACAGAAGATGGGAGAAAGGGGCTGTTTGGGATCTCCATCTTTGATCCTAATGCTTGATGGATTTCACCTAACAAAGAACAGAAGGACTGATTCAAGAGGGCACTGGCCAATGATTAGGTGAGATATTTACAGATAATAATTTCTCACAAATGCATATCTGGACATGGAAGCACAAACTACTTTCCACGCCAAGCATTTCCATATTAATAATTCATATACTCTGACATATTAATAACATTCAGATAGGTAGACAGAGGATAGAACTTCTTAGCTTGTGCTCTGGAAGAAGTAAAAGTTTGGAAAACATTTAGTCAATGCATGATATGGGGGTGGGTGGGAAAAATAAGAGAGGCTTTTTTGAGAGGAAGAATTCCTCTGATTTCGAACGGTGTTGCTCATATCAACCAGAAAGATGACAAATGTACCCCTTCTTCATGCCATGTAGTTAGCTAGTCCTCAAGAAAGGTGTACATGCAGATTTAGTTTGCTGATATACAGAAGGACACCAATTTTGATGCCAGGACCTACAAGTTATTCTGTGAAAAAAATTTTTTTTAAAAGTCAATGTTTTTGTAAAAGAAACTACATAAAGAGCCAGACATTTTTGAAAGATCAAATGTTTGTCAGCACCTCTAATGGAGCTGTACTAATTAATTTCCCCAGTGCAAGAAAAACATGTAATTAGGATGGTTTGGGTGTTGGTCAAACTTTTCCAACATGGGATAAGCAAATGGAAGTGCTTTCTTTTTTTCTAGGCTCTTCCTTAGTTTTGGAGTTTGTGTGAAATACAGAAAGGAAGTGAGCCCATCTGTTTCTGATACTTTCAGGCTTGATGGATCAGAATGTTTTGAAGCAGTTATTTGATGTTTAGTGTGCCTCTGAAGCATTTTCCATAAGCTTCAAGCCTGTTCCTTTACTGACAGGAAGTTCATTTCCATGGCATTCGAGGGTCAGTTTAACACTCAGAAATGAGGAAAGAGTGATTGATCAATTCTTAAGTTCCGATAATGTTTTAAGTCAGTTTGTATTTGTTGATTTACCTACTGGGAGAAAAATCTAAGGAGTAACAAAAATGAAAGGAGTTATAGGTTACGCTATGCTTTTACACGTTGGCCCATCTTCTCTTCATTCTCCATTGGCACCTCCTTGCCCCTACAATATTCCTTTATATTATGAGGGAGTTGGCTCACTGGGGAGATGGATAATGGCAGGTCTCACAATCAAAAGGGAGTTGGAGGCTCATCCTTTGTCAGGGTCAGATGGAAGGAGAATGAGATGCCACCGTGATGATGACACCACAGTATCCTGACATGCTTCATACTGGGAACATGGGGGAAGGAGATACACTGCTCAGTGAACTAGATGATACCTGCAAGGAGCCCTCACTGCACTGAGCCTTCTCCTCCTGGAGCGCTGCACCCGCTTCCCAAGCCCCACACAGTCAAAGGGAAGGGAAAATTCAAAATCCACTTGTCCCTTCTACTCTCTGAGCACTCTGGTACGCACTGAGAGAATTCTGTTCAACTTAGCTCTACAATTGCTTACTAAAAAAAGACAAAGCCCCAGTGTGGTATTCATTTTCTATGAATCTTTTGGACATTTCCTAAGGTGATTTGGGATGGTTCCCGAGTACCACTGCACAGGAGGACTATTAGAGTTTTAATTCCAGAAGCAGGAGTGATTGTGCTTGGCTGTCCAGGAAGTTCTTCTCACCTCCTTCCAGGAGCCCTAGGATCACAGTTTTAAAACAAAAATTCTAAACAGGAAACAAGGGAGAGGAAGACATCAGCTTGTGTAGCTTAGCTCATGTCAGCATTTTGTCTGACAACGATGTCTTTCTCTCTGCCTTTCCCTCCTCCCTACCGCCTCTCTCCCTCTCTCACCTCAGCTCAGCTGTACGATCATCCCTGAGAATGAGTGCAATCTGAATTACTGTATTATTTAAGGTCAATCTGTGTAATATATTTTCTATACACACATACATGTTGTCTGTAAATGTGTAGAGGATTCTGAAGCTACACACTAGACTGAGGAGGAAGCTGGTCTGTAGGAATTGTAGCCTTTTTATTTTCTAATGTTTTGATTTTTAAAAGCAAGAAGAGAGTATTTATGGGTCACTTTTTTGGTTGAAAAACAATTTGAACATAAAAACAGCACCAACACACACAAAAAACAATGAGGAAGAAGAGGAGGAAATGGCAGAAAGAAAAAGAAAAAATAGAAATGAACAAGAAGCTTTGAAAATATGTAGTGCCTTTCACAGGAATTTACCATACAAGGATAGTTATAGCTGCTGATGGGGGCATTGAGTGCACGTTTACTACAGCTCTGTTTATCATGCTGGAAAAATTAAATGGCTCATGATATGGAATTTGTTGAATAAATACAGTTATAATTGAAAGCAGATCTGTCAGACAATCCAAATAATTCTATAGAATCATTTTAAACCATAGAAAGATTTCTGTTATCTACCAAGGTTAATTTAGAAACTCAGTACTTTACAAAACAGAATATGTAATATTTAATGTTTTGGAACATATATGTAAAGATTTCAAGGACATATATCAAAATCCGAGGAGTGGTTATCTTTGGTTGGAGTGAAGTTTGCTTTCCTCTAATTTGTATTCCCTTAGAATTTATCACAATGCACATATATTATTTTGGTATTGAAAAATATACACATAATTTTGAAAAATGTACTAGCCCCTATATGGCAATTAGCAATGAATGGTGGAGCAATGATTGAATGATTGCTGACCCAAGATGTATTGAATTATCTATCAACTTCACGCTTGAATTTGGCCATCGAGATACCATTCATTTATTTCTAACATCCCTTGAAATATTTTTCTGAATATTACTAACATTTGCGTATGTCGTAAAAGAAAAACTAAAAAGAGAGAGAAAAAAAAGACTACTGCGATGAAATATATTTTTTCAGGTGTACCTTTTCTTTTCTTTTTTTTTTTGGTACCGGGGCTCGAACTCGAGTCCTTGCCCTTGCGCGGCAGGCGGCGAAACCAGAGCTAAATCCCCAGCCCCCTTTTCTTAGCAGTAAGTAACATACCACTCCTGAAAGTTTAAAAAAAGAAATATAATTTTCCCTGGGATACATGATGTCAATATGTAAATAGCACTGTGACTGAGATGCCAGTCCATGAGGGAGAAATACTTAGTAAATTTATTTTTGTATACAAAATTACAGCCAAGTTTCAGTGAACAGGATTGTTTTCTTTAGGGGAGTTAAATACGGTTTAGAAACATCATGAACTCCCCTTCTCTGAATGATGTGAATAGAGAAAATTGCGGCAATTTTTAATATAATTCAATCTTAAAAGTAAAAATCTTGCTCATTTACATTTTAGAGACAGAAATTATTTCTTTCTTGCATTATATACATACATTTTAAAGTTTGCGTGGAAGCCTGATATTCTGGCACTATTTGTTGTTATTTTGTATGTTACATTTTTTATTCCAAAGTAATTCCTAACTGCTTTGCCACCTCTTAGGCAGAGCTACGGAATATAATATCCTTAAATATGGGAACTTAGTAAAGCCCCTTGTTTTTTCCACTTTAGTTTCATTAATTATGGCACTCTGGGGACAAAACACTTTTTGTTCTCAAGAAAAAAAAATTATATACATATGTTATATGCGTAAGATCTCTCTCTAACAGGGAATTCATGCTGTTACATTTTTTTAAAAAAACACTCTTGATGAAAGAAACCAGCAGTAAACAAAACAGTCCCCCACACATTGTGTTCTTAATTTCTTTTCTTGTGGATAGTATTTGTCCACAAAGGCAAATGCAGTCTTTAAAATGTATGTGAACAAGCACCTTCCAGCTGTGAGCAAGTAATTAGTCAATCAGTTCTTACTCAGAGAGATTTGTAAAATGCCAATATGTATTCTTATTTAATTCTTGGATCCTTGCATCTATAAGAAACAGAGGCCCAAATTGTTCCTGTACGGAGAATATCAAATTTTCATGTCTTTTCCTATAAAACCACCAAGGAGACTGATGAAATTACCCTTTTCACATAATCCATATAAAATAACATGAAACAGAGTTAGACTCTCTCACAGTTGGCAGCTTAGTTTATATATTTGGAACATGATTCTATTCTATCATTTGAACTTTTGTTTAAATATGCTAGTTAGTTATTACTGAAAGCTAAAGGAAAATAAGATGCAAACACAGGCTTTTTTTCCACAGCCATTTGCCACCACAATGAAATAATTTGATTCTGAAATTTACAGGATATGCAGTATATTATAGACTGTATTGCTATGAGTTTACAATTTAATAATAAACAGGACTATTTGCCTTGTTGCTGGGACCTTAATATCTAGATGGGGAAAAATAATTAGCATTAAAGACTCTAAAATAAAATGGTGAGATAGGTACTTTGGCTTAATTTAGAGGTCACAAACATAGCTAACCACACATTTTGTTAAATACTTTCTTGATGATATTCTTAATTACATGTCCTTTGTGGCTTGCTGGTATTTTCAGGTGCTATTAATAAAAATCAATATTTCTAAAAGTGCAAATAGATTGGAAGCAGATGCTCTTAGTAAAACATAATTAGGCTAAAGAAAAATTTTGCAGTTTGAAAACAGACTCATGTCTTTAATGTGTTGTTCTGCTGTGATTATACATTCTTGTGGGATTTGAAACAAGAATAACCAACAAATGCATCCTAAGAAAAATGAAAAATATAAGGAGTATATTTTCATCAAGTTCAGAAAGAATGTTTGGGTGAAGGATATTGGAATTGCTGGCATATGTAATAGAAGCTAAGCATGAAGAAAAATCTCAAATCAGCCTTTGCAAGAATATTAAAATGCAATTTAAACCAATCATTTAAAATACAGAAAAAGTAAATTAATTTTGAACATATTTAAACTCAAAGTTTCATTATGTTTACAAATGATAGTACTGTATTTTTTAAAAATGCAAAAAAGTGGCATTAGGAATTATTTATAGACAGATAATTATTACATTTTACTTCTGCCTTTTGATAGTTTCAACTGGCTATTTTATGAACATGTATTTTTATACTAAGATTAAGTTTTGAAAAATGTAACTGCAATAAAACTATGAATTTTTACAAAGCCAAATTAGAGTTGAGCAGAAAATAAGAATGAAATAAATCTGAGCATTGAAAAGTGAGTTGTTAGTATGAAAACTATTCTGAGTTTTGTAACAAAGCAAAAGAACAACTTCATTACTAATTCATACAAAAAATATAGGATAGACATATAGGAAAGAAGCTGTTAGATGTAATTCTTGATTGTGAGATTATATACAGTATACATTTTAAAGGTTTTTTTCCCTTATGCTTGTCAGTATTTTTCAGGTTTTCTCAGGACAGGTACTACCTCATAATCAGACAAGTTTTATTCAAGAAAGAAAAATTTTAGAAAAGTGATAGTTTGGGTGAATTTTAATTTATGATTCCAAAGTTAGTATTTTATTTGCTATACAAAAACTTATTAAAACAGCATTAACAGAGGCACATAGAGCTAACTTCCAAAATTAACACGGAAGTATAATTTTTGTCATGTTATAAAATTAGCTGTAATTACTAAGAATCAAATGTATAAAAGTTCTAATGTTAGAACTCAACCTTACCTGGAGTTCAACTTCAAATAAAAATTGTGACAAATTATTGGCTGACATAATATTTCTTAGATTAAAGATGGATATACATTATTTTAATTGCTTGGAATATCATAATCATTAACACATATTTTAAGATTAAATCATTTGTTAGCAATGGAATAATATTTTTGGATATAATATTGAGGAGGCATAAAACAATACATGATGCCACTTTTAAGATTGTAAAATTAAATGTGAGTTGAGTGAAATGTAATCAACACACAAATACAAACAATTAAGTAACATTCCTCAGTTTTATTATACATCAGAAAATGTTTTGAAGAAAAAATAGACTACACTTACTTCAGAAAAATTTTGCACTTGATCTGAACTTCCCTGCAACCATTATTCTCATTGAGGGGATGCTCCGATTTTACTAATGTAGAATGTATTTAGCAACCTTTTTATTTCTGCGCTGAAGAGTAAAGAATTAAAAGTTGGAAAGGTGTAATTTATGTTCCAAACACAGAATCTTGGTGTACGTGTGTGGAGGTGTTGTATATTAGTTTTTGCCACGAATTTTAATTTCTTTTTAAATAAAGCCCTGCAAAACAACCAAAAGAAATCAGCCTTTTTTTTTTCTCTCCCTTTTTTCTTCCAAGTGCCCTGGTGACTGCTCAGGTTTTAAAGTGCAATCTGAAACCAGGAACGCAAACTCTCAAATTTTAATTTGGAGCAAAGAAGCTACCATAATTGCTTTTCTGAAAACTACATAAATGTTATAAAACATACAGGCACAGAAGGTATTTCAAAACTCAGGTTCCAGGGTTTCGTGTTCATCCTTTCATTTTCCAATTCTTTTCCAGCTGACGTCTTACTTCACGCGTTTTGAAATGGTAAATCCATGTTCTGTTGGACGTAAAACAGAAGGGAGATTTTTGTAAGAAAAAAGAAGCAAATAAATCACAGGAATTATTCTCTTACTTAAAAAATGTCAGTTGAGAGTTGAGTATCCCCGGGGCTTTTTACCGTTGGAAACAGTTTTCACACTTGCATCATTCACAAGCAATTCAGGACCGCTTAGCTCGAAAGAATTTTCCATCCCTTCTCTGGTTTTTACACACTTCAACTCAGCTCAGCTCAGCTAGTCGAAAATTAGGGAAACGGAATTCTCACTAAAGGAAAAATTGAATTCTAGTGAAGGGTCAGTTCATTACAATAAATATTTTCCTTTCCAAAGGGCCCACCAGAGCAGTGGACTTTACATAGTTTAAAAGAAGATCAATTTGTAATAAGGATTTATTGGTAATTTTTACGCACGTATTTCATGGTACAATACTGAACGACGTGTAGAAATAAACGAAATAATGCACTTAGAAATATGTAATTTCTTCAAAAGGGTGAATTAAAACGAATCATTTAGAAAAGCATTTCCTTCTAGACCTTAGCGAAATTCTGGCCACTCTGGTGTGGCCCCGCCCTCTCCCCGCCCACACCCCCCAGGAAGAGGGGCGGAGGTCAGGGCTCGGGTTACTACACCCACCCTAAAAGCACACCCATTTTTATGCAAAATAAAACACACCCTCTATTAGTACAGTCAATGACCAAACAGCATCTGGACCAGCGGGGGGTGGAGCTAGGGGGAGCCCACGCAGCACACCGTTCTCAGCCTCCTCCTCCTGCCCTCCCGCCACTCTGCAGGGGTCGGGCCCGCCCATTCAGTTTGGTTCGTCACGCCCCGGGAAAAGGCGGGGAGTGGGCGGAGCGAGAAACGCCCGTGGGCTCTTATTTACATGCAGACCTACCATTGGCTTTGGCTGACTGCGAACGAAGAGGGAGGGGCGGGGAGCTTGTCATAGTGAGCTTCAGCGATTGGCTTAGCAGCTAGATGACGTACAAAAAAGCATTTAAGCAAATGACAGCGCCGGGCAAACTTGCCTTCCTCCCTCTGTCTCGCTCCACCTCCGGGAGCAACCCAATGAGAGGTGAGCTTGTGTGTCCCTTTCCCTTGGCTATTTAAATAACAAATCCAGCTTTTTAAATATTTACGAAGAGGCGGGGAAGTGTAGGGTGTCTCCTGGAAACGCTTCTGATTGGTGGGTTTTCTCAAGCAAGTGTTAGCCTTAGGAAATACACGAGCACCCCTCATTCCATCAATTAAATGATTGTTTCCTGCTTTCTTTCTCCAAAAGCGTCACACTATATACACCTATTTTTTTTCACTAATTGATTTCATGTGTGGTCCGAGCGGCTCAGCTTTGTCACTATTTCACTCTCAATATCTTTTCTTTTTTGTAACTCAGGTTTTGTTTTCATCAATTTTTAAAATGCAAAGGTCATAGTCAGATGGAAACAATTAGAACCTCCGCTCTGCTGATGTGTATAATCTTATTAGTTTAATGGGTCACAGGGCGCAGGACCTATTTCCTATGGATCAAAGTGAAAACAAACACGGTTAATATCCCATTTTGTTTTAGAACCACATCGGATCGGGTTCCCTCTGTCGCCTGTGGTAATGACAATATTAAGAGAGTTCGGGTTGCCTTGAAGTTTAGAGGGAAAACGGAGTCACTGAAATATTGTAGCTTAAAAACTCATTAATATTAACACCAGGTAGCCGGTTGCAAGTTCCTTGAGCTCTCTTGAGTTTATCACAATAGCATGGGTATTAAAGGATTTCAGTATTGCTTGTTTTGATGTATTACCTTAACGCAAGCGAAAAATCGTGTGCAGTTCGCTGCTAATTATACTGGCTTCTCAGATTTCCTCAAACTTCAGAGCTCTTGGTGTAATTTTCAACCTTGAGTTCTTAATGATTTTTTTCTTTATCTGCCGGTGGTGGCCACAATTTCAGAATTTATTTTTAATAAAGGAAGAGTCACAAAATCGACACCAAAAATGTAAACATTCTATTCCAGCGAGTTCTTGACCACCTAAGGCCACTCCAAAGACTCCTAAGCCTCAGTGAGCCTGAGTTAACTCACACCTTAAGGAAACGTTATTCATATTTTGTGTTTGGTTGTTTTATTCTGAGGATAAAATACGATCTTCTAAGCACCTACCGGGTTGGGCCAGGGGCTCTCTCTCTTCCTGCCAAAGGCCCCCTTTGGAAACCTCCCGCAGTAACTTCTCACCCCGATAAATTAAATGCAGCCACAGTGTGGTCCATTACCCCGGAGTGTGAGTTGACGGCGCCTGTCAAAGGCGGCAAGCCCAGTACAGACCTTTAAATATTCCTACAGATAATAAATATCTGTGCAAGAACGGATGTAAATAATAGGTTCCTATTTGTATAGAAACCTCTGTAGTACACCAATGAAGAAAGCATTGCAGACTTGATAAATGCCCCCCAAGCTTCTACAAAGGGGTTTGGGGAGGACTAGATTTTGAAAAAATTTCTTCCTGGACCTGGAGGCCCGGTGCAGCGCTAGCGGCGCAGCGCACCAGAGCCTCCCCATCTACCTCAGCGGGGCCTCTAGGAATGTAAATACCATGAGTTTAGACTGGCCAGGGCCCCGGAAAGAGTAAGCAGTGGTTATTAGCTAATCATTTTAATTTAGAAGCTGTCGAGAATATTTGCTTTCACTTGATCTCGCGGGCTGGGACTGATAAAACTATGTTTTTGTCATCCTCCCCTTGTTCCTTTGGAAACAGGGTTACTGAATCTTGAGCTTGGCTTTCGTAGCTTCTCCTCAGAGTTCAAGCACGCACTCACTGTAGGGCTAAGGTGCACGGCCCCACGGATTGAGGGGACTCTCTTCCCAGCACTGGGCGTTCAGTACAGAAACCTAAGTAAAAAGGCGAGGAGTCAGATACAGGGAGGTCTGACATCTGGGACAGATGTAACTACTTCAACCGCTGCGGTGGAGGTTCCTCATCGCCTTCATTTAATTTATTCTTGAATTTCGTTGTATCTGCGCTAGATCTTTATGCCCCAGTGCAACACATAGTCAACATAACGACTTCATTTCTCTCCAGAGTTCCTCTGTGTCCTCTGTATCAATGGCGTGACTTTATTTTAGGAAATAAAATAAAATTTCCTTCTTCCAGCAGGAAATACATCAATCCTCCATCCATCATGCAGTGGATCATAAAATATTTCAACCTTAAAAAATATATCCATCACTGATTAACTTCAGAATTATATTTTTCAAAGTGGTAATATAATCCATGTATATTATAGAGATCATGTCGACCTATTTTCTGAGAACAATTTATATGTATAAATCTAAGTAATTATTTGTAAAGAATTCTACCAGGATATCTTTCTTTTTTTCCGAATATACTTCTTTGTACCCAATATTAAGGGATATTAACAATCCTCCCCACTTATCCTCTGGTGTAGTGGAGAGACCTGAAGTCCAGCAACACCCCCTCCCCCTTTATTTTTCTTGATCAACAATCTCCTTCAATAATTTATTTTAGCTTGGTGGGTACACGATGTAAAGCAGAGCGGTGTGGTCGGTTCTGCTAAACTTGCGTTCTGCTAGCTGTAGCTGTGATGTGACTCACAGATTCGGGGCGTGCCAAGGCGCACTCATTCCTAGAGCAAAGAAATCCCAAGTCTTTGCCTGCCTGGGAAGAATCTGGGAAACCCAAGAAGCCTAGGAGTTGCTCCTCTAGAAGCGTCTCAGAAGGCGATGATCACTGTGCAGATTTTCAACAAAATGTTTTGCTTTATTTAAACATTTATTGTTTAGTTACTGGGAATGTAGACACTTAATGATGACTGGCTATCATAGAGGGAGGGTCAGCCTCTGGATTCCGGTGACATTCGCCGGCATCTGTCAGTCAATTTGAATGTACTTGGTCCGCACCTGGGGCGGTCCACGCAGAAGAGCCAGAGAAAAGGCCTCGACTTGACTTTTACTCCCACACCTCTACGGCCCGAAGTGGGGCTCCCTCGGACCTTTTACGGGTCCCTCGCCAGCCCCTACCCCCTCCTGGAGCTCCTGGCTCAGCCTTGCTGCTACGGCGAGGTGCGTCATGGAATTCCAGGCCTAGACCCAGACCAGATCAGAAGGCTGCAGGGCCCGCCCGGGCTTACAGAGGCCTCTGGTACCGGAAGTCATTTGACAAATCTCAGGCAGGCCTTTCAAATCTTTACTGCTCTGCAGAGCTTTGCAAATCTCTAAACACGCAGTTGCCTTCTTCAAACAGCACACCAGACATACTTGAAAAAAAATTTTTTTTTCAGGGTCAGGCACAATAGAAAGTACAGCCGCCCCCAGCCTCCTCCACGGTCAGGCTCGCGTCCCTCCCAGAGTCTGGCAGAGACCCTAACCTCCCAGCCCTGCAGCCCCCTCCCCAGCCCTGCGAGACTGCAGAGGGCCGCTCGCTGGAGAAGCGCTCCGCGTCCCTAGGGGGGGGGCCCGGGATGGAACCCTCGGGAACCTAGCACGACCAGTGGGGGCGGGCCGAGTGATTAATGACCCCATCAACATTTTAGGAAGCAGAAATTAACCTGAGGGGGATTAGGGCCAAGCTTTGAAGTTCACGGTTTTGTTTTCCTTTAACTCAGTCCTGCGATAAGATAGTTCTTGGTTTCTTTTACCGGTTTCTCCCCCCGCCCCTGTCCCCATATATCCTAGCAAGAGATTTTGCATTGGTTTTCTGATTTCAAATAAAAAATATCTCGACACCAGCGATCGAGTCCTGTAGCCTACGAACAGAAGCACCATACTCCCTATATCCCCGACTTCTTGGAACCAAGTTTGGAAGTTGGAGGTGGTACGTTTGTGTCTATTCTTTTCTTTGGTTCCTTCTCTCTTTCCACCCAATGCCCATTTATTCGTCCTTCGAGGTTGGCCTTCCCTAGCAGAGAAGGCGCGCAGCAAGGGTGGGGGTTGTCAGCAGCTCTGCGGGTGAGCGCTAACTTCCCAGCGTACATTCCAGGTACTGTTGATTTTCCTCCTGGTTAGCCAGAAAACTCAAATCCAAACACGGAAGTCCTCTCCGGCCGCTCAGCACTCTTACCTGGCCTCCCTTTATTTCCATACCCCACCCCCCAAAACTGCAGGCTTCCAAGGGAAGAATCAAGTCTCCTGTAGTTCTTTCCCGCAGTCGCCTGCTGAAAAGGCAATTTCCTTGGGGGTGTGGTCGGAGCGAGAGAAAAACAGAAACCAGGATTGTTTGGCAGCCTAAAACCATCCAAGTTTTATTGCATCCGCTACAAAGTCAACTAACTCTTAATGAGTATCCAAACGGAAAAGGGCCGAGGTTTTCTCGGTGTTGAGACTGGGGATAAACGGCTAGGGGAGTTTGCTTTCTTTATCTTGTAACCACAGGTCGCAACATCTTCCCTAGCGGCTCTTCCCAGAGGCCAGAGTACTGAGGTGAAAGTCAGAGGGCATCAGGTTTCAGCTCCCTGAATGATCGAAGATCACTCGGCCACGAGGATCTTGGAAGTTGGCCCTGTCCGCAGCTTGTAATGAGAAGGATAATCTGTCTCATAATAAAAAACAGTACCCACACAAACAAATCTAGCACCCAGCCGCCTTCCACCTCACACCACTCTTTCCTAATAAGGGACAGTGACAAATATTGCCGCCTCGTTCCACCCCAAAACAGAGGAAGCAGTAGATCTTCATTTTAATAACTTCCCAAAGTGTTACAAATAATAAAAGGGACGCATAAATCATCGCGAGGGCGTCTGAACGCGAACCACGGAAGGATTTACTCCTTTCAAGCTCCAGCTTCCATTCGCACTCTTACTGGCTGCCTCCTTGTGGCCCGCCCCCGAATCTGCCCTCTTATTGGTCTGTTGAGCGGGGTGTCATTCAGAAAGGGCGTGTGGTCGGTGGGGGCTGAAGTCCACCAGTGCGCTTGCGCCTTCTGGTGTGCATCGGTGATTGACAGCTGGAGAAAATGCGCGCGCACTCTTGCAGTTCTGTAAGCGGGGGGGGGGGACGGGAGACACAGAGACAGAGGGAGAAAGAGTGAAAAAGAAAGGGAGAAGTGGGGTGATGGCGGTGAGTGCTAGTGCTGAGGTGGCTTTGGCCACCAACTGGGCGAGGTGTGGTCCTTTGGAGGCTTTAGAGTCTGAAGGGCCTGTACTCAGCCGCTCTGGGAACTGAAGGGCTTTCTGCTGAGGAGGGTCTGCAGCTTCAGGCTAACTGGGGAGGGAGTAAAGAGGAGTAGAAGCCAGGCGTTATTGTTTCTGAAGAGATCCGTACGTAAAACATTCAGGCAGAGACTGCAGGTGAGCGCTATGTTGCTCCGTGCATTCCTTCTGAAGCACACGCGAAGTCCACTTAGTGACACAGCTGCGCCTCCCTAGCATCACCCTCGCCCGAGCAGCCCCTGCGGTCCCAGGTCCACGTCCATCTCAGCAGCTTGTAATTGTGTAGACAGGACGTAGACAGCCGGAGTAACCCTTAGCTGGAAGGGGTGGTGGCGGTGGTGAAGTAAAAAACAACAAAGAAGGAAAAAAGAAAAAGAAAAAAGACACCCCCCTGAAATCCACAGATACGCAACCATCAGTAAAACCAGAGAGACAAAGATAAATAAAACATTGAAGGAACAATCCATTCGCTGTTGAATGAAACGTTTGAAAATTTCCTAGCCCTCTGATACTGTAGAAGCAGCTCAGGTTTACGTGGGTGCTTGTTAACGCCTAGTACAAAATTCTTGCGAGGCGAGGGCTGGCTCAGGGTGTGGAGCCGCTGGTCGCTCCCCTGTTGCATCCAAATTCTGGTTGCGGACGAGTCTGCGCGGGTCTGAGCCGAAGAAGGGGCTGCAGGGCAGTGTTTCCTGCTAGGGAGCGTTAGGTCTTCGCTTCTTCCTTCCATGTATTTTAGGGAGATTATAAACCTCTTTTATCCTGGCATATATTTTAAACAGTAGCCCAAGAGAATTTTGTAGCCGATAAATCAAAGCTTCGGTTTAACGAATTCTAAAATTTAAAACTAGCGATTACTTCTTTGCAGGCTCTGTTATTTTCTTTTACTTTTTAGAAAAACATTTATGAGTGTGTGAGATGAGAAATGTACAAGCCTTCTTCTCTGCGAATGCACAATAAATTTATAAAAGGGCAGAATGGTAGAATAATGCGATTGTTAAAGACAAAATAATGCTCTTTTAAATTCCCCTCTTGGTGTATTTTTTTTTCTCCTGAAACATCGTTTCCAGCTTGCCTTAATATTGAAAGTAGTATTTGTTTACCATCACAGTAATTTATTTAGAAGTTCTATGTTCACTTTTAGTTTTACAACGATTATTTATGACACAAAATCATTAGCACTCATATTCTCTGTGCGTTTTATTATTTTGACTACTTATTGATATTTTAAGATGCAAATATTACAGAACATTAATAAGCAAGGCTTTGATAGTTGCTTATTTTTGTTTAATTGAATACCTTTATTTTACAAGGCAACCATACACAAAATCATTTTAAAACAATGAACAAAATTCTTTTCTTTCGTTTTGCTAGAGCAAAAGTGATTTTTTTCATTTTCCTCCGTCCGATTCTTTCTCTTCCAGCTGCCACAGCCGACTGACAAGCTCCAGGCTGTCAGCGAACTAGTATGCAAATTTCGGATGATTGACACCTCTAGTGGAAACCAATCCCGCTAGAGTAGGTTGCTGATTGGCTGATAACAATTTGACGTAAAATGACGTTCAGAAATCCTAACATCCAATCAAAGCAATTTATGCAAATAAACGAATCAGATTACCAGAGCCCAGAGGGACTTGAGTACGCCCCCACGTGTTCAGTAATCGACATTGCAGGCACGCCCGCAAGATCTGAATAAAGGCTAAAAAAGTTCAATTTTACACTTTAACTTCGCCTTTCCTAAACTTTTTTGTCACTGAAATACAAGTTAGCGTTTAAAAAAATCCTCCAGTTATGTCGTGAACATATATAATAGTTCATTAAAAATCTATGTAGCTGTGGACTTCCAGGACACAGAATTTCTTGTCCCGCTAACACAGGGACTCTGTTTCTAATTCTTGGTAAAGAAGGCTGCTTTCCTCCTTGGTTTCAAAAGGACCAGATTTACAGGTACTTTCCCCTGGAGAAACTCACTGTAGGCCCAGATGGTCAGTAAATTTAGCTTCTTCAGCGAAGTTCCACATGGCACCGCCAGATGGCATGAGGACGCCCCTCGGCTCCGTTCCTCCATCCTTCAAATAATTAAAAAAAAATTGAAAACCAAACACTTTTATATTTTATATCTAGGTGAAGTGAGAACGTATTTGTACTATTAAGAAGCTACATATTATGAAAATAAGCTTTGTTGGTTGTTGCCTTAGTGTGAAATTTCTTCTTGAGATTTTGCCCATGAAAACTTGCGAATAAAATACTCATCCAGTGAGTGTTTGCAAAAATTTTTCCTTGAAGCAAACGGTAAGGGTCCTGGATGGCTGCATTTCTGAGTGTGTCATTTGCAGGGCCGGCGAGCTTCTTAGAAATTAAAGTGAACTGGAGGGAGAAACCGCACTTTCCCAACCCAAGAGATGTGCCTGGGGCCAGCCTGTCCGGAATCGGGGTTACATCGCTGCTGTTACAGCGGCCTGGGTTTCTTAGGGGTTCATTTTGAAGTCCTTATCACAGAAGGACAATGCTTCTCTTGCACAAGTCACTTTAGTGAGGGTAGCGCCTTTGTTTTGCCAACTCCAGCGGGAACTTAGTGGTGAAGCCTTGTAAAATTAGGGATCTCGACTTTTCATCTGTCTTCCTTTTCATGTTTGTTTTATTTTGGGGAGCTTATCAGGAAGAGAGGGGTTCTGGCTTCCACCTCCTAAGATCAGACTAAGAGCCAATGTTATTTGCAGTAAGGAGAAGAGAGAGAGAAAAAAATTCAAGTGACAAGTTTTACAGTTTTACACGCACATTTTACAGCCCTCTTCCTGGGAAACTTGATGTTTTCTCCATTCATACAAACAGAATAACTGACACGTTTGATCATCCTATCTTGTAATTATGTACCTTAGAATTGCATCCAATCTTTAATTAGATCTTAAATGGGTATATTCGTTAAAAATCTGGGCTGGGGATTTAGCTCAGTGGTTCTGCCACCTGCCTCACAAGCTCAAGGTCCCGAGTTCGATCTCCAGTACCAAAAATAAAGAAAGAAAGAAATAATAAAAATCTATCATAATGTACTCATTAAGCCCTCACCTTATGAAAAGGTTTGTTGGGTTCGTGGCTTTGTGCTGCTTGTTGACTTTTCTTTAGCCAGCAGCTAATGATGAAGATGTCTTCATGAACTCCTGTCTCACCCTGGCACCACCCTAGCTGTGGTTTCCTGGGCTAGCGCCGGATTCCTGACGTTTGTAGAGCAAGAACCTGCACATTGTCACCAGCTCCTGTTTCTAGTGACCACAAGCTGTAGGGAAACATCCTACCCAGTTACATTTACCCAAGACATAGTTTAGGATCACCACGTCGAACTTAGTTCAAACTGGAACCATAGGTTTCTTATTTTATTCAATTATCTGTACTTTCGTCTGCGTTTTCGCCCCAGAAGCAAAATATGCGAAGAGAACATCAACACAGAAGTTAAGAGTAAAGGAAGAATTTTAGGGAGCGCTGATTTCCCGTAGGTGGTAAGAGTGTGATGAGGAGAGGCAGGAAACTCACAAACAGGCTTTGGAAATGAGAACCTCAAATCTGCAAGCACAACCTTTCCTAATGTTTGTTCTCTGCGCTGCAGATAAGGGACCAAAAACTCGTTGAAACAGATGGAGATGGGGCCTGCGGGCTCTCCAGGTTTCCAGGAGGACCCTGGGAGCTAGCAGCCCTCTTCCCTCAGCTCGGCGCCTGCATTTCTTTTGCTTGACTCCAATAAAGGCGGCCCCAAAGGTGCGAATGTGTGGCGCCGCACCGGGAGATGGGCTGCGGGCCTGCGGGCCAGCGGGGCGGGAGAGGGACACTGCAGTCCCCGTAGGCTCGGTCTGCGGCGAAAGAGCTGGCCGAGCGCGGACAGTAAGTGGCGGGTTCTGTGGCCCGCGCGGGCAGGGAGGTCGAGGCAGGACGCCGCCCGCGCCCTCACTCGCCTGGCCCTCTCCCCGGCTAGGGCCTCTTCCGGGCTGAGCCCTGCGAGTGGGTTTCCCCGGCCCAAGGGCTTTCGCAAGAGTCGGGCAGGCTCGCGGCCGCATCTGGATCGGCCGCCCGGCGAGGCGCGGGCTCCACGCCCCGAACCCATCAATCAAGCCCGCCACGCCCTCTCGAAGCCCGGGGCGCCGCCGCGGGCCCGGCTTAGAGTCTGGGCAGAGGGGTCCCACGGGGGCCGCCGGCCGGGCCTCCCGGTCCCAACCGGAGCAGGGACAACTGAGGCCGAGGACCCCTCACGGGCTAACTCCTTCGCCTCTCCCAACAGCACGAGGCCGACGCCTCAATCTGTGCCCAAATTCGGGCATGGAAAAGGCTGGGGCGATTCGTCCTAGGCGACCAGATTCCCCGGGTAGGTCACGCGTCCGCTCTGGTCTCAGTTTCTCCTCCGTAAAGTGAGAGGCCTGCTTCAGGATCTGCACTTTGTCGCCTCTGTTGTTCTTTGCGGTGGGGTGGAGAAGCCCGAAGCCCCTCCGCCGAATGCGTTTTCAGAAGTCTCCTTTACTTCCACGTCTATCCTGGTCCTCCCAGCCCCCCGACTCCCTGCCCCGAAGCCGCCCCAGTGCGCCCCAAAGAGCAGCTCCAAACCCCCAAGCAGAGACTTCTGGCCCCTTGGCGAGCTGAGGCCCGGCGGGTTTTATTTCAAAACAGCCACCAGAGGGCGATGCAGCCCAAGGATAGAGCAAGGGCTATCCATAAAGTCTTAAGTTTGTCAAACCAAGAGGCTCCCTTTCCTACTTTAGGTGATTCATACAAAGTGCTTTCTTTTATGATCCCCATTTGATCTCTAGAGCTAACATAGATGAATACATCCGGGGTTCGTGGGGGAGGAAGGCCAAAAGAAGTAACGAAGAGGAGGAAACATGTGCTGAAGACCCAGAGCCAAGCAAGCGGAGCAAACAAATGTGGAGAATGCTCACTTTAAATGCAAAACTTTGGTTCTTAGTGCACACTAGTGAGTTCCCAGGACGTGGGAGAAAGCGGAGGAGATAAGAGCCCAGAGGCACTGAAATAATGGAAGCGCACTAGTGGGTCTTTCCATCATTTTTTCTAACTATTGGGTTCATTTTGGGATGGTGCATGCAGAATGCAGAGGAGGGAGAGGGAGAGGGAGAAGAGGAGGGAGAGATCCTCACAGCTGTGGGAAGAAGAACCCCGATTTTCAACGGAGCAGCAATTCTGACCTTCTCCATCTTGGAAAGTTTCCCGTGCCTATGAAAGAGTAGAGCCCAGTCCCTGGCCCTGTCTCCCAGGCAGCCTCAGATTGTTCTTTCATTTGTTTCCTCCGTGTGTTTTACAGTATGGATTAGCTGGGCCCCAGAGGAAACTGGGCCTTATTCACTGTATCAGTCAAAGAATCTTCATGAGAAAACGTGTTAGGCTGAAATATCATCTTTTCCCACATGTGCAAGGCTCTCCGATTGTGTTTGCTTTCAAAATCCATAAATGTTTTTATTAAACTATATCATTCTTGTGGCCGCTGCACACATAAAGTACTCACAGCATATGTAAACGCTTCCATTTTGGTCCTCCTGTAGGAAAACTTTATAACTCTGCAATAAATATTTTGCTTCAGGGTGAATCTTGCCAAGCGTTAGGTGAATTCCAAAATCTGGTTTCACTGCATGTGTTTGTGTGCATGTTTGCATGTTTTAGTTATATATATAGTATATATATAATATATACTATATATACTATATATATATACTATGTATATGGAAAATTTTCAGGCTAGCTTGACATTTTTACTTTATTGCCACTGGTAGGGAGGCCTAATGACTGTAATTACTTGGGTAACATTTTAAAGCTAACCAAATTCTCTTCCAAATTTGATTCCTCCTTGTGTGCTGCCAGCCCCCCAAAATCCCGTCATTTAAATTGTCTAACAAGGTCACTCTTTAGGACACTCTTTGAAGTAATAGGGGGTTTGGGAGGCATATTTTTAAGTCATAATGTATAGTTTTGCTTCCTAAATTCTGTCCTGATAATAAGAATGTAAAAATCGACCAAATATGATCTTCATCTTTTTATATTTATGGTTTCATTCTCTATAATGTTTTAATTTGTAAACCATGGGCAAAAAATTTCAGAAAGAACAATGAAAACAGCTCAGTAAAATGGCACACAGAATAAGGGTTTTGGATTGTTACCCTGATGAAAAACTTGAATTAAGTTATTCCTCTGTGATGAAGAATTTGTTTTTATGAAGACTTTTGATTGACTCTACTGAGGTTGATTAAAGAGAACCGTGAGGAAGATTATTAAAATATGAAAACCATTAAGATAGGGCCCTGCATTACTTGTCTTCAAGGGAATAAGCATGAATTATAAACTGTTTGGCCCTGTGAGCTTTGACATAGTAACTACAGGGTTGGTGACTTCTCTTGTCATTTGAAAAATTACTCTCAACCACCATCCATTGCAAAAAATATGTCCTCTCTCCCTCATGTTGATTATTTGGGTTTCCTTTATTCTGACGGCTGCTGTGGAGAGGATGTGGCTCTGAGCAGGGACAAAAAGGGATCCTGCACACAGGTTTGCCACAGGGGGAGGCAAACATGGTGAGTGTGGGGTGCTCAGCATTGGAGCAGACCCTGGCCAGGGAGCCAAGTGAGGGCTTCTCCACCTCCCCGCAGAAGCATCTTCTCTGAAAAACACCATGTGGACCTGAGTCACCCTCTGAAGCATCTGCCCCTGAGTTTAGTTTGGCTATTCTGGAAGGCATAATCCTTCCTTTCATATTTTCCCTGCCTTTTTGAAGAGCTGTAATGTTCAGTCTCCTCACACCAGGGGCACTTTGAGTCATATCCTACAACTACATGGAAGAAGCCCTTGGCATGGCCTTTTGGGAGCTGAGAATATTTGAGGCTGACACAAGTGGGGACTGCTTCCTTGGAATGAAGTTTTATACAGATGTGAGAGAGAGAGTTCACGAGAACAGGGGCAGAGGTTGGGGAGTCAGAGAGCTCTGAGATGTGTGGGCCATGTCAGTCTGAAGAAAGGGGAGGTGACCTTTGGTACTGTGGGTAAGTGAGCTGCCCTTGAGTGGGGCTCAGTTCATCCTTGTTTGTCAATAATCAAACCTATCTGACTTGGAATGGGGCGGCGGAATACATTTTACTGGGGGATATGGCTTGGACAAGCAGTCTGTGTATATTTGGATCTGTATTTTTTAAAAGATGGGAGATTGAGAGATGAATGTTTGAATCAGTTCTGCAGTTTTTTTCTCTAGTAGAAATATAATATCTGCTACACTGGTAATTTTACATTTTCTGCAGACCACATTTTTAAAAAGTAAAAAGAGATAGGAGACATTATTTTAATAATTTGAAACCTAATGTAATATTTCTAAAATAATCATTTTCAGTATAACAGGTGTAAAGTTATTAATGAGACATTTTACAATCTCTCTTTCTTCCCATATCTTCAATATCTGATGTGTACTTTGCACCAACAGAACATCTCGGTTTGGACTAAGCCACACTCAAGTGCTCTGCAGCCACCACACCATGCCCAGCAGCTGTCACAGAACTGCTACTGAAGTTCTAAGAGCAATGATCTGGATCGTACCAGTTCTGAGTAGTCTGGTGCATGTACAAAGTCAGCAACAGATTCTGCCATATTCCCATTGAGATCAGTTTAAGTACCAGAGTGCACCTGCACATTTGGCGGTACTGGGGGATTAAATCCAAGGCCTTCACACTGAGCTACATCTCCAGCCTTTTCTTGTTTTTTTTTTTTTAAATTTTGAGACAAGGTCTCATGAAGTTGCTAACTTGCCCAGAGTGTGTTCAAACTCATGACCCTTTTGCCTCATGCCCCAGAATGCTGGGATTATAGGTGTGCACCACCATGCCTGGTTCACAAATATATTTTTAACAGTGCCATTTTAGCTCTGAAAAGAGGAGTCCTAGGCCTTAAGCCATGTGTGAAGGGAAATTAGGCACTTCAAAGAAGTGAGTAAGGATGGTTTTGAGAGATTTTATTCTATTTTAAAATACTTGTTTATAATAATAAAAATAAATCCATACTCATTATAAAACACATGAGATGATACAAAGTATAGAAAATAATAAAATCACCTCTCATCCCACCACCTGTAGATAATCACCATTCCAAGTTTTGGCATATTGCTGCCCTTATACGCAGATTGTTTTCATAGCTGTGATTATATTGCAAATGCCCTTGTATATCTTGCTCTTATTTATTTAACGTTAGATCACAAGCATCTTTACATGGTTAAAAACTCTTTGCAAGAAGCATTTTTAGTGTCTCCCTCTCAGCTTCTCCCCTGGCTACTGAGAGGGAGGAAGGTCAAGATGGCCGATGAGATCATCAAAGCTCAGGCCACCTGGTCTTTGGGAAGATGAAATGCAAGGACATCCCAACCAAAACCATTTTTGAGGATGACAGGTGTCTTGCTTTCCATGATATTTTTCCATAAGCATCAACACATTTTCTGATGATACCCAAGAAATATATAGCCCAGATTTCTGCAGCATAAGATAATGAAAGTCTTCTTGGATGTTTAATGATTGTTGGCAAAACATGCTGCTGACCTGGGTCTGAAGAAAAGTTGTCTCATGGTGGTGAATGAAGGCACAGATGGGTGACATGTTCATCATGTTCATGTCCATGTTCTGGGAGGTTGGCCAATGAATTAAGCTCTTGGTAAAGCATGTTTAGGAGATAATTTTTCCTTCTCTAGGCAATGATTAAGTTTACAAATTCCAACATGTTAGCACACATATTTTTGCCTGTATTTGGAAAAATTGAAGAAATAATTTGAAAAACCTATACATAATAAAAGATATTGTTATACTGTTAACAAAACAGTTTTAAATTTCTGGATGATATTTCATCATATAGGTGAGCTGGAGTTTTTTAAAGCTGATGACTTTTGGTAGGATAAGGGTTGCAGTAAGTTTACTAAATGTAGTACACAGGACAAAAAGATACTTTATGAAAAGTTGTCCTATACTGTGAATCTTGTCCTTCATATTGGGGCTTTCCATCCATGACTATAGTCACCCGAGGCAAATAGAAACCCTCTATACCTATGTTTATTTTTTAGAGAAAATATCTGAGAAAACAATCTCCTTTCTCTCTCCATGATCACCAACCCAATCAAATCAGATGTTTGGTTAGCACCTTGACAGATTTGGGTTAGGATTTAAGGATAAAAAGCAAAGTTTTCTAAAGAAATTTTTGGATTGCACACAAGAACATCATAGAGAATCTCATATAGGATTTTATTTCTCTTGTTAAATCCATGCACCCCAAGATATTACAGCACCCTTTAAGTACAGGTACTGGGCCACCCTTGGTGAAATCACATTTGGATTTATTTTTACTTCCCCTTTTGGCCCTCTTTCCCACCATTTGTCATTTTCACAGGCTTTCGTGATATAAATCTTGTGGAATGTTGGCTATGCACAGAGCATGAAGGATTCAAACTCTCCCATTTCAGGCTGGATGGCCAATGTAAGCAACCAAAAGTAGCAGAGATTGGGGACAGATACTACAAGGAGAGGCAGGGGTAGAGGGATTCTGGAAAGAACACATGATGAATGATAATGACAGGGTTAAGGTTGGGGTGACCACAATTGACTCATGGTGGCCAGGTAGCAATCAAACCCACTGGAAGCTGCACAAGATGACCTGTGATTAATTTTTTCCTATCTATATGGAAAGGCCTGTGGATTGTCTCTGGTCTTAATTTGCTTCTCTTTACACAACCCTCATTCACCATACTGTCTGGATGTTGTAGATTTCTTATTTGAGAATCTCAAAACTGGATCTTGAAGGAAAAGCTGAGGAGAGGGTATTTCAGGCCTGAGATCTTACTAAATTTGGCTTCCAAACCTCCAGCATGGCCTGCCTGGCAGGGGAGGGGGCCCTTGGACTATCTTCTCTTTGGCCTGGCCTTTTATGTCACAAAAGAGCCATTTTTTCCTGACTTATTGAAGAATTTGAAGGCTCACAGTGCTGGGAGATTTTATTAAGCTGATCACTGTGAATAAAGCTTACTTCAAACTGGTGGCTCTTCTCTCTCTCAGTCCTGGAGAGTTTAGACTTTTTTCTCTCTACCTCTTTGGCTCAAGCAGTTCAGGGCAGGGAGCTTGAGGGGGTATTTTGTTTCTGACGTGGGGAGCCTGTAAAATAGTGCACCTTTTAACATTGCACTGACAGATACTCTCAGGTCTAATATAATTGATGCATTCATAGGAGCTTAAGCAACACAGCTTCCCAAAAGGGAGAAAAACTTGTCTTTTCACCTAAGCACTGACCGATTTGTGGTTTGGATGCTTACACGAGATATTAAACAGACTCGATGGAAAAGGTTTGTTCGCCTCAAGTTGACTTTCCCTCATCTTGTAATTTTTGGCCCTGAGTCAAGTTTTTGTCCCTTCCCCTGCACTCCTTGGGTCGAAGCCAGCGCCACGGGCTTGCTCTCTCCATGGTGTTGACAGAATGTTTTTCAGCTGTACCAAAGGCCACAGATTTTATGTCAGACTTCAAGATACACAACCTGATAAACATATCTGCCTCTATCGATTGGCAGCATTCTTTCTGGAAAAGAAAACAAAAATTGTTTTACATAAATAAGGAAAGTGGCATGAATAGCATAAAATAACACTACTTTGAAGGTGTGCTTGAGTCCTGAGGTTCTTTTGTGGTATATTTTGCTCTTTAGCTTTATTTGTTTTTGAATTCTCCTTTTACCCTACCACCATCTGATTGCTTTCAGCAGCCATATGCGTCTGGTTCTGTAACAAATAAGCAAATCAACAACTGATTAGTTTGGAAAGTTGGATAATGGTAAATAACTCCAGGATGGTATTTTGAAAAAGTAACTTTGTGTGGATATATATTTTTTTTCATGCTGGATGAAGTGGATGATTATTGATAACTCCTTTTACTCACTGCAGTTTACAGAAACTCTGAGATGTGATTATTTCTCTGATACTTTTAATTGAATTTTCTTTCCTTCCACTTTTTCCCTTTGGCTGGGTGCCAGATCACTAAATTTCGATAGAGAATCAACATATGTGTATGAATGCAGCTCTGCATAGCAGGAAAACGCATCTTTTTAGGGCTGCAGTTCCCACAGAGGACTGGATCACTTCTTTGGCAATGTCTTGTGCTTTCTTGGTCTACCACCTGGGCTTCAAAGGCTGCTGTTGAGGAGGGAGAGGGAGAAACACACTTTGATAGTCAGTCCTCTCTAAGCTGCTTTGCCATTGAGCAGACGCCCTAGCAGTCTGAAGGGGCTCTTTGGAAGGTTGAATCCCCTTTGGAAGATTGATGAGATGCTGATGGTTTCTGCAGCAAGTCTGGGTGGACCAAAAGACTCAGAGCCCCATGGGGAGGCTCGCTAACACAACCTGTCGCCTGATTCATGCCACTTCACCTGCAGGCAGGCTGCTTAAAGGCTGTTGGGCCTCTGGGCCACTGTTCTCTGGATCTTTCAGTGTCACTGAGCATTAGCCACCCCTTCCCCCAACCCTTTCTGTAAAGCCCAGTGCCAGACCTCTGATGTCATTGCAGGCCTATGATTAAACACCAGCCAGTGACAGAGAGGGTCATCAGTAATAGGTCTGAGAGAGGATCCAGGGCCCAGGGTAATATGTTATTCATTACCAATGTCAGTTGAGGAACTGTGAACCTGTCTGTTGTTTGGTAGCTCTTTATATGATGCCTCCCCAGGGTCAATGCAGGAGCACATGGTTGCTGGTGTGCAGTTTTTGTTTGATGAGTGTGTAGGGGGTGTAAACATATGATGTTAGTGTCTTATCAGGTAGCAGGGCCGAGATGCAGTAGTTCATCAGCCTTCAGCAATTGCAGAGAGCTGGATCAAAAATAAAAATGGCTGCTTCCTAGGCCTGGTGATTCATGCATACATTACACAAACACACACATGTGTGTACACACACTCATACTCATTGCTTTATCATATATTGGAATAAATTTGGGGCATTTTGAAGATCCTTGTGTGTAGTATTCTATTTCCAGAGTGCAGGTAGGGTAGTTCATGGGGAGGGGGCTTTACTAGATCTAGCAACCTCTAAACTGTAGGTAAATTTTTACATGGGGGTGGGCTAAGATACTTAACCTCTACAAATTTTTTAGCCATCTGTAAGGTAGGCAAAATAATACCTGCCATGTTGGGTTAGCATAAGAATTAATTTAGAAAATGCAGTGGGGCCGGGGATTTAGCTCAGTGGTTCTGCCGCCTGCCACACATGCACAAAGTCCTGAGTTCGATCTCTGGTACAAAAAAAAAAAAAAAAAAAGAGAAAATGCATATAAAGCACTTAGCACAAATGCTCTATCAATATTAGATGTTATTGTTATGATTATTAGCTGAATATAGGGGCTGTAGATTTTTTAAGAACCAGATTTGCAGAAGAAACTTTTAACCAAATAATACAAAAACCACTGCCTCTGATAGGGCTGTTGGAGAATAAATCTTTTACAGAGTCAAACTAAGTTTGTCAGAAAGGGAAGACAAGATATCTAGTCTGTGAGGCTGACCAATCTGAGAGAATTTCCTCTAGCCCCCAGGAAGCAGGAAGACTCAGCCAAGGTTTTATGTCACTACTGTTTTTTCTCCACTTTCTATTAGTTAAAAAGCTATTTTCCATCACTCTACTGGTTTTCTTTTCTTCCTTGAATGAAGTCCATAGGGCATAGTCATCTTTTCTGTACATATACAAAGTCTGTTTTCCAATGTCTTGCATTCTTTTGGCATTTTGGCTATCACTATTACTAATACATTGTAATTATTTTGTTTCATTTCATAATGATAAGATAAAAATTTCAACTGTACTTGCAGCTCTCCATGTGATATAATAAATGCTGTTATTCCCTTTTGACAGGATTGTAAACTGAGCCAGAGGAGGGCAAATTCTTTTTATGTATGTACAAGGTCAGAAATGGTTAATCTCCATTTGGGTTACACAAACCCAGGCACCAAATAAAACATCACGAAAGGGCTTCCTGCAGTTCAGGGGCTTCAGGAATCTATTTACTACAGACTCTGCTGGGGTGGATGTCTCTCTCCCCTCATAAATCTTCAGAGTATATAGATATGGCTGCATGGCTCAAGCTACCCTTCTGAAAATCTCCATGATTTTTCACATAAAATAAAAACCAATAGCTGTAAAAGCTACGAACACCAAATTGTACATAGTGAAAAGTAGACAGTTAGGCTCTTCATCTTAAAATTACTTAACTGCTTGAGGAAAGATATGGCTATAAAGTTAAATGGCATAATTTCATGTATGGAAATGGCTGTCTTTTCTTATATTTAACATTTACCTTAGGACATAATTACCTCTCCACAAAGCCAAGTTTTAAATGGGAACCATTTCCCTGGCTGGATGTTCTTTCCATTTCTTGGGGGCCTCTGTGGAATAGTGCTACTCACTGATCTACAGGAGAAAAGTGTCAGTGCTCACAAGGAAACTTCCTCAATGAAAGTCTCACTGGAAATCTGACTCATTCATCATTATCTATTCTCATCTGGAGGCTGCATGCCAGCTTTCCATCATATGGAACTTGGCAGGAATCTTGGGAGAATGTTCTAGCGGTGAGAATATTACCCAGTATGCAGAGGGGCTCTGCAAGAGCTGCCAAGGAGGAGACCAGAAGGATCCTTGTTTATCCAAGTTACTTTGGCTTCGTTGTATCTTTCAGCTGACGTTAGAGCCCAGTGTTGTTCTGAAAGTATGACCCAATTGGGTACAAGAAAGATGACTCGCGATCATAATCCAATGGCCTTTGCTGTCCTATGTGCAGCAACTGTTTCTCTCTGGAACTCAGTTTACCAAGACTTCCTTGTCTCCACTGACCTTCCTGAGCTCTTCAGAAAAGCCTGACTTTGATGTTTGTTGCAATTTTTCTTATTATTACAGAACAAAGGGCTTGAGGTTACTCTAATATTTTTCTTTTTTGTTTTTGCAGTGTTGAGGATCAGACATATTCTACTCTTCTACCACTGAGCAACACCCCCAGGCCTCTTCTGATCTTAATTGGAGGGAATGTTCCCAGGACTAACATCATGACTATGAGGCTAAATATTTGTGCTTGTGATAGTACCCTGAATCTCAAAGACAGAAGAGGCAGGAGCTACTATGTTCATTCATGACGTACCCTTGAGTTCATGTGCTGGGCACTGTGGAGACTGTTAAGACGAATGGGACCTTGCACTGAGTATTGAAGAAATGGAGAAGGTGAAGCATGTGCCCTTGAGGCATGAAGGCCTGCCTGCACGTGGGGTGCTGGGGGGCAGGCCGATAGCGTGGGTAAATCCAGGAACGTTAACATCAAGTGAGAGCAGGATTTTGATTCATTTCCCTTGAAAGAATAACTCTAGGTGCATGGATTTTTAAAATGGAAATTAGGTTGGAGAATGATCAGAGTGGACCTTGCTTTCAGCTTCTAACTCTAGGTTCTTTTGTACAAGGCATGTGATTTTAAAGCAAGAAAGTGTGAAACTATTAAATGCAAGGCAGAAGCAACTCCACGTGGGCCTGTGAATCATAAAGGGCATCTCTTCCACATTGGAGTAATTCGTCAGGTCATTGTGTCAGATAAATGTAATCACTGGGGTCGAAAAACATGACCAAGATTTCAAAGCCCTTCATTCCCCAAGGCTGTAATGTGGCCTTTACCTGTTTATAAAAGGGGCCCCAGTGGAACTGAGCAATCACGTAGTCCAGGAAAGCAGAAGGCTGCATTTCCTGGCGCCATAAACAGAACCCTGGTGAGTCCCTGGCCACCCCTTCCCAGCAGACAGCAGACAGTAGGCGGTAACAAGCCTTGTCTTTTGGGCAGGAATAATTAATGGGGTGAGTGTAGGTTTGTGGCTTTCAAGCAGCTAGGGTGAAACTGCTTGTCTGTTTCAGCGTTTGCATAAACCACTGGAACACACACTCCCAGAGTCCACGGTGATCTGGCACTGCTAACAAAAGACTCCCATTGATCACTGCCCTCTAGTAATTGCTGCCAGTGTGAGGCTGTCCTTCACAACATGCTGACTTCTCTTGACAATTTAAATATGGCCCATGCTAAAGGCCTGAAGCCATCATAACATAGGGTGAGGAATGAAAAGGCAAATATGAACTTTTCCAGGAAACCCAAGCTCAGCGAGCAAAAAAGCATGTCCAGTGATGACATTTTAATTGTGCATTACGAGTCTTTTCACTAGAGCCTCCAGGCTCTGCTTGTGTTAAAACACCGCTGGTAAGCTAAATCCCAGAAGTCCTCATAACATTTTGTAAATAAGAAACCAGGGCAGAGTGATGGGTCTCTAAGCACATGAGCATACCCTTGGATTTTCAAACAAAGGAGCGTTAGAAGGGTACCCTCCTATGGGTGGAGTTGGGGAACTTGGCAGCTGCATCTGAAAATCCAATTTGCAACTCATCTATACTTGATGCTCAACAATCTGTGACTAGGGCCAGCAAACTGTAGCCATGGCCTAAATCCACTTCTGTGTCTATTGTTATAAATAAAGTTTTATTAAAACACAGCCAAATGCATTTGTTTGTGCATTGTTGATGGCTGCTTTCCTTCCACATCAGCAGTGTTAGTAGCTTTTTTATCTTTTTTGGTACCGGGGATCGAACTTGGGTCCTTGCACTTGCAGGGCAGGCGGCGGAACCACTGAGCTAAATCCCTGGCCCCCAGTTTTAGCAGTTTTGACAGTGACTGCATGGCCTCACAAAACTGAAGATATCATTTATCTGGGAAAAATGGGAAAAAATTGGGAAAAAGTTTGCAGATCCCTGCTCTAGATTAAGATATGAGGGCTAAATAGGACTGTCATATTAATTCATCCAATTGAGCTTTTGTAGGAGAGTCTTAGAGAAGCCATGCAAATAAGTGGGGGCTCTGAGTCCTAGAAAAGCTAGGCTTGAGGGAAATGGGGCTACAGCTTTCTCTTATTATGAAAACTTTAACTCTTCTGCATCAGTCTCATTTTATTTTCCTACAATCCTAGTGTTCATAGTTAACAGTTCTAGGTTTTGTGACTTTGGGGATCACAGGAAAAATGGTAGAATATTATTTCCCTTGGAACTCTTGCAGTCTAAACTGCTGATTCTTAAATGGAAGGATGAAAATTGAACACAAGCTTTTGGTTGGTGATTAGTTCAGATATGACCATAAAAATTCCCAGTGCCACAGGTAGATTTAGTAAAAGTTGGGCATGCTTATCCTGGCATTCTGTAGTTAAATTCCAGCTTTCTGGACTGTGCAGAGAATTCCTTATAGCTGGGAAGCAGTTAACCTTTAAAGTCACGGATGACTGTAACTGTCAGAATTTTTGTGGCTACTTGTGTGAAAAACTCTAAAATGTTCTATAGTTTACTATAAAAGTCTCTAGTTTAGATCTGTCACCAACATGGATGCCGAATAGCGACCCAGTCTGAGGCCCCCCCTCTTCGTCTCCTCATACTTCCTACCTCATATCTCAAAACTTTCATGCTCAATGAAGATGTACTTTGCCTTGAATCCCTGAATAAAAAGTCCGGTGGATGGCTGTGTTGAGAAAGATTCTGAGAATGCACCCAGGAGCTGTAGAAAAGACCTCTGAGGTTGCGATTAATGTCCGTGATGATTCGAGTGGGAAAGTGATGGCTATTGATTCAGCTTCGTTGTAATCTATGCCTTCTGGCTTGGGGGACGACTGAGTCAAAGGGCGATCCCCGGCTTCTTTGTTCTTGGCTCTCTTCTCTGTTGTCAGTGGATCTGGGACAGGGTTCCTGTCACTCGGTCTTATTTTGTTCCCTCTGGTTACTTCATTGCTCTATTTTTATTTCTTGCTGTGTTTATTTTACCTGGCTCCTCTTACTATAAAAACTTCTGTTGAGAAATCTGTGTCCTTCAGATGCTCCGAGTGGATAATGGTGCTTCTTTCTGCTGTCCAGAGCCATTGCTCACAAATGTGCAGATTGTGACCTGGAGAAAGGGTGTGAGTGAAGGCTTAATCCAGGTCGGACCTGCTCTTTTCCAATAAATTAGTCTTCATTCTCCTTTAAAGAAGGGGCTTCTCTTTTCTTTTCTTTCCTTTTTATCCTTGTAGATTCCTATTTTATTAAATAACTTATAATCCATTTATTCTCATATTCAAATTGCCCCAGATTTTGCCAGTGTGAACCCTTTCAAGTCAGCTATTGTGTCCTTTTGCCATACTTCTTGTCATCGTTTTGTGAGCATTTCCTTATTTTCTGGTACAATGCCATGTTTCAGACTCATCTTTCCCTTCCTGACCCCCACACAGGAATCAGCTGTTTCTCTCTCCAAGGAGCCCTGGCTCATCTTAGCTGGGAATGGTATTTGGAAGCCAAGGCCAGGGAGCTAGATAGGGTCACAGCTAACTAGAGTATATCAGCTTTTAGAATTTTAAGAGATTAAAAATTTTTAATGACATTATGTATTTATATTGATACACTTTCAATTCAAATCCAACCCCTTAATGAACTCTGGCATCTCATTTCATTTTTGTGTTTCTTTTCTTTAGATTTAGAACCCTGGCTCCCAACAACATAATCCATTTACTATGTGAGAACTATAGCATTTACATATTTATCTATGTCCTCATGCTTATATTAATCCTAGCCCCACAGTTACATATGTGAAGTGCTCACCAACAGTCCTTTCACCAAAGTTTCCCCAGTTATCTCTGGGTTGGATGAGTTTTATCTTCTAGTAGTGTCCTCAGGAATAGTAGGTGTTTTATTATCAGTTAGGGCTGAAAGGCTCTTCTACCATTACTCCTTGCTTTCAGAGCTGTAGAATGGCCCTGACTTGATTAGACTTTGCTGGACTTCACACTCCTTTTTACTCCAGCACCTAGGCTGAAGGAACAGCCTGCATTTAGAACACTCCACTCACAGTGAAGGGCAAGAATTGAGGTTAGCCAAACTCTTCCAGCACGTTAAAAACGACTGCTTAAATGTGGTGTATGATATATATGCTTACACGCCACTGGCTAAGGCAAGTGACCTGGCCATGCTTGCCAGTGGAACTGGAAGTACCCGGCTCCCACACAGAACCATAGCAGAGGTGAGGCATGGTTGGTATCCCTACAGGAAGAGAAATGTTACAATGCTCAAGCGCAAAGTAAATCTTCAAGTGGAAGATTTTGTTTAGCAGAGTTTCCCAAGTTAATTGACAACAGAACACTTGCCATGAGGGATGTCTTTTAGGATTGAAATTCCCTAGAGAACACTTTGGGAAATGCTGTGAAGGTCCAGCTTGAAGTGTTGGAACTGATCTTGGAAAAGACATTCTCGTGAAAGTCTGGGTACATGAGCATGTTGAGTTCTAACACTCATGTTTCAGCAAGTGAGAACCAGACATTGAAACCTTCGCATGTCAGCAAGTCCAGTGCCCTTTTATTAGCTAACTCTTTGTCATTCCTAAACAGCTGTGAGAAACAGATTTGGAAAGTAATCCTTAAATTCATATCCTTTCTGATCCTTGTGGATCATCAGTGATCTCTTTAAGAAATATCCTTGCTGCTGCTCTAAACCATCTTCTTTTTCTTTTCTCCACAAATATTTTACTGCTACAGAATTATCATTTACTATGTATTTCTTTCAATAACAAAATCAACTCTGCCCATTTGGTTGTTTTTACGTCTCCTTCTGTATGATTATTGTCTTTGTTGAAATCAGATATGTGAAGAATAAATTGCTTTTCATGAAGATGAAGTATTATTTACTGAGCATGTGATGTGTACATGGCAGAGTGCCTTCATTTTGTGGGCTTTGGCTATGTGGAAAGTAGAAAAATAAAACTTAAATGAGGAACACATATTCTTTCTTTACAGCATCAGATAAGTGATTTATGACCTTGAAGTCATGATATAGAGGTGAATGAGCTAAAAGACAAGATGGAAGCAGGGGTGTCCTCATTCTAGTGCCCAAATTGGACAAGTTCCTCTTATGATATTGTCTTTAGTTTTGTACTTTTCAATTGTTTCACTTGCAATATAAGAGATTCTACAGGGAGTCTCGAAGAAGTTCTGCTAATGAAGATTGCAAAAAACGTCAGAGACATGTTGCCAAAGGACAGAAATGTACCATATGGTATTGCTTAAGTTGCATTCAATTATTTTCATACTAAATGTGTAATCTTTCAAGCTTATTTTTCTAATTTTTTATTGCCATGATATATATGTATATATATATAAATAAAAGTCATTTTACATGTACAATTAGGTAGTGTTTGGCACATTCACAATGTTGTACAAACATTAACGCTATCAGTTTCCAGAACTTTTGCATCATCACAAACAAACTCTGTACCCATAAAAAACTCTCCATTGTACCTCCCACCAGGCTCTGGTAACCTCTATTCTATTTTCTTTCCATATGAATTGGCCTATTCATATAAGTGGAATCATACAATATTTGTTCTTTGTGTCTTGCTTATTTCTCTTAGTGTAAAGTCTCAAGGTTCATGTACGTTGTTGTACCTAAAAAGGTGTCAACATGATTTTTGCCTCTGCACTTAGCTTAGATCTGAACCAAACTGGACTTTAACCAAAAGGCTTTAACAAGTTATAATTTAATGAGGTTAGCCTAATCTTATTCTCATAAGGTAGTTTAAATTAAATTTAAACAGATTTGTGCAAAACTCTTGTGTAATATTAGTAAGATCTAAGTAAATCAGAACTTTATTCTTTTTCTGGCTGAACAATATTCCATTGCATGCACAGATAGCGTTTTGTTTATCCATTAATCTGTTAATAGACCTTTTGGCTATTGTGAATAATGCTGCTCTGAACATGGGTGTACAAGCCAAGCCTTTTGTAGAGGGCTCTCATCCCGATCTGCAATCTTAGGTCCTGACACCCAGGAGGAGTTTCAGTATCTGGTGAATAAAATGGGACAACTGGCCAATGGTTAAAATTCTGGTTTGAAATTTTATTGGTTTAACTACTTTCCCTTTTTTACTCGGGGCTGCTTTCCTCAGTTCTGCTCTTAGATCTATCTTCTTGCGGTGGTGGATGGAGAATGGAGAGCCTTTGGACAAAGCAATAGAGCCAAGTGAATTGGGCTCCTTTCCATATTAATGGGGCTATTTGCTGTTGTGGGATTGAAAGCATTACAACTGAGTGACAGTTGTTTAATATTCTAATTACATGAACTTTCTGTGTTATGGTTTTGTCTTTTGATAGATTAGATTTCATAACGTGGTTGAATTTGGATGTTGGAATCATGTTTATTAATGAAGACCGACACAGTTCTACTAAGGTTTATGTTAAATTGACTGTAGTGGTATGGGAAATCTATGATGATGGTTTAGGGGAGGCTGGAGCCCACGTTGACCGAAGTCCTTTCAGTGTAGGTTTCACAAGAAACTTCCTTGGAGCTGAAATCCACCATTTCACTCACTGGGGCTGATTGTATAATGATGGATGTGAGATGAAAGAAGACTGGGCCCAAAAGAGGGGCTTGCAGAAGTCAAGTCAAAGCAGTTGTTGTTTTTAAAGAGATTATCCAAGAGGGAATCACAGAAAAGCACTTAATAGTCCGATTTTATTACTGTTTTCTCTCACAATGCCTTCCTTGCTGTGGGTATAAATATATACTAATTAGCAGAAGCTTCACTCTTATATTTTCTCTGGAGAATAACTAAGGTCAGCTTCTTCTAAGCTGGGGAGTGGTATGTAGCCATTTTTCAGGATTGTTATGACCTAAAAAGATAGTAACATCATTTTTGCTCCTGTACATAGATCTGAATCAAACAGGCCCCACCCAAGAGTTAATGGCAAATTTTAATTTAGTGAAGTTAAGATAATACTGGTCTCATAAGGTGATTTAAATAGATTTATGCAAAGCTCCAGCACAATATTAGTAAGATCCAAATAAATCAGAAAGCTATAGTCATTTTCATCTTCTAGGAAATTATGGCTTTAAATTAGCAGAGAGAATCTGTTTGGTTAAAAATGATAAAGCAAGTAGAATGGTTCTACTCCAACCAGGTTTCAATTTTTTAATTATGATATATTAATTTTTAAAATTTATGAATGTAATTAATTATGAAGATACTCCTATAAAAATATAGTGCAGAATAGAATTATCCATTATCCAATACCCTAAAGCTGCTACTAATGTATTTTGTTATAATTCTTTACAGTCTTTTCTCTCAGTGTTACTACTTAGCTATTTTTAATATATTTGTAATTTATAATTTAAGGGAATTTTGTATCTTGTTCTTTTCATTTAATATTATGTTAAAGCATTTCCCATCTTCTTACATTGCCTTCATATACATCATTTTAAGTGGCTTTATTGTAGAAAAGCATGTAATATTGCATAACAATCTGCTTACTCCCAGTACTAAACTAAACTAAATGGGAGACATTTGCAGATTTATTTATTTTTTGTTAAAAAATTTTTAAATTAGTATATGTTTGCAATACATATTAAATTCACTAATTGTGGGGAATTGGTACTTACACATATTGGATTTATTATTCAAGATTTTGCCTGTTCCTGGGGAATTTCAAAGTTCCGTGGCCTGAAGTAATTAGTAATTTTTTTGTCGCATGTGGGGAATCTGAATTACAAGATTGTCTGGACCATGAACAGACTGCATAGTATCAAGATCTTAACATAATTTGTTTATTCACTATTTGTCTTATGTATAAGGAATAAACGCTTGATGAGAGATTTTCTAGGACCATGTTTACATAGAAGGAAGCAAGGTAGCATTGGGGACCCCAATGTGCATTTGAGGAGAATGTACTGAGAAATGAGATTGGGCTTCATGCTTTATAATTTCAGATGGGTCAGTGCTGCCCACGGAGGACTTGGTTGATGGTCTCAATACGAAGCTTGTTGATATGTGGAATCTGTTGCTTCAGTAATGTGTTTCTGCTGCAATTCCTGCATGCTAGGATGTCAGCGCTAGGGGCTTGAACATAACTGGGAACTTGTGGGAAAGGAAGGGTCTAGCTATGGGCAGGGTCATGATGTAACAGCATTGGCTTTGGCCATTGGGAATGCAGAAGCAGATGAATGGGGCAGAGATCCTTGGGGGAGATGACTAATTAGATATGATATTTAGTAGAGGTGGCAGGGGCTTTGGGGGATTGGCTTGGTATTGGGTTGAGTAGAAGGTGGAAGTGACATAGAGGGTGGACATAAAGTGAAGTTAAGAAGATAAATCCCAATGTGTGACATGTTTATGATAAAATACCTGAATACAGAAAATATTAAGTCTAACTTTCCTTCTTGCTAAATAATACAGATAATTCACATAGGTATGGAGATGATTATTCAAAATCCACATGAACCTCTGACTCTCAGAAGATAGCCAGTGAGATTTCCAGAGCTTAAAAGGGCCTGTCTTAAACACCAAACTAAGTTTTTGCTGACATCGGTACAAAACATGTAGAGAAATATTACCATTGCCTATTCAAACAAATAGGATATAGTCTGGGGACATACGGTTATCTAATTTTCCTTTGAAAAGATAACATTTAAAAAGCACAGAGTTTGAACAGTAAAAATACTTTGCACATTGTGACCCACAGATCTAAACTGGATTAGTCCTCATGGCAGGGAGAACAAGCAGAGCATTGTCTCATCAAGGAAAAGAAAAACAGCCTCTGATTTCCCAAGTTGGTTCTGAACTGAATTCTTAGACTCTAAAGATGTATTTTTCTTTTTTTTCTCTTGATTTCCTTCTTAATTTTTTTAACCTCCTATTTTTTATGGCACTATCTAAGTGGATGTTGAAACAGTCTGAATGTTAAGAAAGACTACATTTCCTATGTAAACAAACACAACTCGGCTCAGAGAGAAAGGAAAGCAGTCTTGTCAACCCAAAAAGACCCAGTACATGATAATTTCTGTAACTGAAGTATCCCAGGGATTCCAGGACACAGGAACAATCCATAAAACGGTACTGTGACCACACAAAAATGCACCCATGGCTCCAGATGGGCACATTTGAAAATAAGCAGACCCTTAGGAGTAGGAAGCAATGGTCTCGAATCCAACGATCTTCGTAAATACCCACTCTAAAGTTAAAGTCCTTTCTAAGCCTCTTCCAGGTAAAAATGTTGTCCAGGGGACTGAGGCTGTGAAACCCAAGCAATGCAAAGAGGAAGACAAGAAGATTGGGGAGGTCATGACCTTGACAGTTTTTATTTTCTTTCTCAAGGTCTTTTGCATGCTTTACTGGATTACAGTCTCAAGCCTGGGATTCCAACTGAATTAGTATCCATTGAGAACTTTCTACATTGTACACACAAAACTGTGTGGTTTTATGTACATTCTGTCATTTGGATTTTTTAAAGACAACATCTGATCATCCCCAAAGAAGTTGAAGCTGAAAAGATAGTGTGTTGAGAGAGTTCCTAGATCTATTCTAACACAGTCGTCTTTGTAGTTCTCTGCCACAGCTGAATGCTTTCTTGTTCACCAGGTGTAAAATCCTTGACAATGCGAATTCTCCGAATAACAGTAATGGTAACAATAGACAATGCAAAAGGTAGCAGGAGGGGTGTTAATGTTCCAAAATAGAATTCTATCTGTGATCCTTGTAGTTTCTATTCTAATACCAAATGAAATGGCCTGGGGACCAATGTCCAGCCTTGAAAGGCTGGTAGAAGACAGAGAGAGAATGAGAGACCCTGTTCTCTCTTCACAGGGGTGGCCACCCCCGCCTCCCAGATGGAAGCCAAGATTTCCTCTGGTGAAAGTGGCAGCTTTGACTGGCTGCAAGGGGAGACTGAGTTTGTTTAATTTGGAGTAAAGTTTTATGAGTTAATCTCTAGTGAGGGAAAGCAGCAGTAAACACAGAACATACTGGTCATTATTCTAAGTATGTCTACATTCTTTCTCATGCATGAAAGGAGAAAAAAATGTCAAACACACACTCACACAACCCAGAGGGGCATGTTGCTCAAAAGTGTGGGTGTGTGCGTGCGTGCATGAGTGTATGATTTTGTTTTGGCTAAACCATCTGGTGTACAACATACCCCAGTAGTGTGAAGACAAACATTTACCAGGAGATTCACATGGTTTCTTCTATGTATACACATATTTGTAGAAGACTCTTAGGTTTCTAGAAAGTAAGGATAAACACAGATCTCTCTATGCATTTATTAACACAGGCCAGTTCTTTGCAGACCAAATTGTTATTTATTTTAGTGGGTTTTATAAACTTAGGTGGGTTAAAATGCCAGGGAGACACACACAGTCTGGAAATGATCAGCATCATGTCTGAGGAAAATGTTGCCTTTCTCCTCGAGTTTAATAATATAGACAAAAAATTCAGAGGGATTGTGATACAATGGTGTGCTGAAAAGTGGATTAAATCTCGATTAGATCACAACATAAATAATACCTTAGCTAAAAATGTTAAAGGTGAACTTGAAATGGTCTTAAAAACAAAGGAGGTAATTTGTCTGATTTATTAGGGGAAGAGAAAAAGTAGCTTGGTGTGTGTTCTGTAAATTTCATGTTTCATAGGACAGACTTTTAGGGAAACTGCTAGGGATTTGAGGAAGCTAAACCAAAACCTCCTAGAATGCTAGCTGGATTTTTAAGAGGATAGAGGGAGGGGGAAAACATCCAAAGGTCAGCCTACCAAGAAAACAACCAAACCAAACAAAGAATTGCCACTGCAGCTGCATGCCGAGTAACCAGGCACTGGAAACTTGGCTATTGTTTTTCAAGGGGGTCCTGGCTATCAGAAGGCCACTCAATAAGGTGGCACTTAAACTTCAAAAAGGAAAAAGGAGATTTATTAGGAGTCTTTAGGGGACTGTTCCTGGTAACTGGGACTCCTGCTGTTCTCATTCCTATGTCTTTGCATTATCAAAAATCCTCCTATAAGATCCAAATGTGGCTTTGGTTCTTTTCATATTGGTTGCAGCTTGAATACTTTGTATCACTGCCTGTCTGGAAAGTTCAGGATGTAGGCCATTTCTTGGAGGGTCCTTCAATTCTTCTTAAAGAACAGACCATACACAGCTTCATTATGGGGCGGTACTAGGAGTGGGATGGCAGTGCTAGAGGTGTGTTCCTAGATGATTGTGTGGCTGTGAGTAGAAAATAGTACCTCTGAAGTCCTGGGTTTCCTTGTCAGAAAGTAGGGAGCTCTTCAGAGGCCTTTCCAGCTCTAAGATCATGATTGTCAGTGGAGCAGAAAACCTAACTTCTGAGCAAACATTTCTCAGTACGTTAGGGTGAAATAGTTTACCAAAGGTTGTACAGTGAGGCTTGTAAAATCTGCAAAGAACTTGGGGCTGTCTCTCTCTTCTGACAACTGGACTGTATAATGAGGCTTTGGGCTTTGGAAGGACAGTGGCCAGGCCTGTCTTGCTCACCAGTGTATGTCCAGAGCAGCTGGCACAGAATGGGCAGCCAAAAGATATTTAGTGAATCAATATTACAAAGAGATGAGACTAAATAAAATAAGAGAATTCCTAGGAGTAACTCAGTTCTGAGAGTCTAATTTCCTTAATTTGATGGTATGAAACCCTAATCATGCCCTAGCATGCAAGAAGAGGAACTGGCAGAATGGTTGTTTGGGAAATTAAAACATTTTTGTTTGTCATTAATGCTGATGGCAGAGTCTTGTCTGCAGTGTCATATGCCGAGTGTGTTGGCTCTGAAGGCAATACAAGGACAATCAGACGATGGCACTGATGCTGGACATTGATGCGTAAATTGGCAGTCCTCAAACTGGAGTTGTATAATAGAGTTACCCAGACTTACCAGATATATGTGAAAATGGGTTGCTTGCCTGAGGACTCTTCACCAAATACCAGTCACATGTCTTTGTATTAGTATTCTGTGACCCAATACATACACAGCAACTCAGAATTAAAGCTACCTTTAGTCTTGGCAATGAACTCTGATATTTTATATCCTATTCTATTTCAATTTTTAAAAAATCTCAATATGATCCATGGAGGTGATTTCATGACCAATGTACAACTTGGAAACAATATCCTGGGAGATGTTGTTTCAAGGTGGTCTGAGAATGACATGTGCACATTAGACATTTCATTTTTGTTTTGCTTCTTTTTAAAATAGCTTTATTGGGCCAGGGATTTAGCTCAGTGGTTTCGCTGCCTGCTGCGCAAGTGCAAGGACCCAAGTTCGATCCCCGGTATCAAAAAAACAAAAAACAAAACAAAATAGCTTTATTGAAATATAGTTCATATATCATAGAATTAACCCATTTAAAGTATAACATTCAGTGTTTTTGGTATATTTACAGATATGTGCAGCCATTCCCATTGTCAAATTCAGGACATATTCATCAACCCCCCCAAAATACTTATTCTGTAGCTATTACTCCTGCTAATGCCTTCATGCCCTCATTCCCCAGTCCTAGGACACCAGGAGGAGTCTTATCTTCTCTCTACATAGATTTGCCTGTTCTAGACATTACATATTAATAGAGTCATGTAATTATGTGATTGGCTTTTTCACTTAGCATAATGTCTTAAAAATTTTTCCACAATGCACATGCATCAGTACTTTATTCCTTTTTATGGCTGAATAGTATTTCATTTGATGGTATATATCACCATAGGCATCTGGGTGTTTCATTATGTTTCAACATAGGCTATGCAGTCTTGTTCACCTAACTAGTTAAAAAAAACTTATTTTCTCTCACCTTTTTGCTAGTGGATATATTTTCTATAGATTCATGTATTTCATTTCGGCAGATTTGTAACATCCAAGAAGATGTATGCTTGGCAGAAGCCCTGGATACTCCTGTTGGTGGGAACGTTTACCGGCCCCATCTGTAGCCTCAGGTTTCTACTCTCAAAAATCTTCCTGCTTCTTCTTTCTTCTCACTGTGCCAGGAATCCAAGAAGGGATGAAGAACAGACTCTGATAGAAGTGAGGTCCTTCTACATTGGCATGCAGGCAATTGCAGAAGCAGTGACCGTAGCAACCCCTAGTCAGGTCCATAAAAAGCACTTTTGGGAATATCCTGTCACTCCTAGAGCCTGTGAGGCCAAAGCAGACCTTGATGTGCTTACAACTATTTCCAATGGATCCCTTGCTTAGAGGAGAGTCATTCCCATCCAGTGTTATCACTCTCAGCTTTTTATACTTGTTTTTTTAAGGCTCTCGAGATTTTCAGAAATTATGAAGAAAAATTACTAAGGTGCATCTGGAGTTACTTTTAAGGCCAATGTTATTATTATTATTATTATTTTTTTTAAAAAAAATCTCATTTCATGCTTCCAAATAAAAACATAAGAGACATGTAAAGTTCCCCAGAGCGGAGACAGTGGGTATATTCTTGTCCTCTAAGGACCTTATAGTGTTTAATAAACAATTTGATTTAATGTTCACTAAAAAGCCACCTTTGGCATGACCTGATTTTTGGAATTTTCTGGGTTATTGAAATAGATCTGTTTGTTATTTTTCTGCCCTTGTCTCTGACCTGCCAAGCTGACAGGGCTGCATCCGCCTCTACTGTCTGAGACATTTTTGGCATTTGCCTTGGATGTTTGCAAATCCAATGTTCCTTGCAATGAACTCAAAGAACTGAAAGACAGAGCCTTGGCAGAGAGGAGACGATGTCACTCAAAGAGCACCCTCAGGCTTCCCAGATGGGGACAGATCGAAGCCAAATGATCACAGAAGTTCAGGATCAGCTGGTGTCTCTTAGCCTCACTCTGAGGTGGCCGACACCTTTCCAGTGGTCTACATACGTGCATACACACATACATTTTCTCAGGACCTGGTATCAGGGAGGTGGCCTCAGTTTCTCAAACTGTATGCCCTGAGAAGAAGTCATGTGGATCGCTCCATGGAGGCAGAATGGAGCAATTTTATAACCACGGAGTTTTGTGTTTGGAATACACTCCTTAATCAAGTAATTCAACAGACATGTGACGAGAACCAGGCACTGCCCTAGGTATTGAGGACAAACTAGTTGCGGGACAAACTAGAGAATGTTTCTATCCTTATGGAATTTCTTTTTTTTTTTAGGGGGAAAGAAATATATCAAATGTCTACGCATGCTGTGATATTGGGTTGAGGAAAGTCTTCTGAAAAAAATAATAAAGCAGATGAGATATATGGAGTGAGGCACTAAAATAGACTGAGTGGGCAGGGGAGGCTTGTTCTAAGAGGTAATACTTAAGCAGATATCTGGGTGAAGCAAGAGAGTGAGCTGATGAACTTCGGGATGTGTATTCCAGACTGAGGGAACAGTATGTACAAAGGCCCTGTGGAAGTTGCCTCCTTGGCATGATAGAGGAGAAGCAAGAGGAGCAGTATGATTGATACCAAGTCTCTAAGAGTGGTCACTAAGGTACCACTCAATACTTCTTTATTTTTTCTGACAATGCAGGGCAGAGCTCCTCAGAGAATAAATGACAATATAAATAGAAGCAAAATATAATAGTGCCCAGAAACATAGCCAGAAGACAATAAGAACATTGGTTATTGGTTCACATCTAGCAACCAGTTATGAGGTATAAACTTATTTATGTCACCCAAACTCCCAAATCGCCCAGTTACACTGGATACCAAAGCTCAGCTGCAGAGTGTATGGTTCCCAAGCTCTCCTAGAGAGAGTCTACCAGCTTCCAAAGGAGCAACATTTAAATTAATGGTTTCTAATCTGGTATGGAGCTGGGCAGGAACCTCTGGGAGTGTGCAGGATGGTACATGGCAGGGGCTGGAAAAGGATGGTGGACATTCTAAGTTTCTGTTTAAAAAAAAGTCTTATCCTGGGCTGAGGCTGTAGCTTGGTGTTACAGCACTTTCCTAGCATGCATGAGGCCTGAGGTTTGATCCTCAGCACCATAACCCAAAAGACCCATCCTTTGGTTTTCTTTCTCCTCCCCTTCCTTGCCTTTCCCTCTCTTCCCTTTTCTTCCTTTCTCTCCTTCCCTTTCTTTCTTTCTGTTCAATCATATACTGATTTGCTAGACAGGAGACACTTTGGAGTCAGATGGCCAGAATTTGAATTCTCACACTGCCAATTTCTGATTGTGCTCCTTTGGATAAGTTACCCTCTTTGTGCCTTCATTAGCGAAACGAAAATAATAACATGGCTCACCTGAGAGGGTTCTTGTGAAGATTAAAAGTGTTAATATATGTAAAGTACTTAGAGGAAACATGGAACCAGTATTAGTTGTTTGACACTATTTTCTCACTGTTTTAATGGGGATATAATTTTTAAGTAAATAAATGTGGGAGTATGAGGCATGGCGTACCCCACACATTCTCACTGATGAAGTGAATAATGTACAGAGCTGTCCTTGGTGTGATGAAAATAATTTTTCACCTAACAGCCATGGCATTAGGCTTTGTCAGGGCACAGTTAGCTGATGGCTTGGATTTTTTGCAAATGAATAGGTTTTAGTATCAACAACAGAAACACTGGTATTATATCTAGATGTTCCCCAAGAGCCTCATGGGCTCATAGGCAGAGATTTTGGGAGAGGATTGGATCATGGGGGCATATAGCTGACTTATTGTTAGGAAGTGAGGGCTGGACACCTGCCTAGTGATCTGCAAGCATATAGCTCCTTCCCCACTCTTCCTTTTTCTCTCTGTTTCCTGACCACCATAACACGAGCAGCTTTTCTCTGCTCAGGCTCTCCTGCCATACTGGTTCTGTGTTTAAGACTGCTGAACACGGATTGGAGCTTCTAAAGCATGAGCCAAAATCAGCCTCTCCTCTTTTAAGTTGCAGGTGTGGGGTATTTTGTCCCAGCAATGGGGAAAGTGACTGTGATCATATATTTGCCATCTCTTCTTCTTTGGTCTCTAATTCTATCAGTGCTTTAATTCTGTGTTTCAATTAAAATAGCTGCAGTTAACTGACTGTTTGTCAGGCTGATGACTGATGCCCAGTGTAGACTTAGCCTCCCACTTTTCAGCTGAGTTCCCTTGGGAGCCAGATGTCCCTGGTGCCACAACCCTTCCCCTGCCCCTTCGCCCCTTCTCTCCATGGACTTGAGCCACCTTTCCTTCTTCACTCGAGTTACCTGAGGTTCAGGTGCAGAGACCCAAGGGTGGCTGAGTTCTCTCTGAGGAAACTTCCATGAGCAATGGAAGGAATTCTGCCTCTAGAGAATTACAGTTGGTTTTGTAGGGTTTAGCATGGGCACTGGCTCCTGGATCAATAGCAGTCTCCGTGCAGAATAAAATGAAGTATCTGTATCCCAACTAGTAAAAGCACATTCCTGCCACAGATGTCCAGAGTAAACCTGATTATTAGCCTGGCCATGCAGGAGAAAATGATGTATAAATTCTCCAAAACAGAAGAAACGCCCCACCCCAACCCCTGCCAATCTTTCTGGGACAATAACATTTCTTAACAAAAATATTTAAATATTTTTATTAGGGGAAAGTTTAAACACTTGCAAAAGTAGAGAGAAAAGCATAATGAATCCCTTTTGTACCATCATCTAGGTTCAAAAATTACTGATTTATGGCCAATTCTGTTTCATTTATAGTTTCTTGACTTTTCCAATCCTTGGAATATTCCGAAGCAAATTCCAGCCATAGTATTATTTTACCTATACATATTTTAAAAAGCCACTTAGAATACTGAGTCACATGGTGAATAGTAAGAGGCAGAGAAACCAATCCAAATCAGACCAAAGCATGGAGGGTGCCCTGGAGCAATAGCAGTCTCCATGTAGAATAAAATGAAATATCCTGAGTTTAGGAGCTGCTTATGCAAGAACTGCATGAAGAAATGGTTCCACTGTACTCATCTCCTGGTCCCAACTGAGGCAGTTACTAGGTGCCTCTGATCAGGAGGCTTAAACTCTTTGATGATAGCAATTGATTAAGAAATAATTTTTTTGAGTGTTCTATTATGCTCAAGTACTAGTGCAAGCGCTGCAGAGAGTGTTTTAAAGGAGGGATAAGCTAGAATCTGGGAACCTGGGTCTAGCCTCAGAGGGAATTCTGCTATTTCTATTCATTGTAGAGGGTACTGACCTCTTGTAATGGTAGGCTTGGCTATTCAGTTATATAAACCAGTACTTAAACAATTTCTGAGGAAATTTGACAGGATTGATACAGAAAAAAGAAATGACAGGATTGATACAGAAATAAATGCCCAATTTGCCTTCTAAAAAGGAACCTGGGGAATGTGTCAGTGAATTTTAATCTGCTTTGCATTGTCTTCCTGCTTGAGAAAGTGTAGTGGGCATTGATTCCCTTCCCTTCCTAAGGATGCCACATAGGTGATCTAAAAATATGGTGAGTATCTAAATTTTAAAAAATATTTATTACAGTAAAAGACACCTTGTTGTTAATATCCCTCAAAATACTTCTTCTCCTTTTGGATATACTCATGTCATTGTTCTTGCCACTATTGGAAGCAGTTCGAGAAGTCCTCTTTTGTGTCTTTACAAGTTGTGATTAAAAATCTGTGACTGTTGATGTTGCATGCCACCCAACAGAAAGATAGCCTCAGAAAAGCATTATAGTGTGTCCTTCTACCTCACTCACTAGACCTGGCACGGTGTGACTTCTGGCTTGTATCCCAAGTCAAAACGACCATGAAAGGTAAATGTTTTGCATCAGTTCAGGACATCAAGGCACTCAGGACAACTCAACTAAAGATTCTCACAAAGGAGGACTTCCAGAACTCTTCAGAAGTGGCAAGAACAATGGAATAAGTGTGTCTGAAGTGAGGGGAAACATTTTGAGAGGGATTAAGGCAATATGTCTTTTACTATATAAATTTACTTGAATTTAAATATATACCATACTTTGTTGATCACACCTTGTACATCCTGAAGGACAAGCCACTTGGACAAGTTTTGAAAAATTGCCCACTCCTGAGAGATTAGATCTAAATAAGGAATATTAAGTAAAGGACTTTTGTTTTGCTTTGCTTTTTGTTAGAAATTTGAAATTCCATAATAGTTTATCCTGCCTTCCTGGATATTTGTTTTCTTCTTGGAGATCCTAAATAATTTCTTTATTGCTCACATTTTTGTGCAAATAGTTCTATTTTTCTTTATTACCCTATACTAACACATCAGTTTCAACTTCCCTCTGCTTTTTGTTCTAATTTGGAGATCAGTGGCATAGGATAAGGATACAGTTTTAACTTTACAGCAATTTTTCTTCCACCCAAGTAAATCGTTAAAGACAATGGAAAGGAGAACAAATGGGTTTTTCACGAGCCAGGATTCTTACTTTTGTTGTATTGGCTCATTGCAGACAGCATGCGTACAATTCACTTTTGACTGAATCATAATAAGTATGAGACAATATGGTATGAACCACTTTTTATAATGCAATGCTCACCAATAAATTCCATTTATAGCTTTAAATCAGATTGGTGCAGATGAAAAAATTATGTAAAACTGGTGGTGCCTGCTCCTGACCTTGCGGGGGCCCTCCCAGATCTTGACTCAATAAACTTTTCCTTCCCTAATGATCTGACAGTTATTCCTATCAAGAGAATACAATGGGGGTGCTGAGAAGTGGGGAGGTGAAGTGGAGATTCAGAGACCACCAGGGCCCTTAAGAAGATTAATTTGTATGAGGTACCTGAAAAGTTGGAAAAATCTCAATGCATTTCTGAATACACATATTCATTTTGAGCTGATTTCTGTTCCTCTTGTGCCCTGTAAAATTTCAAGGAATGTGGTTGAGGTCTGGAGATTTCCACAAAGAGATTAAGAGAGGCTATAAACTGAAGAAATAGTGGATTTTTATAACTGTTGGGCATGAAATATTTTCAGTACCAAGATGTCCTGATTTTCAGTATAGAAACTGTGTAAACACCTTGTAAACATTCAGGGAACATTTCTATTAATGCTCTTAATAATAGGGCATACAAGTTTAAGCCTAGAAGACCCTGAATCTGTTATTTTTACTTGGAATAATGTACAAGTCTGTTTTTATATTTATTTCATAAAGCAGACAGTGAAATGGCTACATATTCTATGGGCATCCAGGTCTAACTTTTGTGTTTTGTTTCTGAACCAATCCATTTTAGGTTCTCCATAAGCACTTTTATTTAATGTTCACTGGATTTCATCATCCTGACCAAATACCTAATTTTCTGTTCTTTTTTTTTTTTTTTTGGTACTGGGGATAGAACTTGGGTCAGCAGGCGGTGAAACCACTGAGCTAAATCCCTGACCCCTATTTTCTCTACTTTTAGAAGATGTTGGGTCCTTTTAGCTCACATGAAATCCTGAAATGTTCTCTTGCAATGTGTCAGTCATTTCAAAGTGGGGATACAAAGACTATTTTTTGTCTTGTTCTTGAAGTCTAATCACTGGGCCAGCTCGCTGGCTGTTTGGATGGAGGTGGGAAGCTCATATCTTGTGAGAGGGAAGGGTAGGGATGATTGTAGCTCTGAGCAGCTCCAGGGTTGTTGAGGAGCAGGGAATGCTGGAGCAGACTGAGAATTACCTAGCTGTAGCCTCACACCTGCTACATAGGCTATGTGGACTCTGGCAGATGTGTCTCCTTGAACATATGTGCCTCTCTGTAATATATAAATAATACTGTTTACCTCTGGGGTAGATGTTAAGGCTACACAAAAGGCTTTGCAAAGTAGTATGTAAACTACAAACAGGTATTTTATTATCATCATCTAGTTATAGTGGTCCAGTATCGCTGAGGGACAAATAACAGGGGCTCTGCCTTGAATGACAGGGAACTTAATGCTTTTAGTACACTTTGGTCCCCCCATATAAGGCATTCTTAATTTCAAATATATTGATTAAGTGCTCTTTGTGTGCCAAGGAGTGACTTCTTTCTTAAACAGTGGTATCTCAATCTATCGTAAACTTACATTGCTAGTAACAGTGAAAGTACCTTAGTTGTGGAAATGTTAACAGCATTGTTGAGGTATATTTGACACAATAAACTGCACATATTTAAAGTTTACAAATTGGTATGCTTTGATATATATATAAATGTCACTATATATATATATATATATATATGGTCACTACCATTAAAAAGATGAACTGCCCAGAGTCCTCAAAATGACCTTTGTTACCTTGTCCTGCTCCATTCCTGTGGCCCTTTGCTCCCTGAGGACAACTAACCTGCTTTCTGTCAAAATGAACTCCTTTGACTTTTATGTAGTTTTATATAAATGGCATCACCTTAGTCTGCTCAGGCTGACAAAATACCATAGTCTGGGTGGCATAAACAACAAATTATTTGTCACAATTCTGGAGGTTGGAAGTCCAAGATCAAGGTGTGAGTGAGGTAGATTTCATTCATCCCTTGGCTTTGGGGAGGTCACCATCTTGCTGTGACTCTTCACATGCCTGGGGCAGGTGGGGAGAAAGCTCTCTAGTGACTCTGTTTTTAAGGGCACCAATCCTACCATGAGGGCTTCACATGACCTCACTTAAACCTCATTATATCCCAAAGGCCCCACTGCCAACACATTGATAGAATTTAACATATGAATTTGAGGGGACACAAGCATTTAGTCAGATCAGGACTCATAATATGTACTTTTTTGGTTTAGCTTCTTTGAATCAGCAATAATTAATTTGAAATTTCTCCATGTTCTTACATATATTGGTGATTCCTTACTTTTTATTAAATATTAGGCCATTATATGAATATCATATTTGTGTATCCATTCAGGTATTGATGGAATTAGGGTTGTTTCTGATGTTTGGTTTTTACAAACAAAGCTGCTATGAACATTTGGGTACAGGTCTGTGTCTATATGTTTTCTTCACTATTAGGTAAATATCTAGGACTGGAACCTTATGTATTTAACATTTTAAGACTAAAACATTTTCCAGAAATTAGGAGATTTTTCAGTTGCTCCAACTCCAACACTGAGTGTGGGCAATCTTTAATTTCAGCCACTCTAATACGTGTGTAGTGATCTTTCCTATGGTTTCATTTTTTAATTTTCATAATGGCTAGTGGTATTGGGTATCTTTTCATGTGCTTGCTTGTCAACTGTGTGTATGTGTGTATATGTACAGATACGTATCCAGTGTGTTTCTTCTTTTTCTGTCTTTGCCATACTGGGAATTGAACCCAGTGCCTTCACACTAAGCTACATCTCCAGACCTCTTTTTAAAATTTTTTATTTTGAGGCAGGATTTCTCTAAGTCACTAAACTGCCCAGGCTGGGTTCAAACTCTCTTTTAGATGATTTTATAATTTTGAAGTTTGAAATTTCTTTGTATATTCTAGACACAATTCTGTCAATCACATAAATGATTTGCAAATATTTATTATGTGCCTATAGTTTGTATTTTCACTCTCCTGTGTCTATCACAAGACAAAACATTTTAATTTTATGGAATCCCATTTATCAATTTATTTCTTTTGTAAATCATCCTTTTACTGACTTGCTTAAGAAAGTTTTGTTTAGTCTAAAATTTAGTCTAAAAATTTTTTTTTACCTTTTACTCTAGAAATTTTATAGTTTTAGATATTAATTTAGAACTATGCTCCATTTTTCAACTTAACTATATATATGTTGTGAATTATGGATTGAAGTTCATCATCATTAGTAGTAGTAGTATTATCCAGTTGTTCAAGCATCATTTGTTGAAAAAGACCATTGTTTCCTATTGCATTGTAGTCCCTGTATATGTAGATCTATTTCTAAACTCACTGCTTTTTCACTGATTTGTCTAGAGTCATACCAATATCACACTGTCTTGACTATTGTAGTTTTACAATGTTTCAAAATCAGATAACATTTACCTTCCAATTTTGTGCATCTTTTTCAAAATGTTTTGAATGTTTTACGTGTTTTGCATTTTCAAATAAATTTTATCCTATATCAACTTCTTCAAAACAACAATAGCAATAAAAGCAAGTTGCTTAGATTTTACTGTGTATTGTGTTCTGCCCAAAGATCAATTTGGGAGCATTAACATCTTGAGTTAATTGGTCCCATGAATAAGTTGTATCCTTTCAAATTATTTATATCTTCAAAATTTCTCTCAGTGATATTTTGTAGTTTTCAGTGTATAAGTCTTATAATCTGTCATATTTATTCCCGTTTCTTATTCTTTGATATTGTTATAAGTGGTATTGTTTTAAAACAGTTCAGCTTCCAACTAGTATAAAGACATGCTAGTATAAAGCAGGTATCACATTTTTTATATTGGCTTTTTATTCTGAAATCTTGAGAAACTCATTTATTAGTTATAGCAGCTTTTTTCATAGCTTCCATTCCATTTAAAATGGTTCCTTTGTGTTTAAAATATGGACACTAATACTGTGAACACTGCTAAAAATTTTACTTCTTCCTTTATAATCTGCATGCTTTTAATTTATGTTCTTGCATTATTGTAATGTTTAGAACCTCTTGTATAATATTAAACAGAAATAGTGGGAGAAGACATTCTTACTTTGTTATCTTTTTTCTGATCTTTAGTCCTCCACCCCATCCCCAACCCCAGTACTGGGAATTAAACCCAGGATCTTTGAATTGAACTCCCTTTTTAATTTTCTATTTTGAGGCAAGGTCTCACTAAGTTGCTAAGTCACCTAGGCTAGGCTTGAACTTGCAATCCTCCTGCCTCAGCCTCCCAGAGTGTTGGAATTATAGACATGCACCAACCATGCCTGGCTTGTTCATTCAGTCTTTCATCACTAGGCTGATGTTAGCTGTGGGTTTTTCATAGATGTCCTTCAATAGGTTGAGGAAATTCCCTTCTATTCTTGGATTCTAGAGTTTTTATTTTATATTTTTTATTTGGATTTTATCAAATGCTTTTTTGTACCTATTAAATAGCCATGTTTTTTTTTGATTTGTTAATAGAGCAAATTTTATTGATTGATTTTCAAATGTTAAACTAAAATTTTTTCAGTCCTGGAATAGACCCCACTTGGTCACAATATATTTACATAAATTTATGTTTTATATGAGTACATAATACATTTTGGTAGGTTTAATATGTCGAAGTTTTGTTTAGAATTTTTGTTTATAAATAGACAGTAGTCCACTTGTAATGAATTGGAAGAATTCTCTTCTTTTCAAATTTTTGGTAGAATTTGTATAAAATTGGTATTATTTCTTACTTAATATTTTGTAGAATTCATCAATGAAGCTACCTCAGCCTGAGTTTCTTTTTTGACAAAGGTTTTAACTACAAACTGAATTTCTTTAGTACATTATATACAATGCTACAAGTTTTTTATTTCTTCCTAAATAATTTTTGATAGTATGTTTTAAGAATTTGTCCATTTAATCTAAAATGTTGAATTTATTAGAATAAAGTTGTTTATAATATTTCTTTATTATTCTTTTAATGTCTGTAAAATCTGCAATG
>NW_004624739.1:4711563-4767173 GCF_000247695.1 Heterocephalus glaber
TATCATCAGCAAATAATGACAGTTTAACTTCTTCTTTTCCTATCTTTATTCCTTTTATTTCTTTCTCTTTTCTAATTGTTGTGGCTAATGTTTCCAGAACTATATTGAACAGGAGTGGTGATAGTGGGCATTCTTGTCTTGTTCCTGATTTTAGCATAAAAGTTTTCAGTTTTTGACTGTTTAGTATGATGTTGCCTGTTGGTTTTTCATAGATAGCCTTAATCAGGTTAAGATAAAGATCTTCTATTCCAATTTTCTGTAGGGTGAAACCCAATTTTTGTTGGGTCTTCTAACCAATGAACAAGGCATATTTCTTCATTTTTTTAAGGTTTAAAAATTTTCTCTCAGTATTTTATAGCTTACAATGTATCAGTCTTGCTGTTTTTGTCTAATTTATCCATCAATGTTTCATATTTTTATGGTATTGTGAATGGTATTATTTCTAAAAATATTAATTTCTGATTATTCAGTATTATATATAGAGACACAATCTAAATTGGATAAATATAGAGAAAATTGAAAAATGTTACATATCAGACTGTTAACATTAGTGGGTGGAGTTGCTTTGGGTAGAGAAGAATGAAAAGAGGCGAAGAGGAACATTTCTCCTAAATGAAGTTAATATGTATTGCTTTTGTTATTTGAAATAAAAATTCAATTGATTATAACCAATAGATTTGTCATCTATATAACAATGTCCCTCTCAGCTCTGAGAGGAAAGTAAGGGGCAGAATTAAAAGGAGACTGTTAGGATCTGGTCTCAAACCCAGATACGACAGTAGCTTTTTGTTAAGTATGTGAGTCTTGTCCAAACTTTGTTGACAGAAGAAAACCCTGTTTCCTTGCTATGCTACTGCCTGAAGAATGCAAAGGAAACAAGATCCAGTTTGTGATATCCTGGTTTGCAGGCACCCATGGGAATGCCTTCACAAGTTTGAAGACACTGTTAGATGTCTACCAAAGTGCTTTGCCTCCTTCTCTTCTTTGCCTTCAACATCTTGATTGTATGTGTGATTTGTTTGTATATCTATGTGTGAATATTCATTAATTAGCAAGAAGACAAAAAAATAGCATGCTGAGTATAATTGAGAACAAGGAAGGAAAAGGCATGAATTATCAACAGAAAAATTGAACTGCTGGGATTGTTTTGGATGACCCACTTCCAAACTTTGTATTTTGATTTAAAACCGCTGTTATTCAGATTTTCAGTTATTCAAATATGAACCCTTTGGTGACTGTAGCACAATTTTCAAAGTGGGGCACGTGAAGTGTGAGGCGAGGAGACTAGGGGGGAGGCTTACAGTTTTAGGAAGGGTGAATAGTAATTTGATGGGCAAAGAAGAAAGGTCAGGTGAACATTTCAGTTATAAGGGACAGAACACACCATGATCCAGAGGCACAGCCTTTCATGATGTGCTTGCGGAGTGGCCAAGCTTGGTTAAATGCAATGGTTTTCATCAGACCTCCACCTTGCAGAGCATTTGGAAATGGTGTAATGCCTTGGAGGCAAGTGTAGTGCTTAGTGGATGGGAGACTGAACATCTTGCAGTGAGAGGAGGGTAAACTAGTTCAGATGTCAAGCAGGAAGCCCATGTGGCAACAAGCCTGCTCTGTCTTGCTTATGGACACAATATCTCCTTTTAGGGCAAGAAGGCTTTCCTTCTTCAAGAGTGGGGTGATTTCATTATTCAGGGAAGGGAGACTATGACCATGCTTAAAGAGGGTCCAAACCCTTTCTGACAGTCAATACCATGAGAATTGTCTGCTTACACTTCAATTTCTCATTCAGAAATTTGTCACTTTTTAAGAAGCTACTGCTGGAATAAAAAATAAACTATCCATGTAAATAGAAAGGTTTTCTTTATTTCTTTTTTTTGGCGGGGGGTACCGGGGATCAAACCTGGGACCTTGTTCTTCTGAGCCAGGCAACCGCAGAACCACGGAGCTAAATCCCCGGCCCAAGGTTTTATTTTTTTGTACTTAGCACAAATCCAATTCTTCATGAAACAGTTTAATAGGAAAAAAATTCCAGATATAACACTGCAGCTAGCCTAGCTCATTCATTTAGAATTCTAAAGACTAAAGAATGGGTATATTTACAAATATAAAATAGAATGGAAGTCTTTGTTTATTTAAAAATATATTCACATGATAAAATGGTATAATCCATAAAGTGAAAGCTTTCTACAATTCATTTCTCATCAGATAAACATTACTAATAGACTGATGAATTGAAATAAGTTTATATTGATAAAGTGACACATTTATTTCCAAACAGGAGGGGATAAGACTGATTTTTACATTTTTTTGGCAATGTACTGTGGTATGAGTACCATTTCCTAAATGTACAGTGAAAAATTTTCCAGGAGGAGACTGAGAGGAAGATTTGTTTTGCGCAGGTCCAAAGAAAAGAACTGATTCCTGTTCATGCAAACACAAGTCCAACAAGCAGGTTAAGGAGTCATCTATTCAGACTGGCTGATGCCTGTGCCCAGTGGTTAAATATTTTGAATATTACTCCTTTACTATCCACTGAACTGCGCTCCCCCAAAATTCACATGTATGAATTCATTCAGTATGGCTGTATGTGGAGACAGAGCCTTTAACGAGGTAATTCTGGTGAGAGGAGGTCATGAGGATGGGCCCCTGATCTGATAGAATTAGTGTCCTTATTAGGAGAGACACCGAAGCCATACCTTAACCCCACATGGGGACACAGTGACAAGGTAGCTACCTGTAATCCAAGGAAATTTCTTCACCAGACACTGACCCTGCTGACACCTTAATCTTGGACCTTCCATGTTCCAGAACTTCGAGAAAATACATTTCTGTTGTTTAAGCCTCCCAGCCTGTGGCATACTGTTGTGACAGCCTGAGCAGACTAAGACACTTTCTAAAAAATATTGATTATCCCTAAATACTTTAGAGTTCATTTAGTTATCTTTAGGGTATAGTACCTTGAAAGATGATTTCTTTTGCAATTTGGATTTTATCTGTTCATATGTAATTACACATATGCAAATTCCAAATTCAAAGTTTTGATAATGCCAACCTTCAGTGTGCCCCAAGGTAACACCTCTGCCTGCTCTGAAAACCCTCTGAAAAAGAAAGTCCTTCTTAGGAGCAATTCCCTGTGTAATTCCTAGCCGAGGATCAGTACCCAAGTCCACAGACCACAGGCATATTTCCTTTCTCCCCATTCTTCAATCTGAAAGCTCAGATGGAAACAAAAATCTTTCCATGGAAATATCAGGCCTCGGGTGCCTTGTAGAGAGGTGTAAGCCAAGGAATCATTTGGGGCAAATATACCCTGGAGTGGGCCATGGAACGAGAGGGAGAGGCAGAAAATCAGTTTGATTTCTGGTATAGTTGTTGCAGAAATTTGTACTTGACCTTCATTTTCCGTTAAAAACATATTTGATTTAGTTGTCCACAAAGGATGTTTTTCTTCTGTATGCATTGATGTAACAGGACACACATAAGCTGAGTGATGTTAGGATTTCCATTTTTTTTCAATTTGAATTTACATATTTTAAATCTCATGTTTGATGAAAATATTCTCAAAGAGAAATTGCTTACTTTTCTTGGGAAAAGTGAGGCCATCTATTGTTTATCTGAAGATAACTTTATTATTCAACTTATATATTTCACTCTTAATACAGCTCTTCAATATTTAGTATAAAAATATTATGTTGTTAGTTTTTCTTTCTTTCTTTTTTAACCAAAAACTTCATTGTGAGCAGCCTTTAAGACCAGTTCTTATACAGGGGTGAGATCTTTTGGTGAGATTGAAATTTATTTCAGTACATAAAGCTACTTTTAACTTATTTGAAAACTTTAAAGGCTAGCCTACCATACGGATATCCCCTGAAAGGTAGGACAAATTCAAGTCTATTAAATAATTATTTTAATTTTCTCCCTGTCAGGGTTCTTATCTTTTAGGATTTGTCTAAAATGCCCTGATGATGCCTGAGCATCTTGCTCTCAAAAACAATCAGGCCATGCCTAACAGGGAGGGATCCCTTCTTAGCCAGGCATGGTGGGTCTTGTGGAAATTTACTAGGGTGAGGAGAATGGAGCCATTCATCCTCACTCTCTGAGCTATGGGAGAAGTTTGAGGTAGACTCTGAATTACATTTATTGGTCATGGTGTCTTCAACATGGTGTCAGTGTCCCCTGTCATGCAGCACAAAGTCAAGATCATCAGTTGGGAGGACTCTCACTTCCTGTTATCAAGGGACACATTGTTTCCACATCCCATTCAGATGGAACATATTTCATGTGCTCTCTTTCTCATTAAGAAGACAAAGCTTAATTGAAGCCTCACTTTACTTACAGGTCTTTTTTCCTCTTGGAGAAAACGAAGGTCCAGGATCTCAATCCTGTGCACATGTGAACATCAGACGATAGTGGGTTTTTGGGAGAGCCAGGAAGGTTGTTTCTAGAAGAGAAATGTCAGCATTTTCCTTGTGGAAATTTAATTGGAAATAGAATGGTGGTTCAGCCTAGAAAAGAGATCAAAATGAAACAAGCTGGTGTTTTCATCCTTGTCCCTTAATGGACCATAATCCTGGTCATAAAAACTCACCACTTAAACTTTGGCAGTCTTACTTTCCCAGGAAGCTTTATTACTAAGTGTTAGCTTGAGTCAAGACATAGCTTCTCCAAGTCAAGTTGGGGGCGAGGCCACGGGTGAAGAAAATGTATTTGTGGGCGAGTCATGGCTTCCCATCAGTCCTCACTAAGCTGTGCGTGGTCTTCTGAGGCTTCTTGATATTTTTCTGGGTAGAGAAAATATGCTTCAGCTCATTCCATGCAAACCGTTATCTCTGGCTGGGGACACAAGGGGAAGGGTTGAGAATGAGCCATAGGTTTTTGGGAGTGTGGCAAGTCAAACCATAATTGCAAAACACTTCACCTTTGAGTGGATCCAGGGTGCTCTAGATGATCTCATGCAGAAGGTCAGGATAGGCAGGTCTCCTGGAGGTGATGTTGCTAACCAGTCCTCTCTCATTTATGCCTTGTGCTCTGTTTAACTCCTTGCCAGTCAGATCAACCTTGGGCACTCCCAACCTTGGCATTTGGCCTTGGACTTTTCCCAGTTAGGTGGACCTGTTCCATCCTGCTACTCATCAGCCCCTCCTCTCTGCAGGCAGTTGCATGCTGAGAAGGCATGAGCTGCTCTCTGGACTCCCCCCACCTCCCTCCACTGTAATAAGAAATGGGATTTACTCCAGCAAAAACCCATCCATGACTGCTTTCTGTACCTTTCATGTCAAAAGTGGACTCACTCCAGGGACTACCTAGGTGAGGGCAAGCCATATTTCTATGATTCTAATAAAAACACTTCATGTCCAAATTAAACCCTTTTTAAAGGTACAATAGACTTCTGATCACTCCTGTAACTTAAAAATTTTAAAAAATGCAATAGGAGATGAAGTATTTTCTCGTAAGATGACTAAATCTTATTTCCCCAAATACATGATTAAAACCCTCAGATGTATGTGGCCTCCTTTGCTGCAGAGCACTTCGCAGAACCCCAGAGGAAGGCTGGCCCAGTCTTGCGTATCCGTGCTATAGCGGCGGGGTGAGAAGTCAGCTCAGCCTGCTTTGCTAGGTTTCAGAGGATGAAGTGAAAATCACTTTTGTGTCTGAACTGAAAGGGGGAATATTGTGTAGGCAGGAGGCAATTATCCAGGCTGGGCAAAGGCCAGGCCAGTAGGGTTCAGTTGCTCCTTTTGCAAAAATTACCACCTGGTGTTTAATGGCCCAGAGTGGTCAGGCTGGCATTAATTTACACCTCATCCCAGGAAGTCACCTCTGAGAATGGGAAAGCCTGATCATGTCATACTGTTCCCTGGCTCCAGTTGAAGGGAGCGGATGCTACCTGGAGATGGAAACTGTTTGCTGAGAAGAGAGTGTATTCCAGAAGTAGGGCATGAGTTCACCAAAATGCCATTGAAATAGAAAGTAGCAAGAACCCACACTAAGGAACGAGCCCGGATGCTAGTTGTGTGTTGAGTACATTTGTTCATCTTGCTGAGGCTTACAGAAGGCTCACCCAACAAGGCCCTAGCAGGCCTGCAGCATGGTAGCCTGCGAGATGGCTGGAGTGGCCTGCTTTCCAGTCTGGAGGAGATGTGGATGTGGTGCACCCCTGGGCGAGGGTACACAAGGGGCTCTCACAGCACAGGTGGGCACAGGACAGGACTTTTCCTGGAGGTAGGTGATGCAGAGTGAATCAATAGAAGGACTTTTCAAAATCCAGTGCAAGTGACCCTCGTGCCAGGAGGACAGGCTATAATATATACTGAGCCTCCCTAGTCTAAGAAATCTGAAATGCTTCCAATCCTGGCTTCATAGGACAGGCTGCAGTCAAACCACAGGTAGCTAAGAGGATTGTATACAATCACCTTTAGACTGTGTATAAGTTATGTAAGAGACATAAATGAATTTTGTGTCTCAACTTGGGTCTTATCCCCCTGAGATATTTCATTATATATGTGCAAATATTCCTAAATCCCAAAAAAAGTCTGAAACCTGAAACATTTTTCATCCAAAGCATTTAGATAAGGGATACTTATATAACATAAAAAACTATGTGCAATTTACATTCATTTGGTATTTACTGTGAATCTGTCGCTGTTCTAAGCACTTTACATATGCTAATAAACAATCCTTCTAGCAGCTCTATAAACTACAGGCTGTTATTATTCCCACCTTGCACCTGAGGGGAATGAGGACAGAGAGATGAAACTACTCAACCAGGGCTGCCCAGAGACTTGCAGCAGAATCTTGACTTGAACTTGAAACAAAACAGAAAATTACATAAAAGGATATGAAATTATATGAATTATACAAAATAAATCAGTATAAACTAAAACATTACCTTGTAAAACAATGAAATTTTGGCTATTAATAATGTATTTTCTTAATATTAAATACGTTCATAAAGATACCAAATCACCTTGTGATTCCTTTCCTTTTGATCAATAGACTATTCCTCACATTGTAAGGAAGAGAAAACAAAGAACAATTACTTACAACCTTGAGGAAATATTATTTCAATAGCTGTTAAAATGATGAAACCCAGCACAGCTTTCTATGAACTTGATAAATAGTTGAAAGAAACTAGTTTTTAATAAGTCAGTAAATTTTGGAAAATTCAGTGGATTGGGAATTTAGATAAATAGATGCATTTTCAGTATATTAGCTTTTGGTGAACTTTTTTCTGTTCATGACTTAGATCCAGGTCACACACCAGCAGACAACAAGGTAAGGCTCAGCAAATAAATACTTCTTCTTGTACCTGCAGTCTACAGGTTATGGAGGAATTTAATTCTAAGGATAATGATACTTTTAGTTGTACCCAAAGAGACCTGCCAGTGTGATATGACAAAGCCCGGTAGGTGTGGACAAGAGATTTAGGGGCTGCAACTTTATGATTGACTCAAATTCAGGATTCAAAGGCAGTTCTAACTCTGAATTCCATGGCCTTTCCCCTATACTCTGTTGCCACATAAGAATATGGTTACATGAACTTTAACATACTAGTAAATGTTTTGGGTGGAAGCAGGTAACTAGCCTGAGCTCTGAAATCTCATTAGGGTTCCTTCCTAGACTTGCTTTGTAGAATTATACCTGTGGTGCCTTATTTCTTACAAATTTCATGCAAAGAGGACTGGAGACAAATACAAAGGGAACAAAAACAAAATGAAACAAACTTAGTCACAGTCCTCACCTGAGTAATAGATAATGTTCAGGAAATGGTACAAAGACTTCTGACATCTTGTTAGAGGAGGCAATAGATGGGCTGTGAGATCACCCCTTTCCAGTCTTGTGAATCTGACATCTACTAAAATTGAGAGGATATGTATTATTTGTTGGACCAATGACTTGATCTTATGACTTGTAAGCATCACCAGGAGTGTGGCTTCCCTGAAATGTTTCTACAAGATCTTTCCATCTTAGCGTTTCCACACTTCCCCTCTTCTGTAAAATTTCCTAAAGAAATTCTTAGGAATTCATTCTGTCAGTTTCCAAGCACATCATTCCAGTGTGCTCAAACTATACCCATCACACAGGGATCGATGTCATGTTAGCATGAACTCAGTACTGCTCTGCACAGACTACATGTATTGAGTTTGTAAATACATCAGACTTCCATTAGGGTGCAAGGCAAGTGCTGAACTTACCCTTCTGCCAGAGTGTTCTGATGGTAGGAAATTTGTGGTATTAACCTCACCCTGGCTAGCATCTCATGAAGACAAGCCTTCCTTCCAAGAGTACTGAAATGCATGGGCCTTTCTCTCGAGTGTTTCTGCATTTCATATCTATTACATGTTCCTTGTTGAAGATCTCTCCTTTTCGTCCCCTGAAACTTTTAATAAGGGTTGACATTTTAAAAGAAAGAGTATTTTCTCTCAAATCCTCTTTGGTAGCCCTCTAATAAAATTTTTTTAAAACGTAAAAAGAGGCTGTTAACACTGATGAGATTCTTTAAACAAGGCTACCTACCACCTACTTGAGACTGGAGAGTTTATTCAAGCTGCAGGACTGTAGGGGAGGAAGCTTGTGGCTGTAAGAGCTATTCTGCTTTACAGCTATGAAAATTTATTTTTGAAACACGTTTTTACAGACTTACAATATGGCATCAGCCTGGCAACCAAAAGCTTATGTAGTTTGGTGAGATTTTGCTTAGTCCCTTCTTCCCAATATCACCTTCATCACAAGTCACAATAGCCCAGGGGAACCCACATGGTAAAGTATGGTACAAATGAAACTGCCCTGGTGGTATACAGAGAACTGCCTTTTTTGGTGCTTTTGTCTTCAAAAGGGCACAATTTGCTCTAGCCATATGTATGTTATTTACATCTCGTACATACATGGACAAGAATAGTTAACCCAAACTAAGCAACAGAATATTTTCCCAGCACAAGTTTGGTAATATATACAAAGATTGTAGCTGCCCATGGGTCTGTTTTGCTTTGCAAACTATAGTGATGGACACAGATCTATTTTTAAACTAACACTTTATTTTCATTTGTCAATGAAATTTTTGCCTTATAATAATACTTACAAGTTGAAATGTTTTTCTAGTACTCCAAATAGAACTTTTGAGAAACAATGACAACAATTAAAAATCATCATGGCCCCTCAGTTCCAAGAGAATGATTCACTTAGAAATGCAACTAATTTGGTTTTCATTGCAGAAACGTTTTGATTGTTTGGCTATGAATTTATTGTTTAAAAACTGAAAACAGAAATGGTTTGTGCATGGGGCATGGCATATTTTGGAAGGAGGCCTTTTTATGTGACCCGGAAACTGATAATAAGTTGGTTTGTACTGCAAATGAGTAAGTGCATGAACACAAAAGTGTTTAAAGTGTTTATAGTGCTTCTGAGGTAATAATGGAAATTGAGGAAGTGTGCAGAGTTGAGTAGAAGAATCTTTTAAAACAAGAGAATCTCAGGGCAAACAGTATAGAAATTGTTTCATCTCAGGAAACCACACAATGATACACATGTAAGTGAAGAATGGTAGTGTGACTGGTGTGTGAAAAGGAAATAACTGGGAAATAGGTAAATGTTTTAAAAGTCATTGTTGAAGCTACTAATAAACCAAAGATAAGAAATGCTCTGGAGTACAGTAATAAAACACAAAGATGGTTTATTTGCAAAAGTCAGATGAGTATCTGCCTCAGCCTTCTTCTGAAGAGTTAGTTCTAGAAAAACAAGGGAGAAATTCCTGCCACTTCTTACCACAAAAAGATGTTGGAAAGGAGTGCACAGAACTGGCCATGTGCTTTGAGCATCCGTGACTTAGTCCAGCTGAAAGGTGAAGAGAAGTCTTCTGGAGACAAGATTCCCACTTAAGATTCTTTCTCATGTCAAATAATGTCTCTAATCACAATGCCTATTGCTGTACTTCAGAGTGCTCAGTTTTTGAAAATAGGTTTTATGAATGAACGTATCCCCGTTCCTAATTTTCCTACTTTCTTGGATATATTCTTTATAAAGTGCTCTCTTCTTTATGTCAGAACTCAAGGTAGTAATCTTTTCTTTCCACATCATTATTCAAAGAAAACTAGAATGTTTTTCTAGTTTTCTAGTGGCAAATGTTTAAAAAATTTTTATTATGTAAAATTTCAAATCTAAAACAAAATGAGAAAATAGACTATAAGGAACCCCTGTGTATCCATTATTTAGCTTTAACTATGACTGATATTTTGCCAATCCTGAGGAAAATTCATAAAGCACAAGGATCAGGTTATACTTTTTAGCCTGTAGACTTGTTCCATTAAAGAGGCATAGAAATTGAGCTTTTGTAAATTTATTATGAACTCTTATTCTTCAAAATTATCTTAAGGGAAACTATTTGCTAAAGTGAACGATCACATCCTTATTCTTCTGTTTTATAAATAGAGTAAAAATTTTCTGTTCTCCCCGCCTCCTTTCCTCCCTTTTGCTTCAACAGGGAATATTTTTGCAATGTGTTGAGCCAGGAAGTTGTCTTTTGCCATAAGATTTTGCAAGTTGATAATTTTAATGGGAGAGTGGTAGGGCCTTTTGAAATTTTTCTTTTTTAATAACTATGTGTGTGGTTCATATTTTATGGTGAATCTGGTAAGACAAAACGCTGAACCCTCTTGATTCCAACATTAGTAATAATCACATCTTTATCTCATAATTGTCCACTTTGCACAAACCATGATTGTTATCTGAGAATTTTACCCCTTAGGAACTCAGGTCAAAATTGTCCCTCTTAGGGAGTGAATTCCTCCGATTCCTACCAGCATCTTGGAGAAGATAGCCTGTTTCACTATAGTCTGGACATGACTTTCTCCACTGGGTAGAGACCAAATTTCTTCTGCACTGTAGCAGACCCTGCTTGTTCAAAACCTTCCCAATAACCATTCTCTCCTCATTGAGAGAATCCCAATCCTGTCTGGGATGGCAATGTACCCACCTACTCCACTGCATGTTTCAGTCTCCCCAGTGAGGCATTAATAGAAATTTGCTAGGGATTTTAGGGGAAGTGTAGGCTTGTGTTAACTTTTTCCTTTCTCCTTTTCTGACTAGGGGACTGGAGGTGGACTGCCGTCTTGTGTATGAGGTAAGAAGCCTGAGGATGACAGAGTACGGGAGGAGGCAAGGACCTGGATCCTGCAGTGGAACTGCCGCACTGCCTGGACCAGGGGACTTCTGGTTGTATTGGAGAAATAGATCCCGTTTGACTAAGTTGCTAGTCAGGTTTCTGTTATATGCATAGACATGCGATTACTGACAGACCTGTACATAGCATATTAAGAAATCTTACTGTTTCTTCCCACAACCTTGAGTTTTTCATTATGTGTGTCTTAAGTTAGGAAAACTGTCTGAGAGAGACTAGGACTCAGTTTATTAAGTAGTGAATGTCTTTCTTGAAAATAGCCCATATTTTCTTCTGAGTGCTCATTGAAAATCTTCCTTAAAAAAATTGTCTTTGCTGGATCTATGCTTACAAAGCAATGAAGAACTGAAGAAATCACTTAGAGAAGCTTGACTTCTTCAACACCTTTACAGGAACTCTTCTCATAACTGGGCCACTAATGATTTTGAGAAGCGCAGTTTTAAAATTTTTTTTGTTTTTTCATGCCGGGGATTGAACTTGGGACCTTGTGCTTGTGAGACAGGCAGCGGCACCACTGAGCTAAATCCCCAGCCCCCAGCAATGATTTTTAGACATGTTAAAAGGATCATTTTCCTTTGCTGTTGTGGCTCTGCTTTCCATGTTTATAGGCACTGCATAAATAATCTAAAATATTTATGTTTGCGTAGCTCTACATTTAAAAACACTTTTATTGTTTAGCTGAGAAGGTGAAAGGAGGGTAACTTGTTCTGGGGCCAGTTAGGCATGGGAGAATATCACCAAAATGCCTTCAAATGTTCAGAGAGCCATATGTGAGGGAGAGGACAGTAAGATTGGTCTTTTTATGAAGTGACAGATTACCTAACCCAATAATCCATACAATTGGACAAACTGGTTTGAAAAGGAAGACAGCTGGCTTTGTTCCAACACCACTAATACTAGGAAAGACAGTGACAGAATAATGCCCAGAGGGCAGGGTGGTGGAGGTGCTCTGTGTGACAGACCTGGCTCTGGGCCAGCTGAAGGAAATATGCTCAAAGCACTTTTTGTTCTTGTTTTCCTGTTTACATTTGGCGTGCAGCAGCTGTTAACAAAGGATGTTGTGTAAATTTAAACAGGTAAAAAGCAGGAACCATTTTTTAGTATATGTGCTGCTGAAGGGAGCACAGGACCTATTTTTTAAGATGGAAAAATTTCCAGCAATTCATCTTGAACACAGAACTCCGGCATTCCTCATTCTCCACGAGGCTGCCTGTTCCAGTAGATAATTTATGACTCCCAGATCTTGACATTTCATTAAACCCAAAGCATTTGACAAACTGTATTTTCAAAAAGTTTTTCCTTGAGTTGGTTTGTAGCAGAAGGAATTTATGATGAGTTGACTTATTCCTTGCTTTTTTGGAGATTTCTAAAAAAAGTTCTTTTATAAACAATGGAATTGCACAGAGGGAATCAAAGACCAAGCAATGGCTAAGATGTCAGTTCTGCCTTGTGAAAGAAAGCTCACCAGTGCCTCTGTAAAGGCCCTGTGTGAAGGCCCAGCTTTGTGCCCTTCGAGCTAATTGTGCTGTCTGAGCAAGGGCACCCTCCCAGTCTTACCTGGAGCAGGCTTGCTTTTGAGCCCAGGTTGCCTGCATATTTACTTCTTATGACTAACAACTGTGAGATCATTCACAGACTTTGGAAGTAACATATGTAAGGTGATTTATTTATATATTTTGACTAATAATCCTAACTTGTCATTTCGTTTTTACAATTTGATAAACAGAGTGAGAGTTTGAAGAGGTAGCTATTTGAGTTAAATTTATAACTCTGCTTCCTGGCATTTTTGTGCTGGTTGTTGCTTTTGGATTTCTTTCTTTTTGTCAGGAGAGGCAGAGAGACAGAGAGAGAGAGAGAGAGAGAGTGAGAGAGTGAGAGAGAGAATGAATATGGGGCTCTCCTGCTCACCCCCTTCTGGTTTTTCCTAGTATGTCAGTATGATGTTACACAGACCAGTTTTCAGTTGTTCAGGCTTTACAGAATGCAAGGTGTTTTCCAAACTTTTATACAATATCACGGAGGAAAACTGAAAAATGTGAATATAGTGTTTTATTAGTGCAGATTTTGTTTTTTCTTGCTGTATACATGGATATATAAAGCTATATGACATTTTATCAACAATTTGGTTATTTTGACGAGCAAAATAGAAAGTCAAATTCCCTAATAGATTTTCTTGCCTGTTTCCCCAGATACTGTCATCAGGCAGAATTCACGAGTGATGGTCTCAAGTCTACATCCCTGTCAGCTGAATAGACACCACTTCTTAAATGTTTCATGTCTGTTTCTCTGACCAGAAAGAAATAGACAGGGAGATGTGAGACAAGTGCTCGTATTATTTTCTATGGCTGCTGTAATTGCTCCAGGGATCATATGAGTAATACGATTGGCTACTTATTTTGACTGAATGTGCAGTTGACTGAAAAGTTTCTTGCTGGCCTCTGCCTGTGCAGACACAGGTCCATGTGACTTAGGTTAAACAGCAAGTACAGGCAAAGAAAACCAGAGATGTGGCAATTACCTGGATAACTGAGATCAAGAACTACTTATAGTTGAAATATATTCAAGGAAGAAATAGTTTTGTGGAGATTTGTTTAGATCACAGTTTGGCAAATAGTCTGTAAAGGGCCAGAGTAAATATTTAAAATTTTGCAGACCATACAGTATCGGTTTCAGCCATTCAGGTTGGTTGTAGTATGAAAACAGTGATCTAAGGTACTTAAAGGGGTGGGCACAGCTCTATTCCCGTAAAACTTTATTTATTAAAAAAAAAAAGAAAAGCAGAGGGCCAGATTTAGCCTTTGGGCTTTACTTTCCTGTCCCCCGATCTAGTCCAACTTCTTTGTTTTACAAACGAGCAAATGGACCCAGTGGAATAAAGCGAATCACTCAGAATCACCCAGACAGCTAGTATGTGGACAAGGACACCCCAGTCCTGGCTCCTGTTATGAGCACGCACCTGGGCCATGTCCCTTGGTTGGTCCGTGTGGATCTTGAGGCTTCTAGGTTGTTAACCCTGGACAAGTGGTCATTATTTTGCTTTTGTGGGAGTGGCAATCACATGTGTGTGCTGAAGTACATGTGCATGTAGATCTGATCAATGCTATTTATGGACACAAAGTGAATCAAAATGTAAGAAATCTGAGGCATCTGTAAGCTATTCATTTTCAAAAAAATATTTTATGAGGTTTTATCACCTGTCAGTCTTTCCAATTGTTCCAACCCTTCCTGTTTTTGTGCCATGGAACTCTGAGTGACACCGGCTGAAAGTGCTGACAGGCTGAGAGCAGGACTGTCTCAAAGTCAGAAAGTTGGGGAACTGGTACCTTCTAGAAATCGAGGAGGATGCTGTGCTCCAGGATGTGTGTGTGGGTGGGGGGCGCGGTATTTAAACTGCATTAGGTTGTGCAGTCTTTTTGAGGTGTACTTGTTTGCTGTGGACAGATACTGCTTTTGTCTGCCCTATTTCTGGTCCATGAACCATAATGACTGGGGTAGGATGGCCACATGGCACCAGCCAGGAGAATCAGTGGCCTTCTCAAGAGTGTTAGAAGAGGATCCTGGCAGTGAGGGCATCCTTCCACTCATATGGGGAAGGTGAAAGTCAGAATTGTCTCCTACAGCACACAGAGTGGGGGACACAAAGTGGACAGAATATGTGAGCACCATTTTGCGATGTTCAAAGCACCTCTGGTCTCTGAAGCCCTCCTTTGTCTCAGTGAACCTCCTTACTACCTTCCTGATTGCCCGCCTTTATTTTCCTTAATCTATTTTTAGTTGAGATTTTGACACTCATAAGCAAACATTCCTGAATTTTTTCCGTCTCCTTGGTAAAAGTATCTGTCTTCAAGTGTCAAGTTGTATATAAAAATCCATAGTTTTGTAGAAAATCTGTTTCTTTTTAACAAAATTGATGTAGCTATATTCTTCTTACATTCATTATGTTCCTGAGAGAGGCAAAGATATCTTTCAATGTCTTTTTAGTATGGAATATAAAATTCTATCCAGAACTTTACAAATCTGTGTCCACATTTTCACAGGACACACACATATATAACCACATCTGCCCTCTCCTTTTGCCTGAAGCTAAGGTTGCCTTGTGAGAAATGGTTACTTGCACAATGAACAAATAATCAAAAGAACAAATAATAAAGTTTCCACAGAAACTTAAACCACCATAAAGAAATCCAGCGGCTGGGTAAGAGTGTGTTCATCATATAAGGACATTTTTTTGTGCTTTGAATGCATAAAACCACTTGACTGGTCTCCTCTCATATAGTGAAACAGAAGCTAAATTCTTCACAGCAGAAAGTCAAATGCAGAACTGGAAATGAACATAGTCAGTGTTCACAAACTATAAATTTCAAGGAAGAAAGTTTCCATTTGATATATTAATTTTTCTATGAGATGGTCCACAACAGTCTTGATAAACAACATGTTTTCAAGTGTCCACTTGACTCTGTGCAATGTGATCCAAGCCAAAACTGAGAGAAATTTCTGAAAGAAAACTTTAATCATTTTTATTCCTGGTGACTAAAATATTCTTCTGAGTCTTTATAACTCACATACAATTTAATTCACAAATCTTAAGTGTTCAGCTTAGTTGATGAATTTTGGTATGTGGAGACACCCATGGAACATCAAGATTTACAATACTTCCAGTACTCCAGAAAGACTTCTCATGCTTCCTCTAAGTGAATATCCCCAACAAAGCTAACCACTGTTCTGAACGCTGTCACCATAGATTAGTTTTGCCTGTTATTAAACTTTGTATAAACTTTATGTGTACTCTTTAAAGAGTTGGAATTTTTTTCACTCTATGGTAGGTCTTTGAGAACCATCCATGCTGTTGTTGAGTGTTCATAATTTTTTTTAACCATTGTGTTGCTGATGAAAACTTGGACTGTTTCCAGTTTAAGACTATTATACATTAAGGTGCTACGAATATTCTGTGGATATCTTTGAGTGGACACATGCACCAGGAGTAGAATTTCTGGATCATAGAGCAGATATATGTTTATCTCTAGCAGACACTGGTAAATAGTTTTCCAAAGTCATTGTACTAATTTCCAGGCTTACCAAAAATGCATGAGAGTTGCAGTTGCTTCACATCTTCCTCAGTACTTGGAACTCTAATTTTGTCTTACTTTTATCTGTGGTGGTGGCTGTCTTAGTGTGCTTTAGCTGCCATAACAAAATACTGCAGGTTGGGTGGCTTGAACAACAGAAATTGATTTTCTCAGAGTTTTGGAGGATTGAAGTCCAAGATTAACATGCTGGCAAGTTTTATTTCTGATGAGAGCTCTTGTCCTGGCTTTCAGACAGCTGGCTTCTTGCTGTGGCACCCCATGGCCTTTCCTCTGAGCATGAGAGAGAGCACCACTTGGTGTTCCCTCTTCCTGTTAGAACGACACAAATCCCGACAGATTAGGGCCCCACCTTTTTGTCCTCCTTTAACGGTAACTTTCCAAGGCTCCATATCCAAATGTCATCACACTGGAAGTTAAGGCTTCAACCTAGGAACTTTGAGGGCACAAAATTTAGTTCACAGTAGTAAATCTTCTACTGATATTTCATCCTGGTTTTAGTTTACATATTTCTGATGACTATGAGCAACTATTATATGCTTACTGGCCATTTGGTTATCCTTTTATAAATTGGCTGTTCAAGATTTTTGACCATAAAAAATAATCATTGGATTGTATTTATCTTTATTGATTTTTAAGAGCTATTTACGTATCTTGAGTACTAATTCTTTGATAAATGAATTAAAATATCTTCCCCTAGTCTACAGCTGCTTAGTTTAATACATTTTATAGTTTCATTTACAGTCTCTTAATGGTTAATTATGTCCTCTATTAAAATTATGCCTTAGTTTTTCCCTTTCCAATTTTTAATTTTCATTTATTTACTTTTCTTGCCTTATTGTACTAGTTGGGACTTCTACTACGATATTGAATAAAAAGGATACTTGAGTATTTCCTTGTGTTGTTTCAACCTCAGGAGGCAGTAGTAGATGAATTTTATAGATATCTTTTATTAGAATAAGAACTTTTTCGAAATAATTAGAGTTTGCTAAGAGTTTTAAAATTATTAATAGTTGTGGAATTTTGTTGAATGCTTTGTGTAGATTGAGATTAATATTTTCTCCTTTATTATGTTAATGTGATGAATTATTCTATTTGGGATGTTATGATTTGTACTCCTGGAATAAATTCCACTTCATCGTGATGGTTTAATTTTTTGTTGTACTATTGAATTTGATATATTAATATTTTGCTTAGGAATTTTCATCTGTAATTTTCCTTTCCTAGAGAAGGCTCTGATATCAGTGTTACATTTCCCCATAAAAATAGTTGGGAAATGTTTCTTCTTTCTGTACTCTCTAGAAAGATTTGAAGAAGAATTTACAAATGAAGCCATCTGGATATGTGGTTTTCTTTGCAGGATGTTTTAAAATTATGAATTATAAATTTATGAATTTATAAATTCTGAATTTAATGGACCTAAAAGTATTCAAACTTTTCTATTTCTTCTTGAGTCAGTTTTTGTTAGCAGTGTTTTTCTGGAATTAGTTCATTTCATTAAAAATTTCAAGTTTATAATCATACAATTCTTCATACTATCCTGTTTTTATCTTTTTAATAGTTAAGGAGATGTAGTGATGTCCTCTTTTTTATCCCTGGAGATGTGTTTTCCTCTATATAAAAAAATCAATCCTACTAGGAGTTTATTAATTTTATTAATCTTTTCAAACTGCCAATGTTTGGATTTGTTGATTTTTCTCCATTGCACATTTATTCTTTATTTTATTAATTTCTGTGTTTACTTTTACTGTAACTCTAATTTTATTTTTCTTGTATTTAATTTGTTGAAATCTCCCTTTTTTGAAATAGAAACACATCTTAATTTTCAATCTTTTAAAAATATATGCATTATATATGCTTTATATTTTAGTATATATGCTGCCAAAGTGAGCAGGTATTCTTTATATTTTAATATATGGACTTAGTTTAAGAAGTATCATTTTAAGCACAGCCTTAGCTGCATTTTACAAGTTTTGATATATTGTATTTTCACTTGTTCAGAATATTTCCTAATTTCTATTTTGACTTCTTTGATGATTTGTGGTTTATTTAAATATGTGTTTTTAATATTTTCAAATGTTTGATTTTCTATTTATCATTGTGGTTTCTCAATAGCAATGACTAAAGAAGATATTCTGATTTCAAGTTAAATTTGTTGACACTTATTTTATGGACCAGTTTGTGGTTTATTTTGGTAAATGTTTGCTATGCAGTTGGAAAGATTGTGCCGTCTCCAGATGTTGGGTGGGGTGTTCTAAATATGATAGTTAGGTCATGTTGATTCACCGTGTTGTTCCAGTCATCTGTACTCTTTACTGATCTGTTGCCTGCACAGTCTGTCAGTTACCAAGAAATATGTGTCAAGCCAGTGCTGCCCTGTACATCTGCAGAGGCCGCTCTGCCATTACAGGACATGTGAATGCACCTCCCAGAGTTGTGGTCAGAGCTCTTTCCCGGCGTCTCTGGGCTAGGCATCTTCAAGATGAACCAGAGGCCTGTGCTGAACATTCAGTGCTGTGTATGGGTGACAAACCAACTGCTTTCAATTATAAAATTGACTTAGGGTTAGATTTAAAAAAAAAATGTATCTGGCCTGCTATTTCTTCTTTCAATCAGGCCACAGAAATGCTCACTTCCCCCTGAGGCTATTGAGTTCACACTAAGGTCCTGGGGATGGTCTGTGTGACTATCGTGAGGAATGGGAATGTGAATAGTTATCACAAAGCTGCTGCGAGGCACATAGTGAGTGCTTTCTAGCTGTGGAGATTTGTTTTCTTGGCAAATTCTGATTCAGGAGGTGGGGTCTGTGAAGTCTGGGTTCACTGCACCCAGCTTGTTCTCTCACAGTGAACACTGCCCAGATGACCATGGGTGTGGACTCCTGGTTGTCCATGGCTGTGGGCCTGGCACTGGAGGGACCTAACGAGTAGGCCATCTTTGGAGCAGCAAGTCACAGAAGGGCACAGGTTTTTGAATTCAGAAGGAGGTAAAATTAAAACCTCTTCTGTCACTTTCTAGATGTATGACTATCGGCAAAATCACCCTTGAGCCTCAGTGCTTATATCTGTAAAATCTGATTTATAGGATAAATGGTTAGAATGAAATGATTGAGAAGCCCCTAGCACTGTGCCTGGCCATAGTGATGATCAACAGACGCTACTCCCTCCCCTTTGTTTCCCAATATCTTAAGTGGGAGAATAGATCATGCTCCTCCCATGGGCTTGGCTGAGGAGCCTCACACTGGGATAGGGCTGGGAATAGGGAGGGTCTAGATCCACTGGCTCAAGGCCCCAGGAACCACATTAAAGTTTTCTGGCTGAAGGAACTGGAACAAGATCTTAGCTAGGCCTCACCGATGAGCCTCAGTTTACACTGAGAACCTTTGACGTCCTTGTGTGGAGAATTGTACACCAGCCCTTCCAGGGAAATCATGACTGGCACTTCACTTCTTTCCAAACATGGTAAAGTCCCTTACAAATCAGAAGTCAACCCAAATATAATTCTAATGTTTTCTTTTGACACAGAACTGGGATCTATTATCACTCATCACTCTCTGAGATCTGGAGTAAGGCACATCACAGGGAAATGTTATTACCAGTGACTGAAGCAGGGCTGGTAGTTTTGTTCAGCAGGCCTCCTCTGGGAATGGAAGCTGCATCTCAGGCTGGTGCAGGGCAGGTCAGTAGTGCTGACCTCACTCTGAGGGCTTGTGGGCAGGCTCTGGGAGCCCTACAGTCTCTGGTAGAGCATCGAGGGTGACTGGAGTAATAGAAGACAAGCGTTATGGGCAGGTATGAGGCTGTCTACACCAAAAGAAGTGGTAGGCGAAGTGTGAGCTAGGCATGTGCTGTGTAAGATCTCATCATCTGAGGCACGCTGCATTGAGAACGATTCCATGGGCTCCTCTAGGCTTGGCTGGAAATCAGGATGAGGGTGATTAGTGATGTTTGCTGTGGACAGGGAGGGGCTGGTTGACTCAAGTGCTCTTTCTGTTCTTCATTTCTTTGAACATTTATTTTTTTCAAGTGAATATGTTTACTTAGTGAGAAAAATTAATAACACTACAGGGTTGCAGTGAAAACCACGGTCCCTCACCTCATCCTTGACACTTGTCCTACTTATGCCCTACCCTCTCCCCAAAAACCTATGCTATGATTCTTATGTGCATTTCCTTTCTTTTATGGTTGTAATAACAAATATATAAAACATTGAAAGGATAATATGAAAAGCCCACGTTCCATTACCCAGCTTCAGCCACTATCCTTTCATGGTCAATTTTACTTTATCGCCCTTCAATTCTCAGACTATGTCTAAGCAAGTCCAAGTTATGGTATCATTTCATCTGTAAACAATTAAATATGACTCTCTGAAAGGCAAAGATTTTCATTTTAAAATAACCACATTCTATTATCTCCTTAGTAACACCAAATATCTGGTATTCCAATTTCCCTGATGTTATTATAATTTTGTTTTACATTTTAACTATATATTTTAAAATACGTGTTTCAATTTGAGCCATTTGTTTTCCAAGCCAATACCATAGTTGCTCTCTTCTGGATGTCCCCGGTCTGTTTTAGAGTGAGTTTGCAAATAAATCACTGAAGGGCAGAGACTCCTGATGTTGTCTCAGCTGAGGTCCCTCCTCCTGTGGCCTCCCTGCAGACCTATGCAACTGTGTGCTGTGATCAGCTAATGGGGGCTTTGTGCTTTCATTTGAAGTAAGCGTATGTGGACATAACTTACGTACTAGCATTCAAAGCCACCCCAGACACTGGGAAGGCATGGATGGATGATAAGGCCCATTGTTTCTCAAGAGGCCAATGTTGTGTAATGGAGAGAACTCACAGTTGTTAGATCTAGAGAGCTTAGGTTTAAATCTAGGCTTTGTTACCTACCAGCAAAATGACCTTGGGGAAACTATACAACCTTCTTGCGTCTCTATTTTCACGAGTGTGATGCAGGCATAAATATGCTTATCATTGGGTTGGGGATTTAGCTCAGTGGTTTCACCACCTGCTATGCAAGCACAAGGACCCGAGTTCAATTGCCAGTACCAGAAAAAAAAAAGCTTATCATTAAGGGAAACTGTTGCAAGAAATAAATGAAATAAGACCCATAATACACTGCAAAAGTATCTGGCATATAATAGGGACTCAATTTTATGTGCTCTGTCTCATTCTGTCAGTGTGTATGTGCATTTAGATCATATATGCTTTACTTTTCATAGACAAATGGACAACAAATCTAATTTAATTTAATTTTGCATATTTACTATGTATTTATTCTAAAAATCTAATGTTTGTTCTTTAGCTTCTACATATGACTGCCTAAAATAATATGAAACATGAAACAATTCCTTTTAGTAAAACTTCCTTAACTCACAATAAGAATCTTTTTTCTTTTAAGAATAGGAAAATTTATTGGAGAATAAGAATGGGGGAATAGGAATAAGAATAGCTCCTGAAAGGCAGGAGGGGGTCTTGAATGGGTTGCCCCACAGTGAGAGTCTTAATCATAAAGTTACTTAAAAATTAAGTTTAAAAATTAACTAGTTCCACTAGTTTCATATAACACTAACTAATGAAAGTAAACTTCCTTGGTTGGAGCAGCTTTAACTGACACATGACTCACATAAAAGCATTTTGGTTGTAGCTTCTTTTGCAAGTGACAGGAAGAGAGCACGTACTAATTTGAGCAAAGAGAAATTTTATTGGCTCACAGAAGTGGGAAGGCAGCAGTCAAGTCATGATCTAGGGGTTCATAAAACATTATCCGATTTTTTCACTTTTTTTGCCATCTCTCAGCTCTATGCGTTGGCACTGATCTGTTTGGTATTTTCCCCTCATTTTCAGAGGTATTCAAGGTGACTGAAAGCATCTCTAGCTTGTGTGTGCCTAATAGCCCTCAACTCCAGGGGGAACTTTTCTTTCCCAGGACTCATATATCTCACCTCAGGGAGGACTGATTGGCTCACTTGGGTCATGTGCTCCCTCTTGAGGTAAGAACAAAGCCTGAGGTGGGGGTAGTTGCTAACATAGTCCCTCCAGGACCACCATGGAGGGATAGGAATGATTCTCCAAAGAAAAAGCAGAGTTGATAAAACAAAGACTGCTGCATCATTTTTATGACTTATAGGCAGGTGATTATTGGTCATACTAGAAAATAAACATATTAAAAATTTTATCTAATAGTTTATTCACTCATTAAGGCAAACATTCTTTTCTGCAAAATGTGCTTATTATTTTAATTTTATACCAAATTATTTATAAATAATAATAAATTACAGTGTTTTTAAGCACTGTCTTCACCATTTACTCTTCATTAAAACTACACATATTATTCCCACTTTATAGATTGGTAAATAGAAGCTCATCAAAGATCAACAAATTCTTCTGTGTGTAGCATTATAATAAGTATCTTAGGAGTTGAGAGGGTTCACACAAAAAACAAGATTAGATCCTCTGCCATCAACAGTTTATAATTCCTCTCTGAGGAAATAAAAAAGATTTAGCTGGTAAATACTAGTTAAAAAGAAAAGCCACCAATAAAGCCACTCAGGATCTCTGTTGATATGTACTAGGGAGCATGAAGCCAAGCCATGCCTGAGGCTGGCTGGGCTCAGCTAGGGAAGCTTTGTGACCAGGGCTGTGAGGAGGGGACACATGTGAATAGCAAAACTCAAAGGGAGCCATCAATAATCATGAACCCTAGGAGCAATAGCTGACCATGTCCCATTCTCTCTGCTAACCCTCCATGTGCACTCTCTCAGGGTCTTCCCCATAGCACTGGGAGGCAGGCACTGTCATGATCCTTATTTAAGAATGTGTGCAAACTGAGTCATGGAGAAGATTACACAGCATATTCAAGGACACACAGCAAGTAAGTAGAACTGCGATTCATGCTGAAGTTGGCAGACCCAGAACCCAAGCTGCCAACCCTGAGTATATCCCATTTAAAAAATGTTTAGCTTTGCCATGTGTCAAACACCTGGCTAGGACTAAGATGGTATCCATGAGTTTCTAGATCGGGTAGGTACTCTGGGATGCCCAGGTGTGAGAGTGCAGGTAGGCTGGGTTCCACCACCAGCACTCAAGTGGCAGAGCACTGACCTGGCAAAGGCCATTTAGAGACACAGCAGCCTAGCATTCCCCACATGAGCAAACGCCCAGCTTCCATTTGGTTCAAGTCAGTTTGCAACAGTAATTTCCATGGGGTGTCTTCCTGCGGCTGTATATTAGCAAGGTGTGGCTGGGCAAGTGAAAGTTGGACTGGTAGAGCAGCAATCTTACCTTATATCAGTGAGACAGTAAGGCTAAATTCTTCACAGGTTCTGCTCACATCAGCATAATCATTGTGAACCATCCCTAAGGCCAAGCCAAGTGGAGTAGGAAAGACACATGGATGAAATATAATCATCAGAGGGAAAGACACGAAAAACCAACACAAGCAGCTGAGTGACATTCTGACCAATTTCCTGTCATCGTCTTGGAGGTCTGCAGGCATACCCTAGATCCCTAAGTCCTTGAAGCCTATAAGGAAGAAACAGGATGTGTGTGTTTATTTTGTGTGTGTGCATGTTTAAATTCATGGCCAACAACTCTGTTGTGTGTGTTAAATGGCTGAGAAATGAAGAGAGTGCCAGGCTGTGCTTTAATTGGATTTTCTAAAGCATAAATAAAAGGTGGGGAAGGGTGCTGCATTCTTTGATCGATGTCTTCTCTCAGAGTGTATGCAGCTGGTCTGGAGTTCCTTACTTGCCTAATTAAGGGGATTTATTCTGCTCACACTCAGAACTGCTGCCTTGTGTGCTTGTCTAGAGGCTGACATCAATCCACATGACCAGAAATGCCTCTAGAGGTGGTGCCAGCCTGGGAGATGGACCTCAAAGGGTTATGGAATATATATGAGAAAAATGATTGCATAATGGATTGCAGAGAAACATGATGCCCAGTTCTGGTCTGGATAGAAGTTTCCTTGAAGAAGGGTTTCAAATGACACTTAGAAATATGCCAAATGGGTTGATCTTTAGGAGGCTTAATGAAGATAAACTTCCAGTGGTTTTGGGAGGTTGGCCTTTGCTGTGATGGGAGGTGGGACAGGGGTGGGTTTCCCCTGTTGCTGTGGTTTGGATCTTAAATATCCCTCGAAAAATTATGTGTTGAAAGCTTAGTCCTCAGTTGAGGGTGCTATGGGAAGGTGGTGAAAACTTGAGGGGGTGGGGTCTAGGTCACTGGAGGTGTGCTTTTGAAGAGTATAATTCATACCTGCTTCTCTCGCTCTCTTCTCTCTCCCTTCTCCTCCTCTGCTCTCCCCCCCCGCCCCCCCCGGCTTCCATGAGGTGAGCAGCTTTCTTCAACCATATCCTTTGCCATGATATTTCTGCCTTGCAACAGATCTAAAAGCATGGATTCAGCTGACCATGGACTGAAATTGTGAACCAAAATAAATCTTTCCTCTTTTAAGTCGTTCTCAGGTATTAAGTCACAGTGACAAAAACCTGACTAACACACCTGGGCTGAGAGAAAAGGGAAAACCTATGTGGTTGCCTTCACTTGTCCATTTTCCTTACTAGGGTTGGTACTAGGAGGGAAACTAGGCACTTAGGGTGCATTTAAGGAAATATCACTCTCAGATACAGCCGAAGGGATCTTTCAACATGCAAATATGAAGGCCCAAAGATAAGTCCAAATGCCTTAACAAGACTACCTACTTTGGGAGCTCTTGAAAATAAAGTGCAGACTCGATGAGTGGATCTTGAGTTTCTGCATTTCAAACACCAATACTGGGTGGTCATGCTGCTACTCTGAGATCTCACTTTAAGCAATGAGGGTGCAGGTACCAGCAAAGTCTGGATTTGAGTCATGTCCGGCCCGCATCTAGTTTTTCTAAATAAAATTTTATTGGAACATATTTATTTACATATTGTCCACAAGTGCTTTCTCCATGCAGTGTCAGAATTGAATTGTCATGACAAAGTTATACAGCCCACAAATCCTAAAATATTTACTATTTTTACAAAAAAGCTTGCTGTTCTTTGGTTTATGGAATCTACTTGTGTTTATCATGAATCACTCACACTTCAGCCAAATAGAATGTACTTTCATTTCCGGGGCTTTGCAAATGATATCAGCCCGTCTTAATGTTCTTGATCTTCTGTCCCTTCTCAGTAACTTATATCTTGTTCTGATCTCAGCTCACAAGTTATTTCTCCCACATTTCCTTGCATGATCTCCAAAGGCTGAGCTAAGCGACTCTCATGTATGGCCAGAGTCTGGAACGCCTCATCATGACATTAATCCACACTAATTGTCCTAGATGGTGATGGCCTAATCAGCATCTGCATCTCCTATTAGATCATAGGCTCCCAGAGGGTAGCAACTGTATCTGTTAATTGTTGAATCCCAAGCACCAGGCATGTAATATTTTAAATTTGATAATAATATAACAACATTAGACACCTTTCTTATTTTTAAGCAACCTGAATGGAGATCTTAATGGTCCAGAGAAATTTAATCTAATCTACTTCCAGTACTGGTTTCCTTGAAGTAGATGAAAGTCATTGGTCATCCAATATCAATGGGAACAATACCACCTCAGCCGCCCAACATGACATGCACACACACACAGAGAAATGCAGGCACACAGCAGTCCTTGGCTCTTTCAGGGTTAGATAGACAAACTACATGCCTTTTGAGATTAAAATACTTGAGAACTTAAAAGTGAATCTAATTTTTCTGGAATCTTCTGCACTGGGATGCTTAAAAAGCTATGGCTATAATGATTCTTGGCTTGTGTTTACTCTCCCATTCTCCTTTTACAGGGAGAATGGAAACCCAATCCAGTGGGCTATTTCAAAAAGGTAATCAGCCGTTAGGTCAATTGGTTCTTTCAAGAGGCTAGGTAGTGACTTAACAAAGCTTATTTCCACTTGGCAAGGCCAGTGGGATCTTGGGAGAGGAGCTGGAGTCTGCCCATGAGTTGCTGTGGCTGGCCAGGGTCTGGCTGCCAAAGACAGGCTCTTGTGGCTGCCTTGAATCCTTCTCAAATGGCCCGTATGTGTTTCCAAGGTGGCCTCTCAAAAGGATTAAGGGTGTCTCCTGGCGAGGCTTACAGACTCTCAGCCAAGCAATGACAGAAGGTTGGTAAGCGTATCTGGGTGAGACAGCCTGAGCTAACCAGATACACCTCAAACCATCAATTCTTCAGTTATTTCCTGGGATGCTTAAGTCACTGCTACGATGCTGTTTGCACAGCAGGGAGGCATTTCCCTCTTTTCCTCACACTCTTATCCTCTGCTTTCTTACGGTCATTCCCACCAGCCTCGTGCCCTCCAGTTCCTAGTTAACCATCAGAGCCTATGTATGTTCAGTGCCACTGCTTTTTCATTATCACAGATGAGTGCTTATGACTTTTTAATATCACAGGCATTTCCTTTGCAATCTCTTTCCCTCTGTTTGAAGCAAGAATAAAGCTCCTCCAGAGAAATTATGTAACTCTAGAAACAACAGCCAGCACTGGAGACATCCTGTGACAGTGAAAAGCCAAATTCCAGATGTTGGATTTTGATTCTCTGAAGAAATGTGCGCAAGGAAGGGAGAGATCAGAGGCAGGTCAGGAACTCATTAAGGATTTGCTGTTTTCCATTCCATGTGGGAGAGTGTGAAGCAGGCATCAGAGAGGGTTTCAGAGTGTGGGCTGAGATGGGCAGTGCCCCTGGGCTTATCTGCTGAGCAATGCATAATCCTCTGTCTTTCACAGGCCTGGCTTGGTTTCCCTCCTGATATTCTCAGTAAATGTTTACCCTAGAATATCTGAGGCAGGACAAATAGGATGATGGAAGAGATCATTTATTTACTTACTTATTTTCCTTTGTGTCAATCTGAATATGTTGAAAGAGTAACTCCTGGAGTTTTGAAGTCTGGCATTTTTTTCTCCTTTTTTATACGAAGTAGCTGCTCATTTTTCTGTTTTAGTTTTGTCATAGTTGGGATTTTTTAGGCCACAAACAGATATACTTTTTAGTTTCGACAGGAAGTAAACAACAAAAGCCCATAAATTATATTAATAAATATTTATTGTACAGAGATATGTTGAGGGTTTTTAAAGGAAAAGAAAGAAAACTCTGGTTGGGTAAAGGCAAAGATTAACTGGAGGAAAAGAAAATCCCTATTTTATTATTTTAAAACTTGAAAGTAGTTACTGAGAAACAAAAATGAACTTTAAAGCTTTCAAAGGAATTCTATTCTGCTCCCAATGTAACAGCAAGAAAAACATTTCTTGATTTCAATAAAAGTTTGGATTAAGTGTCCCACAATGACAGGGTGAAGAAATAGTTGCATTTAAAAGTTAATGAATCATGGAGAAAAAGAAACTTATTCTGGAACCAGTCAGTGATCTAATATGGAGCTATTCTGGGTCAGACAGTGGGTGGGAGCCAGGTGATCTGGCTTTCTCACCTTTCCTTCCTAGGGGGAGGCTTGTGTTGTCTTCCTGTGTCTGGAAGAGACAGTTTCGTGTGCCTCACTTGAAGGGACTCTAGACTGTTTGATTGTATTAGACTGGATGCTGGGATGGGAATAATGCCTGCCTTGGGAAAAGGATCCTGACCTTTTCATTGCATTCACCCCCAGATTGCTCCAGTAGCTTCTAACTCATTTCCTATGATGATACTAATAATGTGATGATGATGATGATGATGAAGAAGAAGATGATGATGGTGATGATTTTATTACCCACTTAGAGAGACCAACTGTCTCAATTTGCCTCGGATGGGTTTGGAGAGACCTTGGCTCACAAGCTATTTGGTTTTAAAGTTAACAAAGTCCAAAGTATACTGGGATGTGTTGGTGACCCTATTATCACTACTACCACAACCACCACCATCATTACTGCGGTTTCTAACGTTCTCTTTTAGGTACAATTTAAGTCTTCTCAATTTATTTTAAAAGCAATTAAAAACTACTTTAAAAAACATTTTTATATCTCTAGCACATAATCCAAGAGAAAAACTTGTGCTGACCACACAAATACCTTCTAATGGACTGCTACCTTAATAATATCCCTTCTATATAGTATTCTGGAGTTGTCACTCTGAGAGAGTGACACTAGGCTGGGAGACTCTTCCTTAGCATTGATACCTTCTGAATTGGGACAGGACATCTGTGATAATGAAAGTCCACAGTCTTGAAGGAAAATCCAAATATTTGAGTGGGTCTGTTTTCTTTTCCATTTCTGCAGCTCAGGCCTCTTTACCAACTTCAGTCAACTAAGTGAGTCCATCTCCCTGCCTGGGACTGCTGTAGGTGACTGTTTTATTTAGAAAGCACCTTGGTTTCCAGATAATTTAGTTGGTTAACCAGGATTCTCCAACAAAACAAAACAAGCCAATGGAACTAGTTTAATTTTGTTTATCTGAGTAGACTTCCCCCTCAAAATACTAGTACTGAATTCCAGCCTCATACTTAATGTTGATAGTCCACATAACTTTGCATAGATTGTTAACTTTCTCCAACCCCTGGCTTTCTCATCTGTGAAATAAAAAAGATACTATCAATGTGCTACACTAACTAGTGATTGGTTATTTTGTATCAGATGAGATGAAGACACAGTGAGAAGTATAAGGGGCTATGTAAATGGAAGTCTCTGTACTGAAAGTGCTTTCCTTTGGTGACTTTTCAAAGAGAATATTATGTTAACCTTATCTTGGATTTGTGTTCAAAATCTCATGATGAATTAGCACTCAATTTTATGTGCTCAGAAGTTCTGTGTAGTTGCGCTGTTATTTTTGGCTAATATCATCATCCTATTCACCATGCAGTCCTGAAGTTTGGGCGCTGAGACAGCACATGTAGAACAGATACAATAGAATTTTCTAGTCTCCAAGTCCATTAAATCCCATGGGACTCTGCAAGTGGCCCCCAATGGGCATCACTCTGAGGCACAGTTCTCCAGAGCATACACAGCTACAAAGCATTAAAGGCCTTGGATGCAGATGGGCAGAAGTGACTTCCAAAATAAGCCCAAACTCAAAATTCCAACTCAAAAGAAAACCAACCAACTGTATGATTCCTATGTGGTGGTTAAATGTGGGCAACTAGGGCTAGGCGTCAACTAGAATGTGGGGCCTTCTTTCTCATGGTGTCCCTAGTGATGAGAATGTCACAGAGGCATAACAGCCTCTGTGTGTGGGGGTAGAGGTGTCATTCGGCCTTGGTCAGTTTACCTGTGTCTTTGAGTGACTAAGTAGAGAATAAATAATAATAATGATTTCTGTTATTATTCTGGCTCACTTGAAATGAGAATGTCATCTTTGCAGCGATGTGTACCATATTGGCTCACAATCAGATAATCCCCAAGAACACAATAGGACAGGAAGAATTAAATGTGGCGGTGCCCTTTCAGCTTGATGGTCCAAAGAAGCAGTGCCTAGAAAGTAAAAGTGTGAAAGGCTGATTCCCAGCCAGGTCTGCTGGCAGATGCAAGGAGAATGGAGGCAAATTGTCACCGGCTGTTGCAATGGAGAGGAAATTTCACAATGTGTGGCTGGGTCAGGAGTCTCCAGGAGCCAATGACAGCCAGGCCAAGACCAGGAGAGCAGAAGGAAGAGAAGACAAAAGTCAGGCTCAGGCTTTTAGCTCCTCAGGAGTCCAGCAACAGCAGCTACAGATAAACTTTACTCTTGACCGTGGCTAGGATGCCCTAGTCTTCCTCCTCATTCTGCACCCTCTCCAAGCTCCACTACTTCACAGTGGTTTCCACCTTTTGGACCAGCCCAGCCTTCAAGATCCACCTCACATATCCCTTCTCTGCAGAGTGATTTGCTGAAGTGTTCTCTCCCTGCTCTAGCTGTGGTGTCCAGACTGCTGGGTGAAAGAAAACACAACACACACACTCACACACTCACTCACACACACACACACACACACACACATGCACTCTTTTGAAAAAGGGAAAGGACCAAAAAATGAAGGGAGGAGGGGAAAGGGATGAAAAAAGAATTAAGATGTGTTCTGTACATGTACCAACTCCCTATGAGGAATGTAATCACTATTACCTCAAACATGTATCAATAAAAAAATTGGAATCTGGGAAAGATGGATTCTGGATGGACAACTTTTATTTTACCAAGTTGTGATATTTAAAAAGGCACCAATAAATTATTTTCTACTTTTGATTTTGTAAGCGTTAACATGTTCATTTCACAGATAAGAAAGTCATAATTTTAGAATAAACAATAGTTTTTAAATGAGAACAATGTTAATCTTACAAAAAGTCTGTGTACATTGTTTTTTCTTTCTCAATTTCTCTTAGATTTCTGCAAATTTCTATGGAGATAGAATTTTCAGACCATGGTATTTAGCAATGCCCACCCTTCAACAATTTATTGGTACTTTTTTGGCCCTTTTCAGCTCCCTGTTATGTTTCATTTTTGGAATTCATGCTAGTTGTACCCTAAGCTTTCTTATGGTAGAATCCAATTCTTAGTCATTTCTTTAGCCCCTATAGCACTTAGTCTAGTGCTGCTCCTCATGAAGTTTCAGGTGGTGGGTGTGATGTGTTTGGACATAGTAGTCTGCTGGGCAGACCAGAAAGAATGGTAGGAGCTGCTCCAGGGCTCATTTGCTGCTAGAGTTTCTGAAACTTCCAAACTGGAGCCAGAACTATGGTAGATTGGTTGCCTTATTGGGCTCTATCTTCACCTCTCTCTGACTCATTGTCTTATCGTCTTATAGTGCCCTACAATGGCCCAGCTATATGATTTGTTTGGGATCACTAGGTATTAGCAGATGTGGTGCAACCAGGAGCTTGAAAAGACACTTGCGCATTTTTACTGGTACTCTTGCCTTCTGGTGTTGCCCTGAGAGGAATGTGTTTAAGCTAGCCTGCTGGAAAATGAGGTAATTTAAGATGCCAAAGTCATCCCAATCATCTGGTCAAGGCCATCCAAGATCAGCTGGCAGACAATCAACACCTAGGCACATGAGCAAGCCAGCCACTGTTATTGGCAGAGGCAATTGACTGTCTGAGCTGCCCTTGACAGTAGCCTGTTGAGGGCCAATTCCAGATCATCTGAGCTCAGTGTGGATTATCTGGATCCCACAGACTTGATAAGTTCAACTAGTATGTATTTTTGTAGACATCTGAGGTTTTGTTATTGTTATGTGGCTTTATTGTGGCAATAGATAATTAATAAAAGAAACTTTCGGCTAAAAGGTGAAAAGACAGTACTGGATATTAGTTTCCTAGGAATACCATCCTGAAGCACCACGAACTGGTGGCTTAGAAAAACAAGTTTGTTGTATCACAGTTCTGGAGCCTGGAAGTTGGACATCAAAGTGTTGACAGGGTCATTCTCCCTCTGGAGGTGCTAGTAAGGGATCTGTCCCATGCTTTTTCTCCTAGCTTTTAGTAGCCTTAGGCATTTTCTGGCTTAGAGATTCTTCACTCATTTCTTCACTGCCACATGATCCTCCTTTGTATTAAGATATCAGTGAAATTAGAATGGGGCCCATCCTCATGACCCCATTTTAACTTTACAATTATAAAGATCTTATTCCCAGAAAGTCTCAGTCTGAAGTATGGGGGTTAGAATTGCAACACATCTTTTCGGGGGACACAATTCAAGCATGGCAAATGGCAAAATCACCACAAATTATCACTGAAAGCCACAATAGCCATTTAGTTAGTATCACTTTAAGAGAGTATGCCTGGCTGCATAGCTTTAAAGGGAGCCGTTTAATATAGTTCCTTCCCAACCCTCTTCCCTCATTCTGTTGGAATTACCATGTGATCTGCCATTTTAACACAGTAGTTCCTTCTAAAATATTCCCTTGAGATGTTGGAGTTCATGATAAAGATCATTATTAATTAACACCTTTGTTGTAAGCTGAAGTGAGCAAAAAGGGGACTAAGCCAGGATAAGGAATAATCTATAGGAGGGCAATGGTTACGGACTACCTTTGCCCACTCAGCAGTCATCCCTGAGCCTGTGCCCCAGAGGATCTTGGGAGGTGGAGGGTGGCAGCTGGACTTCCTGCTCAGACACCCAGAGACTCCTGTACTCTGCAGGGTCCTGACTCCAAGTGTCCATCCTGCAAAAAATGATTTTGCTGGTCTGAACTTTTACATAGGTAAGCACTTACCTCATTCTGAGTAAATTAAACACATTAAAATCCTTCTAAATGTTTTCAAAACAACTGACACAAAAATACCAAAGTTTTGATACTTAAAACTAAATAAAATACATCCAGCATCCTGCCTCTTGATGCTGCAGTGGTGTAATGCTTTGGATTTTCAGATATTCTCAGTGAACAAGGAGAGGAGGAGGTCTCCTAAATTTTGAAAATATACTATCAGTCAGTCCTATCAGATGTTTTGAATTCACTGCTAGAAAATGCTTTGCCCAGCTCTGGCTACAAATTATCCTGCCATCTTGGTGTGATATGGATTTATTGTCTCTCAATACAAGTCTCTAGTATCTCTTGTCAAGCCTTAGGCCACATGCAAATGAACCATTGCACTCTGGATTTTCTCAAGTCCTAGGAATGTTCACAGGTCCTTCTAAGTTAGGAAATAGTGCATTGGGAGAATCCACAGAAGAGAATACACATTGACCACTTACCAGAAACAATGTGGGACCTGTAGCCCCAAACGGCTTGTGCATGATATGATTTCTCTACTTCCTTCCAGCAAAACTGTACCTCTTTGTTGCACCTACAGAAACTGTTCTATTACTTTCCACAAAAGATGCCATACCTGATGTAGACAAGTACTTTATCATCTCTATTTTGGGCAATTTGTTAGTGGCTAGACAATCTTTGGTCCTGTAGAGAATGGAGAGGGTTGTGACTATGTGAAATACAGACTGATGGCCCTCCATCCTAGCTGCACAGCAGAGCATTTTCTATAGCAGTGAATTCAAAGTGTCTTAGAGCTTTAAAAATACTGATGGTTACTTTTATGTGTCAACTTGACTGGGACACAGAGCCTGATGTTTGGTTTAATGCTATTCTGGATATTTCTGTGAGGGCATTTCTGGATGAGATTATGTTTAAATCAATGGACTTTGAGTAAAGTAGGTTCCCCTTCCTAATGTGGGTGAGTGTCATCTAATTAGTTGAAGACCTGCAGAGAGCAGAAGACTGATCTGCTCTGAGCAAGAGGAAATTCTAAAGAGATAGCTCTAAGACTCAAGCTGTAGCATTGGCTGTACTGGGTCCCCAAACTACAGCCCTGCGGGTTTTGAACTTTCCATTTTCTAGAATTTTGTGAGCCAAGTTCTTAAAATAAACCTCGCTTTTTTTAGTAGTACATATTGAACTTAGTACTTCACACATGCCAGGCAAGCACTGTACCACTGAACTACATACCTAGCCCTTCTTATTTTTGTTTTGAGGATCTCACTAAGTTGCCCAGGCTGGGTTTAGCTTCTCCAGTAGTTGGGATTACAGTTATGTGTCAGCATACCCACTCTTTATTTATGCACATCCTGTTGATTCTGTTTCTCTGGAGAATGCTGAGAAATACAATACCTTTATCTGAGCCCTTTCCCCGTTACTCTGATGCAACTGACCTGAAGTGTGCCAGGGGACAAATACGGGGAGAATGTATTTTTAAATGATCTCTGGATGATTTTCACATGACCAGGACTTAGTACTAGGGCCACATTCTTCCCCTCACCCATAAAATAAGCCCTGGTTCCCAGCAGTTTGGAAAACTGAGGCAAAAGGATTGAAATCTCAAGCCCAGCCTGGGCAACTTGGTAATTTAGTGAGAACTTGTCTCAAAATTAAAAAAAAAAAATTATGAAAGGGCTGGAAAGGAGCTCAGTGCAAAGACCCTGGATTCAATGCTCAGCACTTCAGTGAATGAATGAGTGAATGAATGAAGAACCTTGGTTCAAATCATATCATTGTCGTTTGAGTCCTGACTTTGCCATTAATTGGTTAAATAGACTTGGCACTGTGTTAGTCAGCTTTCTGTTGCTGTGACAAAATAAATACCTGAGAAAATCAACTTGAAGGAGGAAAGATTTATTTTGGTTCCTGGCTTTAATAATTTTAGCCCATGATCTGTCAGCTTCATTGCTTTTAGTCCTGTGGCAAGGCAGAAACATCATGGCAGAGGGGCGTGGCCGAGAAAAGCTGTTTATCTAATATCAATCAAGGAGAGAGAGAGGGAGAGAGACAGAGAGAGAGAGAGAGACAGAGGGAGAGGGAGAGGGAGAGAACAAGGTACTTCCTTTCAGAGGTTGACTCCAGTGGCCTTCTCCCTCCAACTAGACCCCATCTGCTACAGTTTCTACCTCCTGCCAATTGTCCATTCAGTTATGAACCCATTAGGATTAATCCACGGGTGAGATCAGAGCCCACATAATCCAGTCACTTTTGCAAAAGCCACACCTCTGAACATTGCTGCACTGGGGAATAAGCCTTCAATACATGGTCCTCTCGGGGGACAATGTTTTAGATCTGAACCTTAAGAGGCATCCAGCTCACTGTAGTATTGCTATCTGTAAAATAGAGATAATAATACCAGGGCAACTGGATTGCTGTGAGGGCGAAAGGATGTCAAATTAAACAAAATATGGACAAGCCAATATTTTCATTTGTATAGGTGGAATGCATGTGTGTTTATTATGCCTATTACTTCTGTAATCATGTTGTATAAACATGGCTCTTGTTTTTCATCTGTAGGTGCTAACCTTTGCCCCATTTTCATGGACAAGCTGCTCAGTCTCAGCAGCTTGCCTCATGTGGCCCAGAGCTTCAAATCTGACTGGGTTTCAGCACAGTAGGGGCTGAACCCAAGTGGATGAGACCTGGATAGTCAAGGTTCAGGTCTCTGTGTGGAGACTCTGAACAGGGACACTGTCTGGGACTGTGGATGAAGTCATAGGTCACTTAGAAAATGTTGGTGAAACAAATTGAAATATTGTGGTCGAATTGCAGCTGTGTAAGAGACCAGGAGACATATGTGACCTATTTTCATGGTTGGCCGAGAGGTGCACTGTTGCTCAGGGAGAGATGCCGGGGCTCATGCTTGGGTGAAAGCGATCCCCCTCCACCTCTGGCCCTGTGGGGAGCATGTGGCGTTATTTTCAGGTGATCATGCTCTTGTTCAGGTACAGGGTGCCTGGCTGTGGAGCACGCTCCTCACTGCAATTTCACACTGGGACATTTGAGAGGGTTATGGGAAACCACTCTTCCTGTACTGCCATCCCGAGTGAAATGTATTCAGGGTATGAATAAAATGTGCCCTTTAATTTATTGTAATGTCAACAAAACCCGAGAACCCTGAACTGAAACTACAACGATGAGGGAGATGAGAGAGAAGTGTGGGTGTGGATAATGCGGTGAGCATTCATTCGCTGTGTGCCACGTGAGGCGGGGCTGGAAGCTTTCCTGCTTGGACCGTCAGCACGTGGTTTGCTTGCATTAAAATGGTGGAGGTAGTGGTTTCTCCACCTGCTGAGCAAGCGCAAGGACCTGAGTTCGATCCCCGGTACAAAAAAAAAAAAAAAAATGGTGGAGGTAGTTGGATTTGTTTATATCTTGCCTTGCAAGAGGACATTTTTAATAGTTGAAGGCATCCCCAGCTTCATTTGAAAAGACTGAAGGATAGGCAACCTATCTTCAAACTTGCATTCAGAAAAACTTATAGTTGTGCAAATTACCCTATCTAGGAAAAGCAACTGTTAGATGGTAGTTGATGGAAACCACCTAACAAGATCTTGAAATTACTTAACCCATTCATTTTATCCTGGATCTGCAGGCTGCCTCCAGGTCAGGTTCTTTGCTAAGCCCTGGACAAGTTTGAAGCTGTGTTCATCCAATATCTCCCTAAAAGGGCTGGTGATAATTTCCCATGGAGGGCAATGGTTTACATAGTATATAAGTTCCACTCTGTACTCTTGATGTAACTATACTAAACTACTTTAAGACTCAGGTTCCTCATCTGTGAAATGGGGATAATAATGATTATGATTGTGTTAGTCAGCTTTCCATCCCTGTAACAAATACCCCAGACAAGCTGACTTGTAAGGAAGAAAGGCTTATTTTAGTTCAACATTTTGGAGGCTCATTCCACATTGCTTCGGGGTTGTGGCAAGGCAGCACATCATGAAAGAAGTACCAGGTGGGGCAAAACTGCTCTCCTCATGGAAGTTATAGAGAGAAAGAGGAAGGGGCCAGGGTGCTACTATCTCCCTCAAGGCCCTGCCTCCAGTGACCTAAAGACTTCCCACTGGTGCTAAGCCTTTAACACACTGGACATTCCAGATCCAAATTACAGCAACGTCGATGATGATGATTGTAGCAAACATCTATTGCGTGCATAACACCAGACTCAAGATGAGCTCAGATGTAAGGAAACTTTGTGTATTCTTCATTCAGTCCTCTCAACAACTCAATAAGGTAGGTTACTAGTATTGCCAGTTTTACTCCTGCTATAGGATATAGTGAAGATTAAATGAGTTAATATATAAAGTACTTAGCATAATACCTGACATTAGGAGAGCTCCGTAAATATTAGCAATAATAATGACTACCTAATCCGTCCTTAGAAGCCAGCCCCCAAATAACTGTTATAGCTGCCTTAAGAGAAGTATAAGCAAAATGCCACAAAGGCGCAGAATCAGAATGGAGAGATGGGTCCCTAGGAGGAGCAATGACTTCACATGAGAAGTGATGTTGGGGCTGAACCTTTCAAAAATGGATGTGTCCACAGCAGGCAGTGTAGAGCCACTCACAGGAGTGAACCAGCATGAACTTGGCCCAGAAGCAGGACAGTGTGGGACATGTTTGGGCACAAGAGACAAGGCCAGCTGGCTGAGGAAGATGAGATATATGAGTTAAAGTGGAAAATGCAGGTCCTCTTGTAAGCACCTTGAACATATTCCAAATGTTTGTAGTGAATTTGGTAGGCAAGGAAGCTATGAAGAATTATAGGTGGTAAACTCTGTGGTCAGAGCTTTTTGAATGTAACCCTTCAAGGGTTACCCTGGGAACACATAAAATATTGGCAAAATCATTGGTCCTGGGATTTAAAATGAACCACAGCCAGGCCGCAGTCCTAAGTCGATGAGATTTTGGCTTTAAAGAGGAGGATTAGATCAGACCCGAAACTCACAGGGGTCAGGTTTAACTGGCCCGGTCCCTGCAAAAACAGTGCCAATATTTTAACTGAGTTTAAAGTGTAGCTGCCCTGCTTGCCTCATCCCATCTAGTAGACACAGAGGTCCGGGATGAGGAGCCAGCACACGGCCCACATGGGGACAGAGCCAGGCTGGGTGTGATTTGTCTAAATCTTGCCATCAAATATTGCAGCATCTTTCTTTCTCTCCCCATCATTTCTAAATGGAACAAAGTGTGACTCAAGGACATTCAATTCATTGTGAATTTCTCATGTGCCTTCAGTGTACAAGGAGCAGAGCTAGAAAGCCGCATGAATGTGACCTTTCTCCCCTCAGAGCTTAGTTTGAGGAGAATATAAAGCTGGGACACCAGTAACTCTCAGATAGAGTGAACAGGGGAGAGGAACATTTCCAGGGGAGCAAGCAGGGTGCCTGGGTGGTGGAGGAGGGTGTAGGAGCTAACGAGGGGTCTTGGAGAAAGCAGCACACCTGAGCTCCTCAAATTGTCCTTTATATTTTATGCACCATCCATTTTGAACCATTTGGTGTAGTGTCTTGAAGTACAGAGATCTTGATTTGAATCTTGGATTGACTTTTTACTGGCTAGTCTATGCTGGTAATTCTTTAAGCATCACTGTCTGCAAAGTGGAGGAATTGCCTGACGTGTTGCTATTGGAGAGTGAAGAGACAGCATACCAGTTCAGATACTCTTGTGTGCAAGCAACAGAAATCCAACCCAAACTGGCCCAGCAGTCAGGGAATCTCCTAGCTTGTGGCAGGAGCTGTTGCCAGTGCAGTACCTTCTAGGGTGACCCACACTGCCAAGGGCTCAAGCCCTTTATTTTGCCACGTACAGCAGCAGCTCAGCTCTCGCAGACCTGCTGTATGTATGTTTGTAGTGTAGCAGGAATGTCAGTCAGGCTACACGCATCCTGATCCACACCCAATTAGAAGGGGCTGATGTATACCACGTGAGCTTGAAAACCAAAAAGCAAAGAAATAAATAGAACAGTAGTAAATAGTGACTACCAGAGCACACTGCATATGATAAAGACAAATAATTGTTTTTTAAAACTTTTAAGTTTTATGTCTGCTTGTATGTGTACTTGGTTGTATTAGAAAATAATTCATATGACAGCTTCCATGAAAAATGTTGAGAAACATTAATTTGAGCTAATCACAGAGAATGGCTAAAGCTGGAGTCATTCCTTAACCAGGACACTGGGGGAGAGAAAGGGTAGATGGTGGTGGTACTGAGTTCCAACCCAAGAGGCCTGGCCTAAGACTGCACATTTTCACCACTCTACTGAGCTGGCAGTTAGCCTTCAGAGTTCACTACCTGAATGGGAAGTGCTTAGGACAGTGCTGGGCCTATAGAGTAAGCACTCAATTAACAGTATCTATCGCTAGGGATGGGATTTGGGAAAGACCAGTTTGCAGTCATGAAATGCTCTTGTCTAATGTTCTCTCCAGCCTGAAGTCATGGAGACTGGCCCATGGAAGGGAAGGAAGCTTTTATGTCCTTTTCCAAGCTGCATCTTAGTAAAGGGGACATCATGGGTCCTAGTCAACTCGGATTTCTGTGAGAAAGTGCCATAAACTGGAGAGCTTATAAACAACAGTCATGAGTTTCTCATAGCTCTGGAGGTCAGAAGTCCAAGATCAGGGTAACAGCGCAGCTGGTTTCTGCTGAGGGAGATCTTTTGGATTGTAGATTACCTCCTGCTTTTCATGTCCATACGTGGCAGATGGAGGGTGAGAGAGTGCCTCGGGGTCTTTTTGCAGTCTCTTTTATAAGAGTTCTGATCCAATTCTTTTTTTTTTTTTTTGCTTAAATTCTTTTATTGGTACATTTTAGATATACGATACGTTTACATTTATCATTGGTGCTTGTACCTGTACATGATGTATCTTGGTTCTTATTTTTTCCTCATTCCTTGTCCTCCCTTCACCCCCTCCACCTCTGATCCCATTCTTGAGGGCTCCATGCTGATTGGTGATAGCTCCCTGCCTCTTAACCCCATCACCTTGGGGATGAAGAATTTTGGAGACACAAAAAGTCTATTGTACATGTTATCCTCAAAAGACCATTTAGGACATGGTCACACTTCTAAAAAGAGGTATGTGTGGGTGGCACTGAGCAGGGACAAAGGTAATTTTCTTTAGGACACATCTCGGACACTTGAGCTGTGTAGGGAGGTAATATGGTGAATCAGTTCAATCAGTTCAATCCTGATGTTTAGGAGATTTTCTGATTTCTTCCTGCAATATTTGGAGAATCTGCACAATCCAGGAGACTGAACAGAATGACCTTCATGTGGCCTGGTGTAGGAAGAAGCAACAGAGAAATCCCTCAAAAGAGCCTGGCACTGTTTTATACGGGGCCATCTTAATGAGGCTAATCTAATATAGTAAAGGAAGGATTTTTTTTAACAAGTCCCAAGAGGACTAATAAAATGGCTTTGAATTTTATTATTTTTTGGAGAGAGAGGCACTAATTCAATTAGCCACAAAATGAGAATTTCTCTAGCCTTACTGTCTAAAGTGGTTCTGAAGACTGCTTGCACCATGGAAATACTGGGGCTGTTCTTAAAATAATCTCCTTTCTGAAGAAAGAAGGTTTTGTCAAGTTTTTAGCTAGTTTTTGAACTTGAACTTGAGATGATAGTGGTATTACCTTGTGGGTTTATTGGGAGGATTTTGCATTTAGCTCAGCATTGGGCCCATAGTAGTCACTCAATAAATAAGACCTATTGTTCTTATTAATTCTTATAATTCTTATTGTGAGTGATCTTGCAATTGCGAGCCAACAAGGCTTGTGTTTTTCTTAGCTGGCTTTTGAATTTTTTTTCCAGTGCTTTCATTTTTTCCAGGTTTAAAGGATCTCAGTCAGTGATTTTTGGAAGGTATCTAGGAGAGAAAAACAATAAAGATAAATGATATTTTGCTTGAAATGCACAGCAGAAGTTAGAGTGAATGGAGAAACAGAAAGAAGTCAAGTTTTCTCTCTCTGACTTCTCAGAGGACTCTGTAGATGCCAGTAAAAAAGACTGATAAAACTAGGGATATGATCATTTGTTTGCCATTGAATCATACTTACATATTAAAGTCGGGTGCATCTGTCAGTTTAATCTAAATTATTCCTCAGGGTTGAATATCGCTCAAATCTCAGTGGTTGAGAACACAGGGTTACTTCCTGCTCTCTTTCTCTCTTGTTGTGACTCTGCTTTGTATCAGTCTGTCCTGGAACCCAGGCTGAAGGAGCAGTCTCAATTTGAGAAACTATTGATCTGGAGGGAGAGGAAAGAGAATAACAGAACCATTGAATGGTTCCTCAAGCTTTTACTCTGAAATGGCAGATGTCACATCTCTGTATATTTTGGGGACCGGAGATAATCCTCCACCCAAGCCTACCACCAATGGATGGTGTTTCCTACCATCCCACAGGGAAAAGCGCTGAACAATGGGGAAACAGCCACATTTCACTACACCTGAAAAGTCTATTATCAGCAGGTAGGGGAAATAAATTGAAATACAGAGATGCATTTGATAAACTGGTGATATTGATTGTACTATTTGTTTTCTAATGCTGTGTAACAAGTCAAAACCAAACTCATTTATTATTGGACATTTTCCATGGACCAGGAGTCTGGACCCAGCCTAACTGCTTCCTCTGCTCAGGGTCTCACAGGCTGGACTTAGGGGGTATCGGATTGCAGTCTCCTCCGACACAGAGGGCTCCACTCCTAAACTGACAGGGTTGCTGGCACAATTCAGTCCTCTGTTGTTAAGCCCTGAGGCCCCTAGTGGCCACCCACAGTCCTTTGTCAGGTCGTCCTCCACAGGTACACAGGCAGAGAATGTACAATTCACTTTCTTCATCAAGGCCAAAGGGACGGACCCCTTTCTCTCTTGCAGCCTTTCCTGTTTTCAGCATATCTTTCCTAGAAGTGAGAAAATCTTACTGCAAAGAGCACAGACCATGGAGCTGCTCTTCTGTATTCTAATCCTGGTTCTGCCGCCTCTTTGTCCTCCTCCTCTTCATCGTTTTTCTTCCTCTTTCTCTCCTCCTTCTCCTCCTTTTTTCTTCTTCCTCTTCCTGTTCTCCTCCTCTTTCTTCTTTTCTTTCTCGGTCTCCTACTTCCTCCCTTTCTTCTTCTTCTTCCTCTTCCTCTTCCTCCTCTCCTTCTCCTTCTCCTTCTTCCTCCTCCTCCTCTTCTTCTGGCAGTACTGAGGATTGTTCTTGGGGCCTCTGCTATATTCCCAGCCCTTCTTTATTTATTATTATTATTATTATTATTTTGTTTTGAGACTAGATCTCAAAACATTTCCAAGTTGCCCAGGCTGGGCTTGAGCTTGCCGTCTTCTTCCCTCAGTCTCCCAGAGTTCTGGGTTCCTAGGTGTGTGCCAACATGTGCAGCTCTGGCTCTACCATTTATAGGTCACCGTAAATGAGTTACTCAGTCTTTCTGAGCCTCAATTTTGGAGGCCACTGTACAAGCAAAGATAAGGAATGTAGCTATCTCACAGGAGATTAGAAGTACTAATCTTATCCGTATATGCTAAATCACTTATTTTTTTTTAATTTTTATTTTTTTACACAACAGAAATTTATTTTTTCACACCTCTGGCAGCTGAAAGTCCAAAATCAAGATGTTGGCAGATTTGATTTCTCCTGAGATCTCTTTGTTTGACCACTTACTGTGTCCTTATACGATCTTTTCTCTGTATGTGATCACATCTTTTGTATATCTTCCTTTTCTTATAAGGACATCAGTCATATGGGAGTGGGATGCCAACCTTATGACACCATTTAACTTTTAACACACCTTTCTCCGAAAACAGTTTGGGTGTTAGAACCCCAACATATAAATTTTAAGGGGGACACAATTCAGTCTACCAAAGGTACACTGTCTTTCTTCACCCTCCCTTGTAAATATGTAGGCATCTGTTTAAGGGTTAGATGTATTTAAGTTGGTCATCAAGCCTCAGGCCAGGGAAGAACTTTGATGTCCAATGACAAACAAAGTTACAGAGCTAAGGACAGAACCAGACTCAGAATCCCCAGGCTATGTGGATCAAAAAGTAGGCTAGTGTGATGAGAAATTATAATTTTACGTCCAGAGAAAAGTAAAGAAAATTTCTTTCCCTTTTCTATCATTCATTTAACCCTTTCTTTATTCAAAAATATAAAAATGACAATTGAAAAGAAATGCCATAGTCTTGTTCCACAGTACCCTGGCATTTCTCACTGATAGTTTATTTGGATAGGTCTAGGTATTTCCCAGAGTAGAGTGTGGGCCTCCTTCTTAGATGGGCATCTTCAAAACCCTAAAATGGGTTCCCAGTAGTCTGGAATTGTGTAGGTAAGGGGTGAGGTCTGGAGGGCTTCCCATCAGCCATAGCAGCTCTTGCTGCTGCAGACTCATCCTATTGATCCAGCACTGTCCTTCAGAGGCTGGTGTCCACCAGCTGCCCAGGCTGCTGTAGCACCTGCTTCCTTCTGTTTATGGTGTTAAGGACTTTCTTCCTGGGACCCAGCTGTATCTGTATGTTCTGAATATCCTCATCAGAGCAAAGCAACAGAGCTTCCAGATCAATCGGCTCTCTCATGAAAATGGGAAGGAATTCCTCCAGGTCCAGGGACTGCAAGGACACTTCCAGGGGAGTTGAATCAACCACATCTTCCTCCCACTCCACTTCATCCTCATCCCAAGGCAGATTACTTACAAGGCCATTTTCCTCTTTCTTCATCAGCCTCAGCTTCATCAGCCTCTGCTGTTCCTTGCCTTTGGAGAAATTCACTGGGCATTTTAAATCCCGACTTGGTCTTGCTGTTTGAGAGGTTTTCAGAGCTCAACACTCTGTTTCTCATAAAAACAATATTTCCCAGACCTGGATGGTTGAGAATGGATTCATGTTGCACATCTTGGTCCTCCTCTGCTGAGAATATGAGCTTCCCTTTGAAGTGCCCTGATAATGAGTCTTCTTCCTCCTCTCCGAACATTTCCATCACATTCCTCTGCCCACTTCTGCCTTCCTTCCCCACCTGCTCTGCTGCATCTTTGTTTTTCTTGAACTTTAACTTGAAGGGGTCTTTAATGCCCTTAGAGAGTGATCCAGGTCTACTGGAAGCAGAAGCACTTGAGAAGGAAGACCTGGAGGACATCCTCTTGAAAGAAGAAAGACTCCCAGATTCCTCCTTGCTATAGGCATGGGCCATCTTATTTTGATGCTTCTCCTGGAGCTTTTCACATTCTTTGGTTTGCCTCCTGGCATTCTTCTGAGCCAGCTCCTTCAGCCTGGTGACCTTCTTGGGATTTATGACTTTCTGGGTAGTGGCAGCTTTATCCAGGAGGGCAACACATTCACCCTGCTCCCTGCTGGCAGCAGCATCCAGTGGAGACTGTAAGTTATTATCCAGGGAAAAGATGTTGCCACCGAAACTGATCAGGAATGAGACATAGTGGGCATGGTCATTGGAGGCGGCATAATGTAGAAGAGTGTTTCCCCAGATGTCACACCTATTGGGGTCCCCTCCTCTGCTGCAGATTATTTCCAGGGCTTGCAAGTTGCTGTGGTAGGCTGCCAGGAGAGTGGGTGTCATGCCATCCTCATCAGAAAGAATCAGGTCTCGTGTGGTAGCCTCTTTCAGAAGTTCCAGGTAGCTATCACTAGCAGCTTGGTGGTAGCGAGTGGACATTTTTTTGACTCACCAAAGCTTGACAGGATGGCTCTCTCCAGGCAGAGCAGAAGGTTGGCAGAGCAAACTTCCTATGGAGCTGGTTAATCAGTGACAAGGAATGTCACACCAGGACAAAGGTCAAGCCAGCCTCTCTCCTTGGAAGGCAGCAGGAAAGGTTCACAGCACTGAACTTGGCCCCTTTCCTTCTGGAGTCAGCTTCAGAGAACTCTGCTTTCACTCCTGATGTGCAGAAGCAGTAGAATATTCAAGGTCACGCTAAATCATTTAGAAGAGTCTGGGGCATGATATTTAAACATTTGCTGTCATTCCCGAGGGCCTGCCATGTGCCACATTTTATGCAAGAAACTAGAGATAAGAGGGGAAGAAGGGGAAGACCTTACATGCAAAGTCTCAGAGTCTGTAGACATGCAAACCTAAGAGAACCATCATCCAGGTAACCAGGGCCCTGACATGGCCAGAGGCAGAAGCAACTATCCTAGGGAAGGCTTCATATAGGAGGTGGCCTTAAACAGATCTGGACAGATAAATAGGTGACAGCAGCCAGGAAGCAGGAGTAGGTCTTGTAAGGCTGTGGTGTGTCCAGGAATGTGGGCTCCTGCCAGTGAGTGAAATGAAGATTTTATGAGTCAACTAGTGAGGCATGAAGCTTGAAGGTTGCTGGGGAAAGGATGTGAGTGGCATCACTCATGTTGGAAAGACAAGATTCTTTCAAATAAGGACTTCCTTCTAGGTTTCTCTTGGGCCAGAGACTTTTAATCACTTTTGGAGAAGACCCATTCCATAGTAAAATGGTAGTGTCTTGGGGTTGACATTTGCTATTTTGTTGGTGGCTACTTGGGTGATTTCTCCTCCTCTCCATAGCAAATTTGCCATTCTGGTTAATAGGATTCTGTTTAATGTTCAGAAAGAAAATATCTGCAGTTTATTATTGTTAAACCCACTAAGGGCCGGGATTTAGCTCAGTGGCACAATGCCTGTCTCACAAGTGCAAGGTCCTGAACTCAATCCCTGGCACCAAAAACAAAAACAAAAACAAAACCCCACTAAACATTTAAATCACAGTTATAATTTGGTTTGTCCAAGCAGTAGTTAATTTTTGACTTTGGCAGAATGTGCCATTTGGTATTGGAATTATTTTCATGAGTTTTTTCCATTCACTGGCTTCAGGATCCTGCTTGCTTCATAACTCTCTATGTGTAAAATGGGTCACATTCTAAACATTTTTTTTTGTGTGTGTATGGTGTTGCAGATCCAATCCAGGGCCTTATGCATGCTAGGCAAAAGCTCTACCACCAAGCTTTATCCTCAGCCCCTAAAAATTCCTTTTAAGTCAGTTGTTTGGCTCACCAATTGAACATTTCTATAGAAAGCATAATTGTTGTTAGGTCCCTAGGGAAGTCTTGATTTTAGCACATAATGTAGCCAACTGATTGCTAACATTTATTAAGCTAGTGATACAATCACAATTCTCATAATTTTTATTAAAAATAGGAAAACTAGCATTGAGTAGATTGCTAGCCTGTTGCATCCTGCAGTTTAAAGGCAGCTCTGGATACCTTAGCTAACTGGAGCCTCACCACCATTCTGGGAGGTCAGTGCAGGTGAGGAAACTGAGGCTCTGAGAAGTGACTGGCTTGGTCAACAGCAGGCACCATAAGTTGAAACTCTTTTATTTACAGGTACAACGGGGATGGATGAGGTCAGAATTACCTTCCCAATGTCAGTTGCATGAAAATTTTGCCACATTTGGTTTAGAGTTATGAGAAGGGAGTGGCTTATAATGACAAAATCTAGAAGTGGCTTGTCTAAATTTACTATTTCTATGTTCTGGAGATAAGGCGTCATGGATTTTTTTAAGACACAGCTTCTGGTCTTTGGTAACTTGGTATAGTGTTAGAAATTGTAGAGTAGAAAGTCCCTTGTCCAGGGCATTTGAGATCAGGAGTCTCTTGGTTAATCTAAAAAGATAATTTAAGATTATAACCAGAACAAAAATACATGCATGTCTTCTGAGTCAAAATCAAAATGTCTTTCCAGACTAAATAAATCAGTTTGGTCAAAATAAGTCAGTTCTTTTAAAAGAGAGAGTATACAAAGCAAGTTGCTTTATAGTAAAATATATCTGTCTCTGTCTCTCTCTCTCTCTCTCTCTCTACATATATATATTCTTATATCATAGGAAAAAGAGAGATAGAGAATACTAGGCAAATTATTTGACAATGAAAGAGTCATGTGCTTATATCAAGTATCTTTCTCAGGCTCTTATAGCAACTTTTTGTAGAATTTATTGTGTAGTAATTAAAAATACTACTTTTTAAACTGACAAATAACAGGGCCAGGGATTTAGTTCAGTGGTTCTGCCGACTGCCTCGACAGTGCAAGGTCCCGAGTTCGATCCCCAGTACCCCCCCCAAAAAAACAAAAAAACCCCTGACAAATAAAAAGGATATGTATTTATGATGTACAACGTAATTTTTTGAAATATGCGCACATAATTGAATGGCTAAATCAAGCTAATGGAAATATGTATCATTTCACATATTTACCATGTAATTGTGTTGTGAACACCACAAATCTACTCTAAATCTACTCTCTTTGGAATTTTCAAGTATACTAATACATTGTTACTAACTGCATATGGAGTAATTTTAAATTTGTATGAATACTCCTTGAAATCAGCGACCCTGCCTTACTTTTTGTATTCCATGGCCCTAATCTGTTCTCAGTACATGGTGTTCAATAAATATTTGATGTGTATATGAGAGGCTAATTTAACATGATATTAATTATGCTAGTTGAGTATTATTCTGAATCTGAGGCCAGAGCATCAGCCCCCTTTTCTGCTTGCTTCACTGCCTCCCAGACACACACTCAGGCCTTGGGAGACTGGGGGCTCCATCTTGGCTGCTCTCCCCAATGGCTCGGCCAGCTTTCTTAAGCATGCCTTTCTGTTTCATTCCATGATGCACTTTGTTATGCTCCTTGGCTGTCTTCCTGCACTTAATGACAAATCCTCATGGAACACATCTCTGAAACAGGGACACCTGCCAAGAAGAAGAGGGGCAGAATTCTACTCACTTCATTTTGGTGGAAGAAGTTTTCCAATTCTAAAATGAGAGGAGAACACTTCAATTTTATCTGCAGGTTTTCCCTGGAATTTATTTTTTCCTCCAGTGGTGCATTTAAGGCCTGTTGTTCCCAGTATATTTATTTATAAAAATGGATTTAAAGGCTTTAGAAAGTCTGTCAGGGGCATGTGGGGTCACATAATGCTTAAGAATGATGTTAAAGTTTTAAAAGTGATTTATTTTGACCCAGAGGCCAAATGGCACAGGCTGCAAATGTGATAAATCTAGCAAATAAACAAACAAATAAATAAATAAACATAAATGCCTTTGAGGAGGCAACTGGCCAATAGGCAGCTCAGCAGTTGGCATTTAGTTTTACAAGAGCACTTGCTAATCCCACATGCTCAGGACAGTTATAAAGGCTTCATTTCCTCCCTACACCTCGGCTCCTCCCCAGTGTGTGGAACACAGCACTTGATCCGAGATTGAAAATGTGAATGTGCTCCCCATAAGGTGATGACTTCATGTATATTGGTATTGCCAGTAGGGGTTTATTTTCTTTCTTCCTAGGCTGTGATCCTTTGAAGTCAGGAACCACGATTTACACAGCTCTTTGCATGGGGCTTTATACATAATGTGTATTCTACAAACATTTATAAAACAAACGAGTGAAGAACGTCCCTTTCATTGCTGTGTCTCCAGCACCCAGCACGGTGCTGAGCACAAGAGAAATACCCAATAAACGTTGAATGAATGAATAAATGAGTGAATTGTGCAAATCACAGTTTCAGCACTCTTGTAATCAGAGGTGAGGGAATTTTGGAGTCCTTTTGGTTGCTAGAGTGACGTAGTGCCCTTACAGTTGACCCTCTGTATCTGTAGGTCCTGTATCTGAAGATTAACCAACTTTGGTTCAAAAATATTAGAAGAAAAAACTGCATCTGTACTGAACATATATAGACTTTTTCCCTTGGGATTATTCCCTAAGCAATACAGTATAGCAACCATGCACATAGCATTTACATTGTATCAGGTACAATAAATAATCTAGAGATGATTTAAACCATGGATATCCAAGCTTTTGGCTTATCTGGGCCACAGTGAGTGAAGAATGGTCTTGGGCTGCATATAGAATATATAATATAGTTAATGTATAGAAGTAACAAAACTTCCTTTTTTATCTTTTACCTAAAGCCTACTCTTACTACCACTTCTGCCAGAAATTTTGGTGGCTCTTCATTATTTATAGGTTAAAATTTAAACATCCTAGACTTGTTTTCAAGATCCTTCCTAACCTGCCTTGAAAGCTGTCTTCTGCGACTCCATTTTCAGCCTCACCCCTGGCAGGCTCACACGTGTTGCTTCTGAGAATTCGGTTTCCTTTTTGTTTCCCCTCAGTGGCCCTCACTGAGCACCTGCTGCATGCCAAGCTCCAGACAAAGTCAGACTTATTTCCTCATCTGTTTACTGGTCACAGCAATGCCATGCAGCTTCCGCTCCGCTGAGTGAAATCTTAACCACCCCTTGAGGTCCCTCTCAAGTCTTTCCTCCTCTGAGAAGCCTGCCTTTCCAATCCTACACTCTTGCATTAATGTGTTTATATGTTTACATTGTTCTCTTAATTGCACAATCTGCTCTCATAAAGAAACAATTCTGTTGCAGCTTTTTTAGGCTTTTATAAAATGTCAATTGCTTGATGAAGGCATTTAATAATTACGGTCTAACTGACTATTGTAAATACTTTTAACATTTTGAACCTCTTATTATTTTCTAAATTTGTATCACTTTAGCAATCAGAAAAATGTGTCTTTGAAATACGAAGTATGTGTCACACTAAAATTTCAATAAACATCTCTCAGAAGTACAGATGGCCAATAAATATATTTATTTGTTTTGAGATTTTTTTTTGGTACCAGGGATTGAACTCGGGTCCTTGTGCTTGTGCAGTAGGCGGCGAAACCACTGAGCTAAAGCCTCAGTAATAAATATATTTAGAAATGTCAACATCACTAGCCATTAAAGAAATGCAAATTAAAACAATGCTGAGATTCCATTTACCCCCAGAAGAATGGTTATCACCAAGAAATCAAATAATAACAAATGCTGTTGAGGCTGTGGGGGAAAAAGGAACACTTCTAATTTGTTGGTGGTGATGTAAACTAGTATAACCATGCTGGAGATCAGTATGGAGATTGCTCAAAAAACTAAAACAAGAAATTTCATTTGATCCAGGTACTGTATTTCTTTTCTAGATATCGTTCCAAAAATGTTAAAGACATATTACAGTGATAACATGTGTACCTATATTTATAGAAGCTCAATAATAATAACTAAATCTTGGAAGCAGCCTCTATGCCCATCAACAGATGAACGCATAAAGAAAATGTGGTACACATAACAGAGTACTCCTCTGCCACAAACAAGGATAAACTTAAGTCATTTGTAGGAAAATGGATGCACATTGAAACTGTATTAAGTAAAATAAATCAGACACACTAATTTAAATGTCTCATAATCTTTCTTGTATGAGAAATCCAAAGTATACAAAAAGAGCAAAATAAAAGCTAGTAATAGGAAACAGGGAGATAGATATTTCTCAAATGAGAAGAGGCTCAAGAGACGAAGGGAAGAGAGAGGCTGGGGAGGGGAAAGGGATGAAAGAAAGATGTGTTCTGTCCATGTCCCTGCCAACTCCTCACAAGGGATGTAATCATTATGTAATGCGAAATGTACTGATAAAGAAATAAGATTTCGATTGTCAATATTAATAGAGACATCATTTTGAACATGGGTATTCATAGCCCACATTTACCCTTTTTACTCTTTCCTAATTTCTTTGTCTGAAATTCTGGTAAAAACCGTGCATATCATGAACACTATTGCACCTTTTGGGCTCGAAAAGTCGGAAGAAAGGAATACCTAAGCCTAACTCTTTCCCTTGTCCCTTGTGGAGTAGTAGAAGGGTCATAAGGCGGGATCTTGTTTCTCAGGAGTCTAGTCCCTTCTCCGTTATCGACTAACTGTGGAGCCTGGCTAAGTTACTCAACTATTTGTATTTCAGTGTCATTTGTCAAAAGGGGAACAATGATACCAACTGCAGATATTTCAGCTCCTCTTTTCCATCAGACATCTTGGGTTTCAGGCAGGGTGGTAAACAGACACTTCACATTTTTTGTTTCAGGCCCTGTTCTTTGACCTTACAAGTCACCTGCTCTTCTTGAGGTATTGTCACCTTCTTGAGTCAGACATCAGCTATCCAGATTTTGCTAACAATGTTGGAAATAACTTCCAGCTCCACCTCATGCCATCATTTTGTATGGATCTTGATTTGGGGACCAGAGCTTGCTGTTCTATTCTGACTGTTTGATTTAACTTCTTTCGTTCATATGACAAGTTAGAAGGTTCTGAGAGTTATTGCTTTTGACCTTTTAAGGTTATTTAATCCCTCTGTAGTCTTTCTGTCTGTCATATAAGTCTCTGTTCTCTAACCATTAAGAGTATTGGACTTTCAGCTGCTTCCTACCCCTACATCAATAAGCCCCAACTCTTTAGCATGGTACATAGCTGCACTAGCTATGACTCACACTAGCTCAAGCCAAGAGGGAATTTAATGTCTCATGCAGCTGAGAAGTCCAGAGATGGATCAAGAGCTTCAGGAATAGGTGGAGATAGGTGCCCAAACAATGCCTTCGGGGCTCAGTCTCTGTTGTTATCTCCTCCTGGCTCCTGTTTTTTCTTTATCATGGCTTCATTTTAACAGAAAGCTTCTCTGCAGGTAATGGGGAAGATGTTTGCCAATATCCAAAAGTTTATATTCTTGTGACCTCAAAGTAAAGAGCCATTTCTATGATATCTTTGCATTAATCTGGGAAATCCCTCACAGACTCTGCTTGGATCTTGTGTCCAAAACCTGGGCCAGTCATTAGTGCCAACTCTTATTATCTCCTCCTGAGACATGGGCTTGCCCCTTGATGGTGGGTGCCTGGGCACAGTGGTGACAGCTCCACTGGGACCACACACAGTGGTGGGGGAGCAGCCTCCAAAGACAAGATGAGTGGTGGCCAGACAAAAGCACCAAATGGCCTCTGGGAAGGTCCCCTGTGTTTGGCCCCTTCGATCTGTCCAGCTCCTCCTAACACTTCCTATTAGCTCCACCTGCCAGACACATGCTTTGTTTACTCTGATGAAAACCTGCCTTCACCTTAATACCTTATTTTCTTTACTCTCAGTGCTCCCTAGAATTCCTTTCTTCCCCTTCTGCACTTGTCAAAATTCTTCTCAGTCTTCAAGGTTTAATTAAAATTCTGTTTCCTTCAAAAAAATTCTTTCCTTTCTTTCCAGTCCTTTCACTGTTCTGTCAAAGGATTTGGCTAATCGGACCTTTATGGAGGTTGTTTTTCTTCCTGCTAGCAGAAGTTACTGGCTTACATGTCTACAATATGATGATTACTCTAACCATCCAGTATTCTTTCAGTGCCACCTGGAAGATATGCAACAGACTTTTGTGGGATAGATCAATGTTCTCTTGACACAGAATTGAGGAGATTCTATATATTGGGTCTTTATATAAACACACACACACACACACTCAGAGCCTGAGTCCATAAATGTAATGCTGCTTAATGCTGCACACTTACGACTTTTGCATGTTCCCAGTAATTCTATAACAGGAACAATGCTGTTAGCTTACTTATAAGTTTTATCTGGTGACTTTTCTTCTTTGGGTTAGAGAAGGGCATGAGTTGAGAATGAAGCTGGGGAAGAAAATACACCAAGCTAATAAACCTGGTGGGTGGTAGGACTGAAATGCATCCTCTCCAGGAGAAAGATAAAGAACCAGGGGAGGCTGCTGGATGAAATGTATGACAATGCAGCATGTGGGGCTGAAGCTGGTTCTGCAACATGTTAGCGGTGCAATCTTAGGCAAGTTAACTAAGGACTCTGTGCCTTAATTTCTTCTCTGTAAAATAGTAATAATAGAGTTTTCATGTCATAGGACTAATGTGAGAACAAGACAAGAAAATGCATGTAGTAAACCTGAGATAGTACCTGGCTTCTAGGCGGGGCTAAAATAGGTGCTGCTTCTCACCCTAAAGTCAAGGTAGGTAGAGATGTTCCTCAACTTATAATGGGGTCAAATCCTGATTCATCTTTCATAAGTGAAAAGTAATGTAAGTAAAAAATGCATTTAGTACACGTGACCTGTTGAACCTCCTAGCTTAGAAACACAGTGCACTGTAAAAGTGTTGGTTGTTTTCCCTTGTGATTATGGGGCTGACTGGGAGCTGTGGTTCACTGATGATCAGCGTTTCATCAGAGGATTGCACTATGTTTCACCAGCCTGAGAAAAAAATCAAATTCAAAATTAGAGGTACAGTTTCTGCTGAATGCATATAAACTTTGAACCATTGTGAAGGTGAAAATCAACCTGAAAATTCAAGTTGAGACATTGGAAGTCAGGGTCTGTATGTATCTGATTTTTTCCCAGGGTGCTAAACAGATTGGGTAGGAATGATTAAGAATTACACCCTCTCTCAGTTCTGATTGTAGCTACCTGGGTAATATTGTCATCATTTAATGACCAGGATGATGACTGCACTGAAAGGATGGAGAGAGGCCAGTCATCTCTATTGAGATCAACAGCAGCAATGAGCTATGTATTTTTATTTTCATTGCTTCTGGGAAATGTGGGGAGCCTGAAGAGACAGGGCAGAAGCCCTCTTGGTCCACATTACACTCGCTGAGTGGAGAATCCCCGACTCTGACTCCCAGGTCTGAATGTTGAGGGAGGAAAAGCAAGCCATTTTGTGGATTAGCTCTGTGGTTATTTACAGTAACCTAACTCTAGGTGCCGTAAGGAAGGAACTCCAGACTGTGAGCCACTGCTGAAATGATGACAACACCAGGAACTTTGACTTACTCATCATCTCCTGTATTCAAATGCTTTTCATATTTGTAAAGAACAGCACACTTTATCCCAACCAATGCACATCACATCAGAGAAGAAGACACGTATGTGATTCATTTTCTTAAGGATGAAGTCTAAGGATTTACCTAAGGCCCCAGGAATGTCATGAGGTAATTTTTTGAAGCCCTACAGGTGGTGTGATGATTCTCGATTGGCAGGTGTACCTCCTCTCACTAGTCGGCTATAGGTTTGCATTTCCAACTGTGATCTTCCATGTTAATACTCTGACAGGCTCTTCCAGGAGGTGGAAAAGCTTCATTGCTTTACTCTTAAACAGATGGCTGGAAACATGCTTATTCCCTGGGTAGTGGTCCCAGACACCAGGAGAGAGGCCCTGATGAGCCAATGTGACTCTGAACCATGGAATGTGGGATAGGGTCAGAGTGGTGTACTTTAAAGGTAACCTATACAGACCCAGGCCTTTACCAATAAAGACCCAAAGAAGCAACACCATTTGTCCAGAATTCCTGAAGCATTTAATTTTCCTTTTTAACATTGATCCCTTTGCATTTTGATTACTTGCATATCTCTCTCCTTTCATCAGGAGTCTTTCAGCTGATAGTGACACCTCAAATTACCTTAAGCCAAAAAAAGACTTTCTTGGATCAGTAACCAAAATGTTTGGCTGGATTCAGAAGTCTTAACAATGCTCTTAGGATCTAAACTCTCTCTATTTCTCTGTCCTACCTTCCTCTATGCTGACTCCAGCATTATTTAGGTATGCTTTACCTGGTAAGGACAAATAAATTGCCATGGCTCCAAATGCAGAGGGGGAATATGGCCCTGGATTGGATCAGCTCTACTCCTGAACCAATCATGTGGTTCTGGTTGGTAGGACCTGGGTTATAGGCTCCTGGAGCTGGGTATGAAGTCACCCCTACCTAAACTGCAGAGTGAGATTAGCAGAATAGACAATCAAATGACATTTGTAACACCATTAGTAGAATGAGAAGGAATGGATGTTGGGCATGCAGATAAGGAAAAAGAAATAGACAGTGTATGTCCTTGACTGGAGTCCAGATCTTCAGTAGAAAAACAATGCATGTAAATTTTGCATCTATCTTATTTCCTTGTCCCAGGTTGGCAAAACAAAGGCTCTTGTATGCTGACAGGGTGGATTCCTAGAATGTGGAAGAGCTGGGCCTAAATCTTGTCTCAGAGCTGTTTTCCTCATGCTTTCTCCCATTGGGGACATGGCAGCTTCTAGAAAGGTTTAAAATCATCTATGCTTTTAGCATTTTATCCCTTTCTTTTAAATCATGTTTTCAAAGAAAGTATTCCAACTTTGCTGTTGAAATCAGAAATGTCATTATTATTGATTCTGGCCACTGTGCTTTGGCAGATTAATTGGCACTATTGATATATCAAATCTGTAGTTGGCTAATTGCATTTGCATCGCATATATCGCGTGAGCTTCCTTGGGTTCTCTCAGCTTTGTCTCCTGGCTCTCAGCTGCTCAGTCTACTCAGCCTGGCTGAGGTTTTCAGTCTTGGAAAGACCCACCCAGTTCTGCAGTCTGATGCATCTGTCAACACGATCCAGGTGCTGGTTCTCCCACCTCATCGCAGCTCTAATGTAATGCCTCTGGGAGGAGCATGGGCTCTCAGAGGGGCCAGATAGTGCAGCCTGGGGCTGTGGGGGACATTAATTCCCTGTGTTATGTGCTTTGACCAATGGCAGACAGGATATGAGAATGAGCCAGGTAGATGGATTCTTTCTCTTTTCACCCTCTGTAGACTCATGCTTCTCTCTGAAGTCCACTGTGAAGAAGCAGCCAACAAATGACTGCATTTTCTCATGTTGCTGCTTATTCTTACCTGTCTCATTTCTCTTTGCTTCATTTTCCTTGCCCCTGGATTGCACCTTCCAAAGAAAACAGTAGAACTTAATTCTTGCACCAGTTGTTTTTCAGGAGACAAGGGTTAGCACAATATTATTTTATTTTTGTGTGACATTTTCTCTAAAAGCAGCTTAAAAGGTCTTTAAGTGCAATCATTTTGATGTGCTCTGATAAAATGGGCTTTCTATTAATTTCTGTTTGAAGGATGGATAAGCTGAGATGCACCAAAGATTAGTCTTATTCAAAATTATTGGCCAAATCATCGATCCATTTAAATACGGGATCCAGGTTTCCTGTCTTCCCATTAAATACCCTGCACCCAACCACATTTAAAGTCTGGTATGCACATACAAAGTTCAGAGAATAATTGGGACAATTATCCTAATCATTTAACCCAAGGAGTCAAACTTACAGTAGCTGCATAATTGAGCTTGATGTCTGGGTGTCACATGGGGTCTTTGGAAACAGCCCACACCGGTGACCAGGATCTCACCATTGTGTTGTTCTACCTTCTACTGGTGATAGTGCTACTGATATATATATATTATATATAACATATATAATATATATTTATATAATATATAATATATGTTATATATAATATATATAACATATATAATATATATTTATATAATATA
>NW_004624739.1:4767273-4804233 GCF_000247695.1 Heterocephalus glaber
TATAATATATATAATATATGCTATATATTATATATAACATATATAATATATATATTTATATAATATATATAATACATGTTATATATATAATATATATAATATATATATTTAAGCAGTTGATTCCATTTCTTGAAATATTTTGCATTATGGGACATATTCCTTTGCTTTTTAACCAAAGGAAATGAAAATAAAGTCCTAGGAAAGACAACGGGCTTTCCACAAGAGAGGAAGTGCCATAATTATAAATAAAATTTTTTAGACTTGACTAGAGGCATAATTAAATATGAAGGTAAAATTGATTCATATGGGGACATTTTTGTGCTTTGATGTTGTATTGATTTCAAAGTGACTCCTTGTCACTGCTTTGTGTTTGCTTAAATGAGCTAATTTCTACTACTGTATTTGTTATTTTTAGCATTTAAAATTATATTCAACCAGTTATGGAAAATCAATAATAAACAGAACTCTAATACAAAAATTTTTGTCAAGGGCTAAGTTTCAACCCAAACTTAAAAGGAAAACTTCATTGCTTCTGATCTTTTCTGAGTGTGAAGAGTGATATTTAGGATAGGTGGCTTTGGGTTTGAACTTTCCTCTTCTATTGGGGATCTTATTATTTTTCCAGTATTAAAAAGTATAATTGAGGAACTAATGCTCAGACTACAATGACATACTCATGTTACTGCTGTCCAGTGTCACACAGTGCACTCTTCTAGAAAAGGCCAATCTGATACGAAAGCCATTTCTGTTTATTAGTAACCCAAATTGTGTCAAACCAGCATCAAGAGCACAAAATGATTTCTGACACCTTTTAAAAAGTACATGAATGGTGACTGATTCAAAAAATAACAAATTAGAGAAACACTTCAAATATGTAAAGTAGAAAAAGCTCAGTTTTGATGTACATCTGAAGAATTTAAAGAAAATTTTTAATTTGCTTGATGTTTATGTAATACTGGAAAAATTGGTTTTAGTTCTTGGTTGGCTTCCATGCTTGGAGTTTGATTTGCTTTGTGGCCTGCATCATGGAAGGAACAGGGAAAAAAACTCACAAAGGTCTTCCTGGAAGAACTTTACCAGGAACCCAAGGAAAGGCTACACATAGATTCTACTATGGCAAGATTGGTGTGAAACCCTTTATGATTTATAGTTGGAAATTGGAGGAGGACAGTGAATTAGTCGTCATGGAGAGACTATCAGAAAGAAAGGAATGGTATCTTTCAGAGTCAGAAATTTGTGATTTATGTCATCTTTCTTGTCAACTTTTTGCTTGAGTTCCACTTTTTTTTTTTTTGTTCATCTATCAAGTAACCAGGACATCATCAGGTACGATAAATTCTTCAGGAAAATTGGGCATTTAAATTATTTTTCTCAAGTATATAAAAAAAAATGAAAGCCAGAATAAGCTAGATTCTCCTTTCTGGATTCATATCTCCAGAGTCTTGGGAAAAAAATTTGGAGGTTTGAAAAATTTCCCCATTCCCAGGAATAAGAATTGGCAGTTTAACATTGTGAACTTGTCAACACTGCTAGATAGAGAAACAAATGTTTGAAGGGCAAGAAAACTGAGATTTAAACCTTGGAATAACATTTTAAAACAAAGAACTTCTGCCAAAGATTCTTTAACATCCCCTCCCTTTAAAATTACAATAAAAAATACCATGAAATTCAATGAAATGCATACATTTTTAACATAAAAGCAGCACAAGGCTTTCCAGGCCCAACTAATGGCAGGCTCTCTAGGGCAGCAGAAATCATTATGCCTTGTGACAATTTGCTTTTTCACAAAAGGCTAACCAGAATTTTAGTAGAAACTGCTTCTGTTTTTACATGCATAAAAGGCAAGCCAATTTTGAAAAAATATGTGGGGCAGAATTTGACGATTAGTTCCTTCATACTGGAGGCACTGTGATACTAATTTCATTTATTACAAAGAAGAAGCTTCTTCCCGTTGTTCACTTTAGCATTAGTCAAATGTCACCTTCTTGACAAAATCAGGTGTGGGTAGCTTTTGGGCCACTCTACCTCATCTTTCGGGTTTTGTGACTTTTTCTACCCTGCCAGTGAATGGACAGTTTAGGGATGATGCTTACTAACCTCAGTGATGAGCTTAACTCTCTTTATTTCTTGCTTCTACTTTTGTTCTCTACATCTCTTCCTTTTATTCCTTCTCCTTCTATACTTAAGAACAAAAAAGTGTTTGAAAGCTACAAGGTAAAACAGTTGTTTTTTTTTGGTACTGGGGATCGAAATCAGGACTTTGCGCTTGGGAGGCAGGTGCAGCACCACTGAGCTACATCCCCGGATCTGGCAAAACAGTTTTTTGAAGCAAGCCTGTCCTATAAAAGAATAAGGAAATTCTCAGTATTCTCAACCAAAGTTAATTTTACCATTAGCTTGACTTTTCATAGTTAAGTTTCCTTTTGAAAAGCTGATCTTCTCCTGTATGATGATTATTCTAGTAAAGTTATGATATTACAACCCATGGGTGTAGGAAAGTAAAGCCAAGATTAATGTGCCTATGTATCTTTAATCCCTAGTCAGAGATCACTATTGAGCATCAAAGCCTTAAGTTGGAAAAATTTAGCCTCATTACTGTTTTGAGGTCTGACATCTGCCTCAGTACTTTTTAATAGAACAATTCCATTCATCTTGAAATTTCAAATAAGGTCTTCCAAAATGTTTCTTGATGTGCCAGGAATATACATCTTATATGCAGTGTTTTTACTGAAGGATGATATATTGGATTTTTCAAAATTTTTTTTTTATTCTGACACTTTCTGTATACCATGTCCTTCAAAGTTATTTCTGTTTTATTAGGTGATCTGTGTGCATGGCTAATAGACAATGGTGGATAGTTTTAATAATAATGGTGTTTTATGTACACTTTCAATGTGAGTGTGTGTGATATTTTTGAAATTCCCAACATTCCTAAGAAGATGGAGTCATCCTCCCAGGACTTGTCTCAGCGGAACTCTGGTGATCACTTAAGTCTCTACTTCCTATCTCATTCTGGAGACAGACTAAAGAATGTAATGTTCCAGTACAAAGTGATAGGTCATACATTTGTATTTCTGGCTTAGAATTTTCCTGAGTTGGAAGGGCCAGAAGTTAGTTATTTCTATGTCAAGTGTCTTTTGCCAAGTCTCATGGTTTGCATTGGGATGAAACTGAAAGATGGAAAAGTGGTATTTATTATGATTTTTTATTGTTCTTTTCTGTTTATAAGATCCTGATAGGAATAAAATAATTTTCAGAGGAGGAAATCTACTCACCAAAATTAGTGTTACGAGCCTTGTGAAGGAATACTAAGTAGTAACAGCTATTTATTGAATTGCAATTGAACTTTAACAGGTTGGTTTATGATTATCCACAATGTAACCAGTCTTGGAGAACAGTCATAAGAAAAAAATTCATCTAATGTATTGCACAATGAATATTATACACAAGAAATGAAGCATAATTGCCATTGAGGACCACTTAACTCTTGCTAGCACAATAGAAAGAAACCCCAGAAAGGTGCAGCGCCTGTTAGAATGGATGTTGGAACCCAAGGTGCACACAAACAGCTGGGACTAGTTTGAGAAAGCATTAAAAAATGGTTATCTAGGGCCGGGGATTTAGCTCAGTGGTTTCGCTGCCTGCTGCGGAAGCACAAGGACCCGAGTTCAATCCCTGGTACCAAAAAAAAAATGGTTATCTTTCTAGCAAAGACACTTTAATATTCTGATCTTCTACTATTGGGCTTTAAACTGAGAGACTTTTAGAAACCATTGTCTATAGTAAGGCCAGAAATGTAAGCATCACATTGTGATACAGAATCTGAAGTCCTGATGGAAAATGCTAGGAAAAGGCATGGAGTTTTTGTTTGTTTGTTTGTTTCTGTTTTGGTTTTTGAGGCAGGGTCTCCCTTTGTTGTTCAGGCTGGCCCTGAACTCACTATGTAGCTCAGGCTGGCCTCCAATTCTTGGCAATCCTCCTGGTTCAGCCTCCTGAGTGCTGAGATTACAGGAATATGCCACCACACCTGGTGAAAAATCATGGAGTTATAGAACACTGGATGGTGGAGTGGAGCCCCAGAATAGGAATCCAGGTCACCATTCAACATCCTGGAGCACCAAGGCATCTGCTCATTTGAGCAACTTCGAGTGAATTTTCAAGGAAGTCTCCCCTTTTGATCCAGCAACTGAGCTCTCTTTTAGGTGATGCCCCAGGAAGGTGAGCTCTATCTGTGTTCCCTGACTGCCTGTGCTCTCCCTCGTGTTGGCTTCTGCTCTGTGTCAGTAATGAAAACTGAAAACGTGCAGCAATAACAGCAAAGGACCTACAAGGCAGTTTGGGAATGTTCATTCATTAATGAACCATCAGGGCCTGCTGTAGATTTTGTTGATGCAGATGAAAGAGCTGATTCTCAAGAGCATCTTACTGAGGATAGAGAGCAAGAAGTTCACAATCAAGTAACCCCCGTCTCTCTTTCATCATCATCATCATCATCATCATCATCATCATCATCATCATCCTGTCCATTTGCTCCTCTCTGCATATGCTCTCAATGCCAAAAATCTGGCCAATTCTGAATTTCTGCAGGCATAGTTCACATTTAAATGGTGCAAATCCAAGGCCTAGCACCTGGGTGCCTGAAACCAGCACATTGTATATGGACAGATTTACACTCAGGAAGTGTAGGATCCCAGCAGAGCTATCAGAATTAAGAAAGAAAAGTGATAGACTTCATGGTAGCATGGAGACAGCTTTATGTACATGTTCTTACAGTTTGGCTAGATGTTTTATACGGTTTGTGTGAAGTATGTGAAGAACTGTAGTAAAGGCAGAAGCATTGTGACACATGGTACAACCACAGGGCTTGGCAGCAGCGCTAGCCAGCTCTCAGTTTGGTACAAAGTGCTTTCATTACTATTTGGAAGTAGCTCCCTGTGATGTGACAGACTTTCAGGAAATGCCAGGAATTGCAGACACAGCCATCACAGAACATAGAAAGACAACTGTGTGTCTTTGCAGGGTGACATCCCTGATCCTGATCTACCTTTGCCAGTCTTGGGCAGAATCTGGAGTGGGTAAGTAGGGGCAGAGGACAGGAGGGAGCAGAGGACAGAGAAGGAGCAGGGGAGTTTTCCGGGGCCATGGCTGAAAACTCAAGTCAATGTACCTGTCCTTTGTAGTCTTGGGTCTTTAGGGTGAGCAGCCCAGGCCGAGGAATCTTTGGGGCAAATCCATGTCAGCTTGTGAGTCTGCCCTTGGGAAAGGCAGGGAGAGAGGCAGAAAAACAGAGAAATGGGAAGTGGTTGCTTGGTGCTGAGTTTGGCTTAGAGTTTTGAGCTCTACTGAAACTCCAGGCTCCAGGCAAAACTCAGGGGGAATGAAACCCACAGCAACCCAAACAAGGTTGGGGCTTGGCAGAGAGAGCTGCCTGCAGGGTGCGGGTTGCTCTCCTCACAGCTCTGGGCCTGTGCAGGCCTTTGGGCCCAGCAAGCTGCCTTTCATTGTAAACCCTGCTTCTTTGGACTTGTCTGACCCCAGCCATTGAATGCATTCAGTCAGGACTCTAGTTTTCCCAGAAGTAGAAGCCTCTTCTAACAACCAAGAGTGTGGCCTTGGCTGGTGAGGTCGTATTTACCCTGTAGACAGCCGGGCAAGGAAGTCTGGGGTTGTTTTTTTGTGAAGAAATACATACTGGGATGGAGGAGATGCAGGGGGTTGTGAAAGGAAAATATGAGCAGAGACTTGGAGCCGAGACTTTTAGACTCTGTTGGGGTGGACTCCCCCCTCTATAATAGTCCTAGAAAAACAGAGGCAGTGTCGTCATAGCAGCTGCTGATGGCCTGACAGACAGTTTCCGCAGCACTACATGAGGCCCTTTGGTGTCCCTGTCAGTAGATTGGCAGCTGAATGACACCAATGAGGCCAGGCCTGTATTCCCTCTGGGAATGCCGCCTTAATTGATAGACAGAAGGCAAAGAGAAGGATTGTTTTTGAACCTGAAAAGAATCCCCTTTTTTCTCCCTAAAGCTCATGCCCCCACTCTGCACAGCTCTATTTTCCCCTCCCCCCTGCACTTTTTTTTAAAGGTGTTTTGTTCCAGAGAAGTTACAGAGCTTAATGGAACTGAATGACTTTTACCCTTCACAATCTGTCAGTCAAAAGCCCGACTCCAGGACTGCTAAATAAAGTCCTTTCAGAGGCAGACAGGAGAGGAATGTGTCAGTCAGGCAACAGACCCTGTTGTGTTTTCATCTGTCAGAGGGGTGATGGGAGAGCTGCGGGCCCAGGCAGGGCACATTCCCAGCAGCCGCTAAGAGGCCTTGACAAATCCAGGTGTGGAGCCAAAAAGTCCCCAATCACCAGCATTCTTGAGGTGTGGACTCAGAGCCCCCAGGCACTTGGGTTTGCAATCAGCTATGAGATGTTTGGGCAAACTTTCAGCCCAGGTCTCACACTAAGCATTTTTAACATAAAGCTAACCACTAAGTGCTGGGTGTCCCTATAAGGCATGGCTTTCAAATTAATACACCACTTAGCTGAAAATATTGCAGACAGTAATGCTCTGGCTGAGGGGCCTTCAGGTGGACTTCAATTCCAAACTAATTTTGTAGAGCCACTTTCTTTTTTTCCCCCTAATACTTTCCTTTCCCATTATATGACAATCCATTAATCTTGCCCATTTACTTAAAATTGCTGGGTGATTTTTTTTGGAGAGTTCTGAACAGTTGCTTTTGTTCACTATAGATTCAGAGCTTTACATAAAAAATGTCTACCGTTAGACATACTAATGACCAATTCCTTATGTTTTGGTGACATTTCTTTTAGGGGCTTAAAAAAACAAAAAACCAGAGGATGAGGGTAGAGTGGAAATGGGGTGGAGGGAAATGAGGTGGAGAGAAATTGATATTTAAACAAGTAGGGCTTGTTCTCATCAGGGCGTTAGAGGCGAAGCTACAAAATACCTTTCAATATATTTCTACCCAGAATCGAAAGCTTGTGTGTTCAGACAGGAAAGTCACTCACCCTCCGGGACAAGTGGCCTGCTCGCAGCCATGGGTCAGGGAGGGAAGCAATGTCTGCAGTCCCTCAACTCTGAGAGTTGTTTGGGCTCAGGGTAAACGTGGGTATGTTATTTATTACTTGCTTGATTTTGTCCCTCTCCTCAGACGATTTTGTATGAAGCGAAAGCAATGTCTCTCATCTCCCAGAGGTTTTCTTTTTTTGACTCTCTTACCCTGTTCCCCACACACTGTTCCCAAAGTAGGCAGAGTTAGCAAAATGTTGTCTTCCTTCTTTTTCCCCTTTCATCCCATGCCCAGGTCTAAGTACTGGTGGGAGAATCTTCCAGCAGATCTGAGGACCGCATATGCTACCAAATGTATAGCGGGCCATGAGGCAACGAAAACCCCCCTTGTCTTCTCTCCTTTTGTCCCTCTGAAGCCAAAATGTAGACCTGTGTTTTCTTGTGGCCATGCCTAAGGGGCCCTGGGAAAAGCCGCTTTTAGACAGATTAAACTGCAATTTGAAAAGCGTAGACTGATAAACTCTGTCTTGCTGAAGCAAGTCTAAAAATTGTTTAAATATGGCACACTCGACATTATGAAAGCTAAAAGATTTCTGAAGGAGTGGATTTTCAGCACTTTGCTGCAATGTATGAGATCAGAGAATCAGAATGAATGAAACCTGAACTGATAATGACAAAACAAATCACAACTTATTTCTATATTAAGGTAGAAAAGAAATTTCTTTCTCCTCATGAGATAAACAAAAGTTCTGGGAGTTATCTTAAAGCCTGCAGTTCTTCAAGACATTTATAAGGGGCTATGAGTTAGAATTTAGGCCTACAGAAAAATCCATATGGACAATATTCCTCTGGAATATTAATGAATGAATTTCAGTTCTAGAAATATGTGCTGTGAGGCTTCCTGTGTCCATCTTTCACTGGTTATTAATGATCTGCCACACTTTTTTAAAAAGCCCTTTCTGTCTGCCTCCCTTCCCTCTGTCTAAAACAAACATCCTTTTTGGACACTGCTGGAAACATAGGAGCCTTCTAAACAAGGGAGACTTTTTTTCTTTTATGTCTGAAACCTAAAATGGATGCCATGGCTTCTGTTTTTAACATTAATGGCTACACAGAGATTTGCATGCAATAGCTTACAGCTGATGGAAATTCTTCTTGAAATAGCAATGTATGCTCTGGTAAGGGTGAAAAAGACTTCAGATAAAGTCTGTAGTCTGCCAGGTTCTTTCCAGGAGGCACTCAGAAAATCTTTCTGGTTAAAAATGTAAATAAACATTCACACAAACCAAAATCCTACCTGTTGGCAGCCCCCAAATTCAGCCAAGTGCTAGCAACATCAGGGGCAAACAGCTTTTCATCTTTCCCGGCCGCTTTCCTATGGGTAGGTGTGGAGAGAGCCAATCTGAAGACTGTGGGTGAGACCTACATGCTCCTGCCACACAGCGCTAACATTATCAAAATTGGCTTGGTTGTGCCCACATAGGACCAAAACATATAGCCACTGGGTATCAAAAGCAGCAGGACCTGCTACTGGCTGATGGGTGGAGGTAACACTCATATACAGGCCATGGTGCATTTCTTGGTCTTCATCCCTAAAACCGCCTGCAGAGATCTGGCCAGCTGGGTTCCATTGTGAGGGCCGCTGTTTATTTTGAGTGGGTGCTATCATAAACACTTCTCTCTGGAGCTGCACAGAGAAGCAGCTGAAAACTACATTTTAAAGTCCGGTTGATAATGTTAAAATCTTTCTAGTTTTTTACAGATTTAGGTTTCAGATTTCTTTTTAAAAGTTGTACTATTTTAATATTCAGAAATGTAGGTGTCGATTCTGTAATAACATACTCTTGGATTTTTATCTCAAAGTCTCAAAATAAATTATCAGAAAATCCAAGGAGTCCTCTCTACAGAGAGAGAGCTGTGTTTGTGAGTCAGCAAACTGGTAACCTTTGTTGGAAACAGGATCAGAGCCTGGGCATGCTAATTCTTCAGTCAAATCAGAACATCTTTACTATTCATTCATTGTAATAATAATCCTGGTAATAGTAATTATTAATTATAACACATCAATATTATAAAAATATGTGCTGAGCGCACATATTCCATATATGTTAACTTATTCATATAATACAAAGTTTCTTTGATGGTCTGCTTGCTTTCCAATGGTCGTGCAGCCTTTTTCCACATGTGATCCTCACCTATAAAATAAGGGTGATAATTAATGCCCTGCACAAAAAGGGGTGTGAGTAAATTAGTCAGTATATGGAAAGCCCTTAGAACAGTTTCTGGCACATCATAAATGTCACAGAAGTGTCATTATTATTCTTATACTGTTTTGTTTTATCCCACTGTATGTACCCTATATTAATAATGGGAAAGGTGGCTCTACAAAATAGCAAGAGCATTCTTCATCAATCACAGTAAGCCCCTTCCTTATCTCTCACAACCATTTGTCCTCCAGCTACTCTTTCTGTTGGTATATAAAATGGCTCACGACCAGTAACAGGGGATTTCTGGTTACTGAGTGGTTTGTAAAACTTTCCAGGAAATGCTCACTCGTGAGCAGCCTGCAGGGAAGGGTTTTCCTTGGGGAAGTGCTGAAGCAATCCCATTTTGGTTCAGATGTCCACAGAGGTGGCTGAAGATATCTGCAGAGCCCAGTGTGGCCCCTTGTTCTCTGGACCCTGTATGTTCTGCTTGGTGGGCAGCCCGTGAAGTGCTGGGCTCGGGCCTGAGGGCCAGATGCTTTCAAGATGTTTGACCCCAGTCTCATTGAACTTGTTGTGGTTCTTCATCAGGCTGCTCTTGATCTTCACTGTCAGGAGCCGTGGCAGGATATTAAAGTCATACTATACCCTCTGTTAAGAAAATAGGCTTGAAACTAGAGGAGACCTCAACAGTGCCCACAGCTGAGCCACCTGCTTAGTGAGGGTGTTCCTGACAACTAAGTCTGCCTGGGTGCACTGTTGTGTGTTCTTGGACTGTCTCATACAGTGCGTGTAGGCTCACCCTTTGGGCTTCAAGCACAGCCACATTCTGCCAGGACGTCACACCCACTACTTCTTAATTGCTGCCCGACTTAGCACTTTCCCTGAAGGAAGACAGCTAAGTCTACCAGTCATGGCATGCTTGCCTTTCAAGTCAAAGGTCAAGCTACCTTAATTTAAAGCAATTTAGTTCAATACATATTCATTAAGCACATAAATAAGCTTTTAGTCACTTGTTTTTGTTTCCTACTAATAAATCCCTGGGTAAAATTGTAATGATAAAAGAAAATCTACAGATTATGTTAACTTCATCTTCAGATAACTTTTACTTTCCCCAAACTAATCCTGAAATGCCTGGGGTATTGGTCTCACTCTAGAAGCACAGCACTGCTTGCTTTCTGGCTCTTATCCCTTGCCAGTTTGCTTGGGCATGATAAGTTGGTACTGATGCCCCACATACCTTTGGTGTATGGTGAAATAATGAGTCGCTGATCCTGAAACTCTGGCCAGATCTGATCTGGTTGCAATGTTGTATTTTATTTTTCCTGGTTGTTTTATTTGTTTGTTTTTAAGAGATAGGGTGTTGCTATGTTGCCCACACTGGCCTGGAACTCCTGGACTCAAGAGATCTTCCTGTAGTATCTGGGACTATAGGAGTGCTCTACCATGGCCACCCAACTTTGTCCATAGACATGATACAGATCAGAAATAACTGGCTCATGTGGAGAACAAGTCTATTTGACATAGCAAAAAGATGCACTAGCTGTGCTAGTCCCTTGCGCCTGACAAGAAGCAAGAAAAGATATATTTTGTTGCTGGAGGTTGGAGAGAATGAGGCCTTCTAAATTGGAGTAAGTAGTGATTTCATCTTCTGGGCTCATGAATACCAACTTCATAATAAAGATGAAGTTCATAAATTACAAATAAATTGTCATAGAGTTCTCCGGAAAGATAGTGGCTTATTGAGATAGAATGACAGCAATACTGGATGTCTATGATTTTGTCTACTTTCTCCTTACCACCCTCCTACATTGGGAAAGTGCTTCCTTTCTCTTCCAGGTGGGTTTGGTGGATTGTCAATCACAGAATCCCATGCCTGGTTCAGGGGCAAGGGACAGGGCATAACCTAGGCCTGGTCAGCTCCAGTATTCCTAATCACAGGGACTGGGTACATGCCTCTAGTAGAGTCAATCATCCTCTTTCATAAGAGCTGCTATGTGTGCACTGGGATAGATTTGGGGTGCTTTTGGATGACAAGTTACATATAGAAGAAGTCTTTGACAAGGGAGAATGAAGCCAACACTCATGAGAAGAGGAGAAGAAAAGAGATAAGAAAAGAGAAGAGAAGAAGAGAGAATAATGCCATTACTTGGGTGCCTACTCTTTAACTTCCCAGAAAGATTCTACTTTTTAACTTCCCAGTTTATGAGCCACTGCATTCACCTTTCTGCTTATGGTTGTTTATAATGGGTTTCTTTTGCTTACCCACATGCAAGGTTTAGGGACTAATACACAAGATTTAGCTATTCTTCATTACTTTTTGGCTTTGGCAATCTCTTAACTAGTCTACAGCTCTTTTTCCTCATCTGTATGTGGGGTCAAAGCCAGCTGGAGTTGTGAACACGCATAGCACCTCTTAATCTTTCAGGAAATCCTGATGGAATAGATGAGACAGCTTCTAGTATGGAGGCAGCCAGTAACTGTTTAATCATGTGAAAAATGTCATTATTTGACCATTTCTAACCTGCAAAAGAGGTAGTTTCATATGGTAAAACTAGCAACATTTTCAGTTACCAAGAAAGTGAAGGTAGGTTGTTGGCACACCTTTGTTGAGAACCTGCTGGGTATGGGTCTTGTACTCAGGAATCTGGGGGAGATAAAAGTGGAGAATGAAAGATTCCTCTTCTCAGGGAGACTAAAACCTACTAAGGAACTCTGCTTCCTAAGAAACCGTTGCTATGATGTTGGCCTTGCTCCACAAATTGATCAACTTTTTAAAAAATTTCATCTTTTTTTTTTTTTTTTTGGTACTGGGGATTGAACTTGGGTCCTTGCACTTGCACAGCTGGTGGCCAAACCACTGAGCTAAATCCCCAGCCCCAAAAATTTCATCTTTGTGAAAGAAATGCTGCTTGTATAATCTGAGAAATACTTCAATAGTGGCACATTCAAAGAATAATTCTGTTACTACCCTTCCAAGAACCTCTCCACTTGCAATCTCTTTCTTCTTTGAGCCCTTTTGAAGCTGTCACTCTGCAGCCCAAAGAGACAAGGATCAGGAAAACCCTGCACTTCATACGCCTTTTCATTGGTCTCTGTGCCAATTCTCCTCATCTATGTGAGAATTTTCTTTTCTGCCCCTTTGTCTGGGAAAGAAAAATGTTATCCGTGCTACATCAAATCCTCAATTCACTTCAAGCAGAAGGTAAAGAATCACAATGGCCCACAGCAGAAGAACAGCAAAACTGTGACTATGACTTCAGCCCACACATAACCGGTTTCTTCAACTAAATGGCATCTGAGATGACCTTTTGTGCTGGTTCTGTCCATATTTCTTGATAGACAAGATTTGGCAGTCTGTTGTGATGATTTATCCTAAATATCTCAATTTCAGGGTGTTTGTGCAACATTCTGCTCCATGTAATGTGTTCTTAGAAACACAGCCCATTTACCTAAAACAGGCCAGCTCCTGGTCTCAGGTAGAAAAGAACTGGCCATTAAGAGAATATGGTTATTCACTTTCCAGGAGTGGGCATTTGGTCAGCCTGGCTGCTGATGGGTCCCTGGAGCTGATGGACTCTTTCCCAGAAAGGAACCCTTCTCAGCTTTAAATAAACAGCATTTTCTTCCTTTCTTGTTTATTTTAGGTGAAGTCTCTTTTTTGCCCTATTCACTTCTTTCACTTAAAAAGTGCGGAATAACTTGCCATTTTGCTAAATCTGTCCATCAAAATAAGGAGCTCTACAAGTTCTATAAAATAGTTCTATACATTTTATAAAATAAATGCTCTAATTTATGTATGAGGTACCTAAAGACCAAAAATTCATGTGGTCATGACCACAGTTACTAGTACCCCACCCTGTTTTAATTTATCTTTTACAAACAAGGGAGATGTTTTTCTTCTAGGCCAACATAAATACAGCAGTTTAGTGCAATGCAAATCTTGGTATGTGGCTACAGAGCACTTCTGGGGGTGCCCAACCCTCCTGCTTGTGTACACACATTTCACAAGGGGCCATTCTCCTTGCTAAAGGAACTTAAGTCACTTTTTGTGAATGCCCTGTGATTGGCAGGAGTGATGGCTGTTATAAGTATCATATTGTTTGTTGCTGGAGAATATTTTTTATTGCTGGTTCAATAGTGTTTCACAGTTATTAAACCAGAGTCATTGTCCCTGAAGGCTCCCAAAGACTCAGAAACTTTAGGCCCAGGAGAAAAAAATCCTCAGGGACAAAACCTGTCAATTATCCTCATTGTTGCCGGGCTGTCATACTCTTGGCTTTTAAGGCATTTTAGGAGAGATGTTTGACAAAGTGGCTTTTCAAATGAAAGCACAGGCAGATTGTTTTTACTAGTAATAATTTATGGGATAAAATTCATTTACAAAAATTAGTTTGAAGTGCTTAAAATGGAAACAAGGAATAGAACACATATTCTTACAACTAGATGTTAAAGAACATAGATTTAAAAAATGTTCACGATATTAGCAGATACAGCCAAATGTCCCATAAAATCCAAGATAAATGCCTGCATGAAGTCATGGCTGGGGCCCACGCAGGATGCTCCATGAAGGAGATGAATGGACGTGATTTCTCGACAAGTAAGAACTCCCCAGCTTATTTAGCAGATAATGAAAACACCCCACATGTAAGCTGGTGGATGACCTTGTACAGCTGCTAGATGCACGTGACAATCAAAGACTTGAGAGGGGGAAAAGGCAGCCCAGCATGTTTCTCCCCTTTAATAAAACTTAGGCTGTTTCTACAGAAGTAATAGGGATTCTAACAGCAGCAGAGTGGGTCACTCCGGTGCAAAACACTTAGGGTCTTTTGCAAGCATTTAACTTTCTGGGAATTTGACTGCCTTTTGGTTATTTCTCCTGACAGTATCCAGTCAGTTCCTGGAGATTTCTCTCTCCTCAGCTATTTGTGTACTTTCTGTACAGTATTGATTTCTGTCTTCCTGGCAGAGTTTGTGAGCCCCCAAGGACCATGACAACACTCAAGTCAGTGGAAGCGCAATTAATCTTCTGCCCAAAGAAAAATGTATTCTTATTTCTCTTCAAGTGTCTTTGGCAATGTCTGGGTGTGAGCAGGAATTTGTATTTTCCTAAACAAAAACAAAAGATGTATGAGCCCTCTAAGCACTTCTATAACCAGCGGTTCTCTGAGGATGCCCCTCTCTGGCTGGATACCAAGAGTCTTCTACTTTTCTAGAAGTAATTGCAGCTTTAGAGGAATATGTTCTGTGGTTGATATTGTGGTAGATGAGTTTATAGTGGCTGTGCTGGTTCTGTTTGAATGTGATTTTCTATTTTTCTTTGTGAAAAGGGAAACCTTCCCCAAATTCCTGGCAATTCTCTCTTCTCCTTGCTATCCCCCTTCACCCCCAATTCTGGGTGCTCTCATTTCCCAAAGAAATTTAGGGCTCCCTGACTGGAGATTTCTCCCATGCTGGAGGTACCACTCTTTGCCGGCCAAATCTTTCCCTCATTCATTACAAACATTTTACATATTAATCTTCTGGTCCACAGTTTACCCTTTGCCTCCAAACTTTCCTGTGACACTCAAAAGGAGTTTGCCAGGCTCTGCCTGTTTTAACATTTCAAACAGAAAAGAATAATCTTTAAGCTTAACTCCAGGCAAAACAATCACAGTGTTTTTTTTTTTTTTTGCTTAAATTCTTTTATTGGTACATTTTAGGTATACATTACATTTACATTTATCATTGGGTGCTTGCACCTGTACATGATGTATCTTGGTTCTTATTTTTTCCCCATTCCCTGTGTGCCCTTCATCCCCTCCACCCCTTCCTATTTACAAAGGCTTTGTTTCCATTTTTTTCTTTTCTCATATTTTTTTCTTTCCCTTATTTCCTTTCCCCTTCCCTTCCCACTTCCTCTACCACTTTGGACCTTTTCTTCCTATTTCAAATGATCAATTATTTGTTTTAATCATTTTAATCCTTATTTACACTTTTAGTTTCTCACACTAGAGAAACTATTTGGTATTTACACATGTGTGTCCTATTTATTTCACTTAAGAGTATTGCCTCAATATGCATCCATTTAGCTATAAATGACTCTAGTTTCTCATTCTTTATGGCTGAGTAGTACTCCATTTTATATTAAAAAACCCACATCTTTATTCAGTTTCCAGTTGATGGGCACTTGGGCTGTTTCCAAACTTTAGCTATTACAAACTGTGCCGCTATGAACATGGGTGCACATATATCACTGTGGTATGATTCTTTTAATTCTTTTGGGAAGGTACCCAGCAGGGGAATAGCTGGGTCAAATGGGACCTCTGGTCCTATGTCTTTGAGGTAGCTCCACACTGATTTCCATAGTGGTCGCACCAGTCTGCACTCCCACCAACAATGGAGCAGGGTTCCTTTCTCCCCACACCCCTGCCAGCATTTGTTATTGGTTGATTTCTTGATAGCAGCTGTTCTTTCTGGGGTGAGGTAGAATCTCAGTGTTGTTTTCAAAGTGCTTTATAATAAAGAAATCTTATTGGCTAAATTGTTCTCATTAGCAATACAATCTCGATTTTGTCATCTGATCCCTCCTTCTTATTAGTGTATACTCAAGGACCATTTGATAAATATATTTGAATGAAATGGATTAGTACCTTAAAACAACATTTTCTTTGGAAAAAACCTGGAAGAATACATACCAAAATAGTTATCTTTTGGGAGTGAATCATTTTTTAAAATACCTTTTTGTGCAGTGAGAATTTGTACTTACATTTGGAAGAAAGGGGTGTTTTACTAATAAGTTGTTCAGATTATTGTAATTTTAAGGCGTTATTTGTGGGGAGACTGTGCCTCCAAAGAGGATCTGAGTGTAAGGATTTAGTTTTCTCCTTACATTAGTGTAACTTTTCAACTCACTAGGTTAAGGCCTTCAATTTCCATGTATGTAAAATGAAGGCAGTAACAGCTATAGAGAGAAATGATGGTAAGAATCTAAGGAGCTAACGTATGTGAGAAAACTTGGATATGTATAAAGTGCTACTCCCATGGGAGGAATAGCAATAGGGATATTTGTTCAAGGAATCTGTGTAGTAAATGTAGGCCAAAGAATCAGAAACTAGGGAATGTGCTTGCTAGAGACCTGAAACACATAATATTTTACTTTTGTTGCTATGAATGGAGGAATTCTTCCCTTGGAGACCTCAAACTTGTATAAGCATTTTAATATGCTTAGTGGCTGTTTCTAGCACTGTTTTGTGAAGAAAAAGTGTATGTGTGTACATACTGGCATGCATGTTAGTGATTACCTACCCAAAATGCAATATACAACATCAAACTGCATGTAAAAGTAATAGTCACAACACCCATATAACGTTACCACAGGACTGATTCAAGGGTTTTTAAAGAACTAATTTATGCAGTGCCAGCTATTTGGTAAACTCTCATAGAAAGGTAAAATCATTAAAAACAGAAACAAGAAAAATCGAGCAGAAATAGCAATGATCTCTTACAGAAAATCCAGGTAACTTACTGCCTAAAACAGCTCTCATGGTGACACAAATTGCAGAGAAGTTTTCCCATGATATGGCATTGGTGACAATGAAGTGGAATTTTGGTAGAAGTGGGCAGAAAAAGCAGAGGGAAGTGGGAGCTGTGGGCTGGGGGGTTGGGTAGAAACATCTTAAATGTCCCTGGGCACAATGGGTGCCCCCAGGTTCTGAAGAAGATGCCTTTCTGTTTGGGCTTGTAATTTTTTCATTCTAGTGCCAGGTGGGGCTGCTCATCACATGGATCAGGGTTGGTCAGCAGTGAAGGGGTTATGTCTAAGGGTGATCAAAGATTTAAGCTGTCATGTCGACAGTGAGCGGGGGAGCAGGCTGTGCTGGGGCCTTAATAAATCTGCCCTTGACTTATGGCCGAACCTCATTCAGCAGAAAATTATTTCTGCAGCATATTGAGTGCTCTGCTCTGATGGAGTCAGAAATAAAAGAAAGGTGGAAATGGGGAGAAGAGAATGGAAATTCAATCCACATGCTGCGGAGAGGGCTCTTCAGTAAATTCTTTCTCAGAATGAAATAAGAAACAGAATGCGTAGGACTCTTGCAAAAGGGTGCATTCCTTTGATTAGTAAAATGGCTTAAGGAAAGAAAATGGAATAGGAGTGAGTCTCAGCAAAGATTGATAGGGAGGGCAGCAGGGGAAGGAGGGGAACAGCTTGTCTCTAGGTGCCTTAGACATGATTATTCATTCATTTGTTCATTTAGTTGATCGGGCTTTATTGAATGCTTATGGTGGGGAGGCCCTTCAGGTCCCGGGATGAGCTAGACATAGCAAGGAGCTCACAGCTGCTGAGTTAGCGCCACATGTTCACGTATATCTAAAATGTGTCAGGTGCCCAGCTCAGCCTAATCCAGCTTCATGGCCGAATATTCCCGGCCAGAGGAACAAAATACTTTGGGAACTGGCTCTGAGAATCATGTGAGATTTCAGATATCAGAGAAGGGTCAGCACTTTAAAAAAAATAATACATCACCCAACTTAGTATAAGGAACAGGGATTTTATTAATTTGAAAGTCTGATTAAAAATAGTCTCTCTGATGATATGTTAAGTCTCCTTATTACTTTTCTTTAGGACATTTTAAAAAGAGAAGAAAGGGTTAAGACTGGAGCATTCCATATTTTTCCATCCAGTTCATAAAGCATGAAGGATCCTTTCAATCCCAGACCAGACATCATTTGAATCAAGGGATAATTTAGGAGACAGGGCTCCTTCTCTTTCTACTGGTTTTGAAACTGTTGGAAAAGGCTCAAGAAAATACAAAAAGTAATGAAAATATTTTCTCTTCTAAATAATTTATTCACTGTTTTTTTTCTTTTTTCTCTCCCTATACTTTCATTTCTGGAAGTGTAATGAGTTTTAAGACACAAGGTGTCAGATATTGGCTTTTCGTCGTTGTTTTTCAGATCTCTAAATTCATGACCCCTCTGGGGATTCTAGGGACAGATAATACATAACGTATGAAGAGATGGGCAGTGTTCCTCTCCTCTTCCCTCTAACTTTTGGACTCTTTGTTCAAACTGTGGTTTATTTTGCTGTAGTAGAACAGGCCACATTTCCAGAAGTTTTAACAGAGAACATGGTATCCTTGAAGGTATTTCTACATTTCATCTGTACTTGAAAGGAGGGGAAAAGAGGAGCCAAGACAGAACAAGTTGGTTGTCTTTAGGGAAAAATTTCAAGGCAAAGGCTCAGAACATGTGTGAAAATAAAGATTCTCATCTACTGAGAATGGTGATTGGATGAATGGAGGTAAGAACGTGATCATATGAAGTGCAGGAACATAATTATGTCAACATCTCAGTGTTTCCAGTAACAAAGATATAATTAGCCCAAGATTGTTCCATAAAGAACAAAGTATCAATCCAAGGACTGTTCCATGAAGAACTGCATCACCAGTTTGTGAAGTATAGCTAACCATTCAACAGGCATTGTCCCAGTACAGTTTGTTCATCTTTGAGCATATTTGGGTACTAATATGTTCCTGAGGTAGGACCAATTCAAAGGATCCTCTGTGGTCTTTCTCTACTTCTACCTCTACCTCTTCCTCTCCCAATCATTTCCATCTCTCTTTCTGAGATGGAAAGTTGAACTCTGGATGACTGGAAGAGAACGGGGGCTGAGATTCTCTCCAGGTAAGTCTTGGGGTTTCATAACTGGAGAGGCTGATGAGACCAACCATTGCCAAAAGACTGACTCCTATTGATCAGCTCTTCTCCATGTGTTAAATATTTAATGACGCATTTTGCTATTTGAAGTACAATCCATATGTTCAAATTTGTATATTTTTATGTACAAATATAAATATAGCTAATTTTAATTTTTCTTATCTCATTACCTGTTTAATTATACAGTTCAAATAAATTTTATACTGATAGGACATCCTGGAGAAAAATATGTCACATATGGACACAGAGAATCTTATAATTACTTTGCCCACCCTGGGCAAATTATATCATCACACGGTCCTCGTTTCGTCTGTGAGTACAAGAGAACATGCCCCTTTCATTTTCCTCATGGGGTGTAAAGAGTGAACTGATCCCCTTCCTCACCCCTTCCCTTTGAAGGCTTGAAGTTCTTTGAGAAGCTTTGACAGAAGTAAAAAATGATTTTTTTTACTTTGACGATTATAATGGGTTCTTTTGTTTTTGTTTTTGTACTGGGGATTGAACTCAGGACCTTGCGCTTATGAGGCAGGCACGGTGCCACTGAGCTAAATCCCCAGCCCTTGATGATTATAATTTAGAATGGAAGCAAAGTTGGAGACACTTGATAGTCTCGTGAATAACTGAATTATTATGATCTACTTTAATTCATGATTGATGAATAAGTTCATGTTGTCTCTCTAGGAGGCCTCTTACCTGTTTTTGCCCAAACCCCTCCATGACAGGAGCCCACCTGAGATTTGCAAGGGTTTCTCTTGCTCTACTTAAGAGATAACTGTTAGAAAGCATGTAGCCCAGAGTTCAGTGTGGCTGAAGCCCCTTCCTGTTTTTCTTTTACCCTTTCCAGTCTCTTTTTCTTACATAAACCAAATTCCTTGTTTTTACATTTGAATTCAGAGTGTTCCCATCAGACAAAAGAACTGGAGAATTCAGAGGGAACTTTTGACAAATGTCTTAGGGTGAGGGGGTGAGAAGGAGGAGGGAGAAACTAGAGGAAAAAGAAAAATGTTGGGCTGAGAATGAAGAGGAGGAGGCCCCAGTGATCATGGAGGCGGGCTTGGTTATCAGTTCTTTTTAAAATTCCTGTTTGGGACTGAAACAAAGGAGATTTAAAAGAAAGGGAAACCATACGACTCAAACAAAGTTGGTAAATTACATGGGAGAGAGTTTTCTCAACACTTAGTGTCAAAATATTCCATCCTTGGAGGTGTAATGAAATCCACTGATTGCCTTGATTAAAACTCAGGAGAAAATGTAAAGAAAGGAATGTGCTTGAATACAAATTATTTGTTCAAAATGCAAGCTTGTTTTTAAGCTTGATATAACTAAGATTGAAACCTTGCCAAATAATTGCCGGGAAAGTATTTGGTTAGGTTTTGAAACACTGCTTGGAGAAACTGACTAGCTGTAAAAATGGAATATTTGGAATGACAGTCTGGGAAAGATAAAATTAAAAACTGGAAAAGTGTGTTCAGTAGACCTAAGGGAACACAAAAAGTATAGGGGAAGCTATGGCAGTTTGCATTTGCAAGATGAGAGTGAAGGTGTCTGAGCAATTGTTAAGTTGCCAAGTTATGAGTTGTGAATTTTTTCCTTGATGTGGTTTCCAGGAAGGATTACAATTTTAGCCTGTTATGCAGGGTGCCATCTTATGATAGAACAAAAAGCAATAGCCTCTAGTTACTTTATCTGAAATCTCGAATTTTGCTTCCAGTCACCATCTCATGTCTAGTTAACTGTGGAAATAAAATTGGAGGGAATTTGGTCTTCAGCTTTTAGGGGCTGGAAAATGCTTTGAGAGGCCTTCTGGTTGGATTACTTCTAAACCCTCCCTGACAGATGAAAATTTATCTTATTTTTAAATGTTCCCTAGAGGAAGAGTGTCCACAGACTCCCTTAGTAACTCATTCCAGTTTTTAACGACCTCCACATTCAGGAAATTCCTTCATCTTTCTTACCTAAACTTACTCTGCTACAGCTTAAGCCCATTTTCTTTTGACCTGCCCCAGTAGAGCTGGAAAAAAAGGGTCACCGTCTTGCATAAACATCCTTTCTCATAATTAAAGATTAATTTTTAAAATCCCCAAAGTTCTCTAGCTCCTCTTTTTTTATCACATGGAATCTCCCCACTTCCTTTAGCCTTCATTCAGGATTCCATCTCACCACCTCTTATTCACCTTTGCTGTTGCCCAAGGAACCTGTCCATCATCTGATGTCTGTTCTGTGTGCTGGGAGAGAAGAAAACATGACAGTGGATGTCTGTCTGTCCTCATGTCCTTGGACTGCCTGTGCTGGAGCCCATATAAAAGGCTGATAATGACACTGATGATGTTTTAAATTTTTAATAGTTTTTGTGTCCACATTAAAATTGTTTTCAAATCACATTTTACTCATACAATAGGTATATGAGCATTTATAGGGAAACATATATCTTTAAGTTTTGGAAGGGCAAAAAATGGAATTAATACGATATAGTAAGAATCACAGCTGTTCCTTATGATCTGGCCATGATTGGCTCTAGGACCCTTGTGGATACAGAATCTGCAGATGCTCAAGTCCCTTATGTGAAGAGGAGTAATATCTTCACAAGCCCACACACATCCTCCTGTATACTTTAAACCATCCCTACCTACATTATTTATACTACCTAGTACAATGTAAAAATGGAAATAATGGTCACACTGCCTTGTTTAGGAAAAAACAACAAGAAAAATGTCTGTACATGTTCATCATAGATGGATTTTTTTCACAAATATATTTGTGGTTGGTTGAATCTGCAGGTGGGGAACCCATGGACACAGAGGCCAACTGCAGTCAGTATAATACAAGGGTAAATTCACAGTGGCTCCTAGATTGGACAAGAATATACTTCTGCGTATGAGGCATCCCACTTGGTTTGAGCATTTCAGAAATCTCTCTCAACTATTATTTGAAGTTTTCTGTGAACTGGTTTCTGGTTGTTGCATTGAACCACTGATGTTGTAGTTCTCGGTATGAGATCCTAGAACTAAAGTAGATATCACATAGAAGTTCACACTTCCAGCAATTGACAGGGAAAACGTTTTTATGTGTGTTTTCTTGGGAATTAAAGCTGTTTTCTAAAGAAAGTAACAGACGTTTTATAATTGAATTTTGTATTAAACAAAATCTGGGTTTTTTTTGTGGTGCTGGGAGTTGAACCCAGAGCCTTGTGCATACTAGACAAAATTCTACCATCTCCAGCCTAACAAGATACTTCTCTTGTCCGTTTGCAGTTCCCAAAAGATTTATATATTTGGGGATCTGAGATTCACAGACATGCCTTCATAACTTGCATTTACATTTTTTTCTAAATAACTCTAAAAAAAATCTGAAGAGGCCTCAGATTTCCTTGTAGTTTTAAAATATGGCCATGGGAGGGGTAAGTAGAAAATGGTATTTTTAAAAAATCTATTGCTATTTTTATGAGTCATGTATTTACTCATACTGTATCTTAGCAAGTGGAAGAAATGGAAGCCTACAGAGACCAAGTTACTTTTTGATTCTTCTGTAGAAGGTGTTCATAGCAATCCAGGGTTCTGCAGTGCATTAGGGATGACAATCCAAGAGGCTACACATTCATCTTCCTTGTTCTTATTTATATTAGTAAATACAATGGGCACCAGTCATGGGCCAGGCACTAGTGTATCCATCAAAATTACTGCAGGGAATAAAAAGCGACAAAACTCCCTACCTTCAGAGAACTTATATTTAGTTTGGGTTTTATATATTTATTTTCTCCAGCACCTGTTAGAGTTAGAAGTATTTCCAGCTTAATTGTCAGTTTGACTGGATCAAGAGACTCCTGGAGGGGTGACTGGGTTGCAGGGGTACTGTACTCACCAGTGGATTAATCCACTGCTGTTCAGAACTGAATGAGCTGCTAGGAGGTGGAGCCTACTGGAGGTGAGTCACTGGTAGCTGCCTTTGGAGAGTACATTGTTACCTGACACTTTTCTCTGTTCTCTGCTTCTGTTTGCCATGAAGTAAGCAGCGTTGCTCTGCCATACCCTTCAGCCATGGGAACCTACCTGGGAGCCTGCCAACCATGACAGGAAACCTCTGAAACTGTGAGCCAAATTAAACCTCTCTTCCTTAAATTGTGAATTTGGGTATTTTATTCAGCAATGAGAAAACTGATCAATACAAATAATAATAATTTCAACAAATTTTAAATAAATTTTACTGTTAAGATTGAGTCACTTACTTTATAGTCATCAAATATGATTACTCACAGGAAATTTATGATAATGTGGAAAATGCTTCTGACTTAGGATGCTAAATGACAAGAAACAAACAAATATGTTATGCATTCTGTCCTAACTCAAAACTAAAAACAACATAATCATCCCATTTGAATGCTGTAAAAACCATACAGAGGAGACAACAAACTATTAATGGAACTTTTATTTGGGTAGCAGGATGATGGGAAACTTTTCTACTTTTTACTTTTCTGCATGTTTCATACTTTGCAGTAATCATATATTACTTCTATAATAGAATGACACATGTTAATTAAAGGAAAATTATTCCTTTCAATCTTTAAAGGCTTTAAGGTTTTGCAGTCTTTCATTAAAATACACTTGGGATGAATCAGTTCCTAAGCCATTATAGGTGAAGACTTGAAAGATAAACACCTGGGGAAGAGAGGCGAGACATTCCAAGAAAAGTGGAGGAAGGCAAAATCAAATGTCAACCCATTACATTTTTTTCTCCTGGGAAGCTGCCCCTTGACACGTTCATGGTGCTCACTTGAGACTAGAGTGGAAAAGCAGACATTAAGTGCATTAGTCATTGTGTATTTCATGCCATTTCAGTAGGGAGGCACTGAGCTTGGCAGCCTTACAGAGTTGCTTACAGAAAGGAAGGGGTGTGGTCAGGATTCAAACTCAAGTCTGCTGGCTTGAGAGAGCACATGACCTGATTCCTCCTGTGCAGAGATACCCCGAGGCCTTCTAGAACAGTCTCCCAAGATTCTGGCTGGGATTTAGTTTTGGGAGTGGTGCCTAGGGTGGTGGGGGCAGTCCTGATTTAAATGTGAGAGACACAACTCTAGGAAGTGCCCATTGCTGAATATGTCACTAAGTGTGTAATTTTGATAGTTTCATCAGAATAGTTTCTATCAGTTCATTAATAAATCAGAAAAATACTTTTTCTAGGCCACATGCCTAGTTTTACTTCAGAAAATAGGATCACTTTGGATTGGAAAGGCACAGAGGTGATCATGTAAGAGTCCAAGACATTTTCCCCAAAGCAGAAGGCATTATTCTGTGCATGTGTATAATCTTTTTGCTATTTGAATTCAAAGTTTGTGCTGAAATCTGTTAGTTCCTGCAACCTTAATATAGTCACACATTCTCTAAGACTTGCAGGATTGCGGGTTTAATCAGAATTCTAGGAAATTTGTTTGACTCTGAGGTTTTTTTTGTAGGATTGAAAGCTGTAGAATGACCCAGATAGCATTTTGTCTATTTTCTCCCTTCTTTTATTCCTTCATACCTTTCCTTCTCCTTCCCTCCCTTCCTTCTTGCCCTCTTTCCTTCTTTGATTTTTATTTCTGTTTTTGGTAGCACTGGGGATTGAACCCAGGGCCGTTGCACTGAGCTGCATCCCCAGCCCTTTTTATTTTTTATTTTGATACAGGATCTTGCTAAATCACTAAGTTGCCTAGGCGAGGCTTGAACTTGTGATTCTCCTGCCTCAATCTCCAGAGTGCTAGGATTACAGGTGTACGTGATCACACCTCAGCTACTATTTTCTTTACTATCTGAGAGGTCTTGGAAGCTACAGGGCACTGAACTGGAGATTCTCTTCTTTGCCACTCAGAAGGCAAAATCACATAAGATTGAATTCAGTGCTTCTGTTTTCAGACACCAAGAGGTCAAACAGCATGGGGTAGCTGGTAAACTAACTTTTGGGTTCCTACTTTTGGGTTCCAAATAAAATAGATATTCAGCACGCTTATCACTGGCCAGTCTAGAAGCCAGGGCTCAAGAACTGTTTAACTCTTAGTGTCAGAACATCCCAAACTATCCTTGCACCAAACATTTGGATAACAGAAGTCGCTGAGGGAGCAAAAGTTGCATGGGTGGATTTTTCTTCTTTTCACAGGAAGGAAACTCAATGAAATTTTTGCATGAAAATAGGATAAAGTTCTATTGCTTGGCTTTTAATGATAGCATGGAATTCTAAGTAAACATGGATGAAATACAACTTGTCAGCACAAAAATACCGCCTGTCATAGTCATTTGTGTATAAAATATGACCTGCAGGTTTGAACCATATGGCATATGGCTACATGAGTTCTAATTTACGTGGCATCTTCTTAAGTCAGCAGAACACGTCCTGGCCTGCCGGTGGGAGTGCAGTCAGCACCTCACCCAGTGAAGTGCAAAGGCCTCCCCAGGGCTGAGGCCAGTTTTGGCTGCTGCCTTGGATCAGAGATTTGCAGGCCACATGGGAACTTCCCTAGGACAACTGAGCCCTTCCATGCAGTGGCACGGCTGCCCAGGCTGTCCCTGCAATCACTTGCAGAGTTGGATGTGCGAAATTGAAAAATATTAAACATCACAGCTTGTGGCTTCGTTGTTCCTTCTGTTCCCACTGGGGGGAAAAGTAACACAATCTCCTCTCCCAGACAGGATGGTGAGGGCGGACATTTGGATGCCATTTTAAAGCAATGTTTAATGAAGTGAGAAAATGTATTTGCATTGTTGCGCTCCATGGCACATGTATGCAAGTCCAGAAGCGCACAATGGCTGCATTTTGTGATTTAGACATGAATTGGAAAGCCAAGGAAATGCCATCGAAATAAAAATCAGACTTGAAAGTCCAAGCTGAGCCAGAAACAGATGTACTTTTTGCTACTTAAAAAAGAAATTCTTCTGTCCCCTCCTCTCTCCCCCACAAGCTGTGCCCTGTCACTATCTTAAGTTGACCTTTCCACTGGGTCTCCCTGAGATGCTTTTAGTGAACTGGTTGGAGCATGTGAACTTTGGCCTTTCTTCACATTCTTGGGGGAGCCCCAGGGTTCTCTAGCTGCCCTCTGGGTGGTCCCCACAGACGTGGCCGCAGATGTCTGCTCCTGATAAGTCCAGAGAGCAGGGACCTGAGACCCATCATGGGCTCCTTCGGAGGATGGGGTGCAAAGCAGCCGATGGAGGCTGGGGCCCAGAGCAGCTGCTCACCCTGGGAGGCAGAGGGCTGCCCGCTTTGTGTTTTGTTTTTTGGCAGGTGTGAGAGAGGTTACTTTTGCTTTTTGAGGATTTTTTTTTCCTACCCTATTGCCACCAGCTGACAATGAGCTCTTCCTACTTTTGACATTCAACTGATGGGTACTCTGAATTAAGATCAGAAATAAGGCTTAGATGCTCATTCTAAGTGGAGGCTTACAATTTACAATCGTTTGGAAGAATAAACAGGGAAGCCTGATTAGGAAGGGATGCATGTCCAGCAAATATTAGAAGGGGGATTGACTGATGAAGCCAAAAGATAATGGAGAAAATAAATCTAGAAACTATTTTGGATGCTAATAAATAAATCATCAATACAGAGCAGAGAAGCATTATAACACTTACCAAGTATTCACCAAATACAAAGCACTGTATTCTGTGGACTCATCTATTCTCCACCCAATCCTGTGTAGTTGGTATTATTGCTCCTGTTTTAAAGTTGAAGAAACTGAAGTTCACAGATTCAGGCACTTGCCCTTGGGCTAATATGTAGTTGAGCCAAATGACTCAGATTTGTCTGAATATATTATCTATGTTCTTTCTCTCAAACTATCATATTAACAACTTGTTGGAATAAATATTGACTGTTATTTAAAATTAAGACTGTTATCTTCATTTCTAGTAACAAGCTGGAACTTACAGTTGACTGGAAATGAAGCATCCCACATGGGTGAGTTTTCTGTACAAAGAAGTTCATCCATCCCTTTCTGTTCTCTTTAGAAGGAACCTGTTTATCCACACACACACCCACAGCCAGATTGTGTAAAACCTACCCCAAGTAGAGAATTTGTTTTCAGTATTCATCAACTCCACTTACTGACTGTCTACTCTGCTAGTTTTTGCTCTCAGATTTCTTGGTTTTTCAACCTCTCTGTTTATTTCGATTCCATGTCTTGGCTATTTTTCCATGTATCCTAAAAACTAATTTGACCTTTCTCTTCTTGCACTAGCCAGGTGTCCTGGAGGACACAGTTCCTGGTGTTTACATCCAGGTCTCATGCATGGCCATGATAAGCAGGTGGTTGGTCAGGGAGCCCCCTGCCTCTCCTCAGCCTTGGAGGGCATCCGCTGCACTGCATCTGCACCATAGCTTTAGTTCAGTGATTTCTTTATTAACGGGGAAATAGCCTGGTGGTATAATACATGTTTCTGCTTTCTCAAGTAGTAACACCAACATTATTGCAATATGGTGATACTGTCAGGCCACTGCAAAGATCAAGGCTACAAGTCTGTTGACAAGCGCTGCCATATATTTTAAATTTCTGTATATGGCCTTAGAAGTTATAATGCTTCTTTCTGCCATTCATGTAGCTTTTACACACAGCCGTTCTGGTCAAACCTGAGTGCTTTTATCATGTCTATGGCATGGGCTTTTGGATGAATGCTTGCTTTTTATAAAAATCTCCTTTGCTTATTTCTGTCTTTCCTACATTTCAGATGACTGAAGTTACCTGAACAGGGTAGTATTTTGGCAATTGAAGTTCTCAAAATTTTTATCAACCACAATCCACTTTATTATCTTCTTTTCTTATAGGTTTGGATTTTGTTTGTAAATTACATTTTTTCCCCATTTCTCACAGATTGGCAGTTATTAATAGCAGAGTGAAATTTGAGCCTGAAGTCCATTTGTCAACTAAAACCTGAACCACACTCAGCCCCTATGCTGAAAATCACATTGAGAAAAGTGTTAGGCTGAGCCATATGAAATTGCTAGTGTTTAGTTAGTGTTGACCTACTAAAAAAATGAATTTGCTTGTGGTTCTACAAAATAATATTGTTAGACTGAGTTAATATAATTTCAGACATAACCAATACTTTATAGGTCAATTGACTAAAGTTGGCTTTATCCTGAAAAACATACACCTTCTGGAAGACTTCTATAGTAATGACAAGAACCATAGTACCATATTCCCTGCTACCCACTCCCTTGCCCTAGCTGCTCTGCTCAGCCCAACCCTTATACTTCCAGAGGCTCCTTGGGGTTGGGGACATTAACTGGGAAACACCAAATTAGGTGGAGAACATGAATTTTGTCTGATGTGATTGTCTTTCAAGCTTGGTAATCACGCTTTATCAATATTCAGACAGAGTTCTAGAATTCTTTCCTGTTACGTTATTTAGTTCTTTGTCCACAGTCTTGGCAAGCAGGAGAAACTCTTAAGAAGACAGAGGGACCATAGCATTGGAGGAAAAAACCTCAAAACTCAAGACTGTGTACACTCTGAGCAAAGACTAAGGTTGTTTATCACTTCTAATGAGACAAACGTCTTACATGGCAGTCATTAATCATCCCCATTATCGTAATCTTCATTATTACCATGCTCATGTTCATCAAAATAACCAACATTTGTTTTATAGCTTACAAAGAACTCTCGCATGTATTGTATTCTTCTAACATCCCTGGGAGACGGATATTATTAGTTTCCTAATTTTGCAGAAGAGAAAATTGAGTGAAGCTGAAGTTCAGGTATGGAAATCTTTGACTCTGGAGCCGCCTTGTTATTGCTCTGAAAAGGGATTGGAAGGAGTTATACATGCACTTTGCACTATCTGCTTGTGTGAAAGCTATTAGACTGCAATGCTATGATTTGTCTAGGATGCTCGACTATATTGTTTCAAAAAACATCCCCTAAGATGTTGCCAGTTTCTTTCTAGCCATATGGTATTATGACAAACATGACGAATTTCTTCTCCATTTAGTCTGAATTGTGTTAATCTGCCAACTGGTTAGCACCCATTATGAAGCAGCTTTTATCGGGAGGTTCTCATTAGCATGTGAAATTAGTCCAAGCCTAAACTTCATTTTGCCAAATTGTCCCTCAGTCTGCCCTTCAGAAAGAGTCCATTCACAATAGAGTTTTTGTTCCTTGACTGTCAGGCAACTTCCATAAGGTCAGATAATTAGCTTAATTATTTTTATTATCAGCTGTTTAGCATTATTAGTTGCAGTGCAAATTTTGGTATATATAAAGTTATAAATAAATATATTTTTAAAGTTATTTAAAAGTTTAAATATACATATTTAAAAGTTTCACTTCTCAATGGAGAAATATATATTCAGTTGCCCAATAAAGACACGATTTCTTATTATATCAATTTACTTCTATAAAAAATAAATTAAAAATATTATTTTGGTAAATTTCACTTAACAAATAAATTAAAAATACATGTGTGTAACTGTATTGTATACCTAAAATGTACACATAAACTTAATGGAAAAAATAAATTAAAAATATTATTCTGCTAAATTTCTGATCCATTAGCTAATTATTCTATTCTTACTAAAATCTTTCAAAATTGCCAAAAAATCTTCTTGATGTTGCTTCTCCACACTTTTCTGCTAGTGGTGATAGGTAATTCAAAGACTTGAAAGTGACTAGATTTTTTAAAAATTAAAACAAATAAAGCTATATTAAGGATGATAAGTATGGATGTGTGATTCCCCTAAAATTGATAGTTTATTTATCAAAATAACTTATTATTTTTTCAAAAAATACACGCTATTAAAAAAAATCAGAAAAAACCAGAAAGTTATCCCAAGACTCTTTTGAATGAATAAAATTTTAAACAGCAGTTTATGAAAAACTAATACAAGGCCGACTCTTGGATACATAAGGATAATTTGAAAAGAGAGAAATATATGAACATTTTCTATCATAATTTTCTAAGAAGGGATAGCATAATACTAAAAGAGAAAGAAAATAATCTCAGAAAAAAGAATCATCATTTAAAGTGAACAAATTTAGCTTTATAGAAATCATAATCTTTGTAATGTCCTTCTTTTTCTCATTTTTGACCCAGACCTGGGAAAATGTTATGTTGGAATGCATTTGTGGGCAATAAATATTATAGAGAAGAAAATGAAAATTCCCCTGATTTCCACTTTTTATAGCTATTCGATTATTTCATTACATTTTATTGGAATAGTTACAACTGTCTTGAAAGAAGAGACTTGAATTTTTCTTGATATTTCCTGTTTCTCTCTGCCTTGCCTACCTCCCTTTGTAGAATATTTGCAAAGCTTGCCTAATATTGCAAGTGAAATACTAAGACTTTTCCTTCATTTTGTTGACTCTCCTTTTCAAATATTAGCTGAAACTAAATGAGATGGGAGATAACTAAAATATCAATCAAAGCCCATGACTTTCTTTGCCCCATCATGAAAAGTTATGAAGCAGTAGGAGGCACAGTGAAATGTTAGCTCAGAGCTCGTACTTTGGAGCCTGCTGATCTACCTTGGAAAGACTCTGAATGTCAATATTACCATCTGTAAAGTGGGGATAGTTATGTTTTCCCATCTATCCCCATTCTTGTGAGGATGACATGTCAGTTGGTTAGCAGGGCATCTGGACCATGGTAAGGGCACAGTGAGCTGCAGTTATTGTTGTCTCTGGATTCTGGGTGGGGTTAAAGTGCCTTTGTGTCTCTCATTGTTGGTGCTGCATTGTCATTGCTCACTAAGTATCAATACTAATCATCACAGAAAGTGGGTGGATACTCTTTGGAAAGAGTATGAAGGGTCTGCCCAGGGCAAATGTCAGTCGCTTTGATGTGCTTCTGGTCATAGTTGGCTTCTGAGAATCACCAAAGGACTGAAGTTTGCCTCCCGTTGAATGTGGATATTCTCTGAGGCACAGGATCCAGGAGGGAGAAGCTGAGAGAAAGCTCCATTGTGGGTGGGACTCCCTAAGAAAAGCCGCCCAGGAATGCAGGGGGCCAGGGCCTCAATTGATGAATCGCCTATTGTGAAGAGGGCCAGATCTGAGATGCTCTCTGGGGGTGTGGGGTTTCTAGAAAGAGATCTGATTGTTGCCCAGGGGGAAAGTAAAGATATTTTAATTTCTTCATTTCTATCCCAATTTTGTTTTTGTCAATGGTGGCGGTGAAGGGGTGATGGTGAGGGTCATAGAAGGTCTGAAAAACGCAAGTCTATGAATCTGGGCTATGGTGGCTGTCAGGTCTCGGTTTCTAAATGAGTATTTCTTTATTACCTTCATCTGTCACAAGTGGTGTGGTTTCTGCTGGAGGGGTTTTGGTTCATGGAGAAGTCTGTTTTTGCTGCAGGTGATGCTCTCTTCTTTCCTGGCTATTCCCATCTCTGGGAAAAAGCTGTTGGCGGCCTGCAGGGCCCAGATGTTGTGGTGTTTGAATCTAGAAGCACAGATTGATTAGGCTATTTGGGCCGTAACTCTGGCGAATTATTTAATTCCCCTTAGGTTCAGTCTCCCCATTTTAAAATGGCTGATAACAACGACATCAAGCTTATGAGGTCTTTGGCAGGAAGGAAGATGACAGTGCTTGGGAACGTGGAGCGTAGGGCCCGATCAGAGTGGGTCCTGAGTGATCGATAGTGGATAGCAAAATGGGACAAGTAGAACCAAGCTTGAGGATTCGCAGTTTATGTCCTTGGTTTCTGAGCTCTGGATAGCACTAGGGCATTTCTTTCAGTCCCAATTTTCTTCCTTTGGTTACTTGTGGGGAATGTGCCCCTCCCAGTGCCTATCTCCCAAATCAAAACAGAACTGGGGGAGTGGCAAAAGGAACAGCTACTCCCTTCAAGCATGATCTTCAAAAAGTGAGGCCTTTTCCACACACTGTAAGATAATAAGTTGAGTTGAGATTTGTTCTGTTTACTGTGAGAGGTTATTAGAGAAGACCAGGAGGAATACGTCACTGGAATGCCATCATAGTAGTCAAAGGAGGAAGCTGTATCTCCTCAGGATTGGGCCCTGCCTGCTGATCGTACTCACCTCAGCTCATTCCTCTGTTACCCAAACACTGCTGCCCCTGTGCCTCCTGGTATGGGGGCTCCATTGCCTTCCTAGGGTTGAGTCATGCCTCATTTGGAGCCTAGGGCTGCGTAAACCCCCTTTGTGAGGCCAAGGTGCTCAAACTTAGTAATAACATTCAGGAACACCAACCATGTCAATAAGTGGTGTCATTTCTGAGCTTTCTAAGCATGGTGAAAGATTTGCTGAATTTTCCCCTTTATCACCTTTGGGATGGGCTCTTAGGCTCAGAGATGCCTTCTGTGGTAATGCACCAGAGTTTGTTTCAATTTTGTTTTTCTTGTCTAAAGCAAGAGCTAACTATTCTACCTTGAAGACATCATGTGTGCCTTTCAATATCAACTATTCTGTTTTCCAAATGCTTCCCCAATCTGGCTGTGTATCAGGAAAAATTAGAGACCCTGGTTGTCAAACAATTTGGGGCCTTGTTCCAGAGGGCAATGTTTCGGGACTAGGTTGGGGCCTGAGCTGCCCATTTTTATCATCTACCCCAGGAGATTCTGATGGGCTCAGGTCATGGACCTGGTTTAGGAGTCACTTTATCAGTGATAACCACCACTCAACCCTATATACACATACTCTCTCCTCCCCCAAGCAAAAAATAAATCCCTCTGTGGATCAGAGGCTCAGGGCCTCCCTCTTCTGAAGGAAGCAGCCCTCAAGAAGATTTTAAGTGATAAGAAGCCAAGCCCTATTCAATTCCCATGGATGGAATTTCACAGTGACTGATTGCTCATCATCTGCTATTTGAGCGTCATAATAAAGACAAATGGGAACTCCCGGAAAAGATCTCTCTATAACTCACCTACAGTCTGCAGCACTGGAGACCACAGGGTAGGCTGCTGGGCCCCGAGAAGGGCAGTTATTAGTTAATAGGTACGCTCTGAGCTTATAAAATGTTTTATTAAATGACAAACTCCTAAACATTATATGGGGTCTTATTTTGTGGTCTGTATGCTGACTAAATTCCCAGATGACTTTAATGAGCAAATGGCAGCCCATTAAAATTACAGTAGTTTTGCAAAGAAAATAGCTCTCCAGGGAAGGACAAGAAAATGCACCAGGCTGCTACTGTGTTGATAGTTGTCCCAGGAGCTCCCTCCTCTTCCCCCAAGATTGCTGGTGGAAGAAAATCTGCTGTTCTAAAAAATGTTCTTTCCTGTTTGGCCCATCTTTCCGTGTCTGAGGGATGCTGTTTGCTCTTGCTAATCACTTCCCAGACTTGCTGACCTTGAAGCATGAAAAAAAAAAACAACACCCCAACACTTTAGCGTGTATTTTGCTTAATAAAGAAAATATCTATTGTTAACCACTGTGCAAGAATGAACTAGTCTTTTCATTTTGATATGGAAACCTCAGCTTTCTCTCAAGGGGTGACATTGAAAAGCAATAAGCATTTAGTAAAGCTATCAAAGTGTAACATAATTATGACTTATATTTTATTAAATAAGTTATAAACTTCTGGTTTATATTAGAGGTCACTGAGATTCCTGCTTTGTTTTGCCTTCAGAAAAGGCACTGTTTCATGCAGACCACAGGGGCAGTTTCTGATGCCCCCCCCCCGCCCCCATTTTGAATGCGCACAAGAGACCAAGATGTGCTCCAGACCCGGTTCCACTGGCTTAAGGCTTCGTCCCCAGGATGAGTGTCTTCAATATTTCTTTTCCTTGGGTATCACCATGTAAGAACCCTTCATGCTGAGGTGTGGGAAGAGTTTTTTCATAGCGCCTGAGATGATAAACCTGTTTCAGCTCCCACACGTAATTGGTGCTAAATGTAGCATTCTATGACCCTTGCCACTACTGGTTCCCAAGAGGACTTCAGCCTTCACTTGATGGATACTGAGAGGCAGAAGTATAAGAAAGTTATTCATTGTATTATGACATATATCAATGTCATCCAATGAAGTTTCTGTGACGATGAACATGTTTTATATCTGTGCAATCCAAGTGGTATATACTAGTTTCATGTGGCTATTGAGCATGTAAAATGTGACTAATGTGACTGAGGAATGGACTTTTTAGTGTAGCTTAGTTATAACTAATCAAAATGTTAATCAAAATAGTCAGCTGTGGTGAGTAGACACTGCAATTGGTAGCACAATATGCTTTTCTCAGAAAGAATGTGAATGAAGCACACTGTCCTAGTATAAGTAGCATACATTTGAAAAAGGGAGAAAAAGATAAGGAATGGTGAAAGTGAGAATGATGTGGGGCCAAACCAAAGGCTACCAACAAATACCAGAGTAACCTACCTCCATTATGACCTGACCACAAATTGAACTGCAAGTTTTCTAGCAGAGAAGACATACACAAAAATAAACCCTGTCAGTTACCCAAATGGGATGTCCAAGAAGCCAAAGCAAACCCATTCTTTAGAATTACCATGTAGTTCTAAGATTAAACAGTGATTTCTCCTGAAGATTGTGATGTAATACTATTTAAATCCTTCCAGTGGCTTCCAGTTATACTTAGAAAAAAATTCCTGTGCCAATCCATGTTCTTCATTATAAGCAAAAGAAAGGAACTCTGGGTGATTTAGATACCAGAGGAAGTCATTGAAAGGATGCTAGTCCTAGGGAGTGCAAGAGCTAGGGATGTTGTCAGGAGTAAGGAAGGACAGGCAGCCACCAGGACCACAGACATTTGGTGAAGTCACTGTGTCTGGAATATTCTAGATTCCTGCTCTCAGGAAGCTTGAGCTCTGCATGAAGGAGTTGACAATATTCAAATCATAACAGAGCATATAAGGTAAGTAGCTTGTGCTGGGAGGGGACTCCGGCAGCATCATGGGTGGGGAAAGACTAGTGGGGAGTGGTCAGAAAAGGTCTCTCTGAGGGTGACATTGTGCAGACACTGGAGTGATAAGAAGCCAGCTATACCAAGATCCAGGGGAGAGAAGAGCAAAGACCTTGAGGAAGAAAACAGCAAGTTCACCAAGTGCTATGGGATGACTCAGGCTGAGGACTCTGAAATCCAGTTGTCCTGATTTGATCTCAGATCTGCCACATACTAACTATGAATTTGGGTAGGTTACTTAACCTCTCTAAACCTAATTTTGAATTGAATAGTGTCTCTTACAGGACTTTTTTTTTTTTAATGAGATAATGCACTTGGAATTTCTGGCAAAAATAAGCATTAAATAAATGTCGCTCTTCTTCAATAATTAGTTCAACAAATATTTATTGAGAATCTACTGTGGTCCAGACATTACAGGGAAAACTTACTGACAGAGATAGCTTCTGCTGCTATTATCTAGTCCTAAGGTTTGGGGAAATATTTCTCTCTTTAAACTACGACATTGGGGTAGACACAAAACAGGCACACAGGGGAGAAGCTGTTTATTGTACCTCACTGATGACACTGTGAAACGAAGTGTCGGTTATTGTGCTGGAGGACATTTATTTCCCCAATAAATACTTATCAAATGACTGCTTTTTGTTAGGCAATATTTTAGTTACTGGGAGCAGAGTAAATAAATAAAATAAAATCCCTGAGCTCCTGGAGTTTATAGTTGAAAACTCATAGGAAAGACTTATCAACGCTTAACTTGATTCAAAGTTTCAACAAATAACACTGTGAGGCCTGAGATGCTCCTAGTATAATCTTTCTCTGAGTGTAAATAACATGGGGTGTTTGTAAAATGGATTCTCTTGGCCCCAAGTTTGAACCATTCTAATTTTGAACCCAATTTTCATATTCAAGAGTTAATAATAGACTGGGCTTTGTGGTGCTTTGCCTGTCATCTCAGCTACTTGGAGAGGCTGAGGCAAGAAGATTGTATGTTTGAGGCCAGCCTGGAGAACGTAGCAAGACTGTGTCAAAATAAAAAATAAAAAGGGGTAGAGATGTAGCTTAGTGGTAGAGCCCTTGCCTAGCACATGTGTGGCCTTGGGTTCAATCCCTAGTACCACAAGCACAAGAAAGTTGATAGCAATAGAACATTAGAATAGCAATCTAAGCCATTGGCTTCATTTCTCAATGAAGAAGAAATCTTGAGGAAATGCATTGTGTGTGTTGAAAGAGCTTGTGTTTTGGAGTCAGGTAGACTTGAGCTTGAAACCACCTCCACTTCTTAAGCCTCAGCTTCCTAGTCTGTAAAATGGGGATAATGCCAATCTGATTTTTGTTTTTACAAATTAAATGATATAAAGTTTCCAGACCAGCAACTGCTATTGGAATGCCAGCTTCTCCTCTCTTCTTCTCTGGCTACTTCTCCTGCTCCCATAAACTGAAAACTCATTTTTTCCCTTCACTAAAAACAAAATCTCAGTTATGAGCTGGGCTCATGTTTAGTCTCAATGATAAAAGTTTTACTGAGGTTAAAGACTCAAGTTATCATTTTTGAAGCTACTATCTCAGGTGCTCTTCACCTTCCAGACTGACATGTAGCTTTCTCATTTAAAAAAAAAGGTGACTGCTACTGGCAGCAATCACATAAGCTGGTATAAAGATTAAAGGAGAGAACATATGTAAATGGCTTGGGGCAAAGGGAATTTTTTTTTTAAAAAGAGCTGTTTTTCACATACAGATTATTTTAGACTCAGGGCACAAGGTTCCCAGACTGAGCTTTCATTGCTGGATGGTCTGGGTGCTGCACTCATAGGTCGAGAACCTCTTTGTGTTCAGTTTACAACTAAGGACGGACAGTGCAGGGTGCAGCCTCATCTGCACTTAGCCAATTCCAGTGGCCAATGTGCTATCTCTTGAGACAAATGTGAATAAAATTATTCTGAGCATTTGACAAACAATGCTTTGGATCAATACGATCAACCAAGACCAAGCAAGAAAATTCTTCAGAGGCCCGCCATTCCATTCCCTAAGTGTGGGCAGATCCCAGAGAGCAGCTGTGTGGCCCAGACCTGCATGGCTGCAGGCAGATCCCAGCCGGGGGTCTGCCCCAACACCAGAGGCTCTGTCACACACACACACACACACACACACACACACACACACCCCGACCAGGAGCCTGCCCAGAGAGGAGCTGAATGGGCA
>NW_004624739.1:4809262-4892222 GCF_000247695.1 Heterocephalus glaber
TGGTGGGAGTGTAGACTGGTGCAACCACTGTGGAAATTAGTATGGAGATACCTCAAAGAACTAGGACTGGAAGTCCCATTTGACTCAGCTATTTCTCTCCCTGGTATCTTCCCCAAAGAATTAAAAGAATCATGTCACAGTGTACACATGTGTAAATATTGAATAGTTTCTGTAGTGTAAGAAACTGCAAGTGTAAATAAGGATTAAAAAGAATAATTGATAATTTGAAATATGAAGAAAAGGTCCAAAGGGGTAGGGGAAGTGGGAGGCGAAGGGGAAAGGAAAGAAGGGAAAGGAAAATTTAAGAGAAAAGAAAAAAATGGAAACAAAGTCTATGTAAATAGGGAAGGGTGGAAGGGGTGAAGGGTGCACAGGTAATGGGGAAAAAATAAGAGCCAAGATATATCATGTATAGGTACAAGCACCCAATGATAAATGTGAACATATTGTGTACCTAAAATGTACCAATAAAAGAATTTAAGCAAAAAAAAAGTATCATACTAGTGATATATGTGCACCCATGTTCATAGCAGCATAATTTGTGATAACTAAAACTTGGCAACAACCCAACAACCCAGTTGCCCATCAACTGGGTAAAGAAAATGTGAGTTTTTTAAAAAAAATAAAATGGAGTACTACTCAGCCATAAAGAATGAGAAACTAGAGACATTTATAGCTAAATGGATGCACATTGTGGCGATATTCTTATGTGAAATAAATAGAACACACATGTGTAAATACTGAATAGTTTCTTTAGTGTAAGAAACTGAAAGTGTAAATAAGGATTTAAATGAATAATTGATAATTTGAAATAGGAAGAAAAGGGGCAAAGGGGAAGGGGAAGTGGGAGGGGAAGGGAAAGGAAAGAAGGGAGAGGAAAAATTATGAGAAAAGGAAAAAATGTAAACAAAGTCTTTGTAAATAGGGAAGGGTGGAATGGGTGAAGGGAGGACTGGGAATGGGGAAAAAATAAGAACCAAGATACATCATGTACAGGTAGAAGTATCCAATGATAAATGTAAATGTATTGTATACCTAAAATGTACCAATAATAGAATTTAAGGAAAAAAACAAACAAACAAGGAAGCAAACTAAATAAAGCTTGAAGAAGAGTCAAAAAAAAAAAAAGAAAGAAAGAAAGAAGGGAATGGAATTAATATGAGAAAAAGAAAAAATAGAAACAAAGTCTTTGTAGATAGGGAGGAGTGGAGGGGTTGAGGGAGGGCAGGGGAATGGGGAAAAAAGAACCAAGAGAGATTATGTAAAGGTGCAAATTTCCAATGATGGATGTCATTATATTGTATAACTTAAATGTACGAATATAATTAATAAAAAAAAGAAATTCATGGGGTGATTTTCCTTTTAGATGAAATGGATAAAAAGTCAAAGAGAATAAGACCATTTAAGAAAAATTCACATTTTTGTTTTGCTAAACAGTGTTGAAAATTTGAGTAGAATGAGGTTTGACAATCATTCCAAGAGTATTACAAGTTTTCAGTAGACTGATTTATCCAATAAATATCTATGAACATCCACAATATTCAGGATAATATTTTCTGGCTTTCTTTTCCAGGAGGCTGGACTTCATTTCCATTATATGCCTTATGCACTCATCCCTACCCAACTTCCAAACTCAACAGGATCTTACCACAGAATGAATACCCTGTCTTTTGATTAAACTTTGAATTTTAATCAGTAAGTCTCAGGATAGTGTGGTTGACATTATTGTCAACATTACTAGTAGCTGATCCAAAAGAACCTTGCCCACATTTCTTCTGATTGTGTAGAGAGCAAGAAGAAGGCTACAGGCTTTGCCAGAGTCAAGCGTCCTCAGCCTTGTTCTTCAGGAAAGATCAGAATTTGATTTGAATACTAATTATGTGTGTGTGTGTGTGTGTGTATGGTGTGATTTAAAAATTCATGTTTTTTTAAAAAAAGATAACATTGTTATATTCATATCTTTCGGCTTCATTTCCTTCATGTGGTGCATTGATTTCCATTTTATTGACCCTCTAAATTAGTAGGCTCTCTTTAGACGTATTCCCCACCATCTCTTCTTTCATCTCTGTCATTCAAAACTAGAGATGATACAAGAAAACCACAGGCTAAAACTGTTAAGAATATAGATGCAAAAATACCTCTTCAAAATATTAGTAAATAGCACTAAATAATATATAAAAATGACCCAGTGAGTTTCATTCCAGGAATGTTCCAGGCTGTTTGGATGGGTGTAATTTGGGTATAATTTATTTATCAGTCAGTGGATGTAGGTCACCATATTAGCAGACTAAATACCAAAAGCCTTATGACCATTGTGATAGATGCAGAAAAACTTTGAACAAATTCAATATCCATTCAAATAAAGGCTCAGCAAATTAGGACTAGAAGGGAAATTTTTTAACTTGACAAAGGGCATCTGGGAAAAATTTATAGTTAACATTATGCTTCGTTGTACGAGACCAGAAGTCTTTCCTCTAAAGATGGGAACAAGGCGAGAATCTCCTCTAACACCCTTATTCACTGAAACTGAGAACCAAAAGAAAGAAAAGCCTTGTATACTGGAAAAGAAGAAGAAAAAAACCTACCTCTGTTTGAAGACAACATAATTATATAGAAAATCTTAAAGAGTCTATAAAAGTTCTCCTAGAACTAAAAATAAATGCAGCAAAATCACAGAATACAAGAGCAATATAAAACAGCCAATTATACTCCAGCAATGAGCAATTATAGGTATGAGGGCCATCATTTCTCATGTGGAAGAAAGAAGTTACATGTAAGTAAAGTAGTAGTAAAATCAATCTGTGGTGCTGGATTAGAGTCACAGATATCAGCATGAAATCATGCAGGGTTTAATAGGTATGTGTATACCTAAACAGACACAGAAGTATACAGACTAGGGTACACACACACACACACACACACACACACACACATTCTAGCTCTGTGCACTAAGAAGGCCTAGAAACAGTGACATACCTGAGCAAGGAACACCCTGAGCTCCAGATTTTGGTTTCTAAATGCCATTCTCCAATAAAAACAAACAGGTAATCTTGGAAAAATGGCTATTTCTATGGCTAAGGCAGTGAAGCTATAAGATGATCTTGGAACATCCTGTCAGATGTAAAAAAATTGATGAAGAGAAAAGGAAAGGGATGGGACATATCAAAATAATATATGATTAAGCTGGGCATGATGGCGCGTGCCTGTAATCCCAGCATTCTGGGAGGCTAAGGCATGAGGACCACAAGTTTGAGCCCAGATGGGAAAATTAGTGATTGAGCAAGACCTTGTCTCAAAATAAAAAATGTTAAAAGGGCTGGGGATGTAGCTTAGGGCAGAAGCCCTGGGTTTAATCCCCAGTAACACGCACACGCATGCAAAGAATATAGGTCCAACCTGAAAAAGTTTTTAAAGGCCAACACTGGAGAATTCGGGAAGCAAAATAAATAAATAACATTGTTGGATTATGACCCAAAGAATAAAATAAATATCCATACTGATATAAATGCTGATTGAATAAATACATGGAGGGAAAGGGGTAATTTTTCCCCAGAGAAGAATTTCAATTAATAGATATAGAAGGGTTGAGGGAAACAGAAAATCACCCTTACAACACCATAATGATTGCTGTAGGCAAGAATGTTAAAAATAGTGAGTAAAATTTTAAAGAGAAAATGGAAGCCTGCCTAGCCTCAAAGTATCTTCTCCAAAGTGTTTATTTATTACTCTGGAGGTTTTAACATGTTGTACAGATTCTTTTGATATTTCTCTCTCCAGGAATTAGAGTTCAATTGATCTCCCCTTGAGCATAGGCTGGATTTAGTGACTCGCTTCTAATGAAAAGGGAAAATTAGTAACATTTCCTTGAAGAAACAGACACTTCCTTCATCAAGTGATCAAGGTTCACTTCACGAGCTGTAAGATATATTGATATTATACCCTTGGAATGTTGTAAAGGGGACATCACCTCTGTAGTGTTCCTTCCAAAAATCTATAACTCAGACTAGTTCTGAGAAAACATCAGACACAGTCAAATGAATGGACAGTCTACAAAGTTTTTGACCAGCAATTTTCAAACATGTCAGGGTCAATACACACAAGGAAAAAATGGAGGAGCTGTCACAGAATAGAGGAGACTAAGTTGAGATGACAACTAAATACAATGTGATATCGTGGATGAAATCCTGTAGTGGAAAGGCAGAGAAATCTCAATATAATTTGTAGTTTAATTAACAGCATTGTGCTAATGCTAATTTCTTAGTTTTGATAATTGTGCTATGGTTAGCTAAGGTATTAACATGAAGAAGATCTGAGTGAAAGGTAGTTGGAAACTTTGTGGTCTTTGCAACTTTCTCCAAATTCTAAAATTATTTCAAATTAGAAATTAGAAAAAAAGAATAGGAGGCTGAGTGTGGTAGCACATGCCTCTAATCTCAGCTCACTGGGAAGCTGAAGCAGGAGGATTGAAAGTTCAAACCTAGCTTGGAAAGATGAGCAACTTAACAATATCTTTTCTCAAAATGAAACATAAAAACCGGAGTGTTAGGAATATAGCTTAGTGTGGAGGTTCTGGATTCAATCCCTGATACTAGAGAGAGAGAGAAAGAAAAAAAAAAGAGCAGGAAAGAGCAAAGAAACCAGAGAAAGTAATCTAAATTCTCATCTACCTGGGTAAGAAGACAGTCATTATAGTGTAAAATTAATAAGTCATAACATAATATTTTAAGCATAATATTCAGTCATACATGGGCAGCAATTAGAAGAAATAGCTCAAAGAATTGGGTGATTGCTTCTGGGAAACAGGCTAGGGTGGAGGCTAGGGTTGCTGCTTTTTGTCACGAGCCTTTCTGCATCAGCATCTTTTCAACAAAATATTTCATTCAGAAATAACTTCAGCCTTACCAAAAAAGTTGTAGAAACGATACAAAGATTTCTCTAAATATTAACCTGTTACATGAAAAGAGCACGATGATATATAACCAGGGAACTAATATTGATAAAACACTGCTAAACCAATTTACAGATTAACAGTTAACTACTATCAATTAATCAGTAGGGTTCTTTCTTGTCCCACCATGCCCTTTATCTGGTCCAAGATCCAGTTTATGATCTCACACTGTCTGTGGTTTTCTTTCCTTATCTAGTCCCATCTGGTGACAGTTCCTCATGAGTTTTAGGATTTTTGACGAGTACTGGCTGGTTATTTTGTAAAATATTTCTGATTTGGATTTGTCTGATGTTTTGTCTTCCTTTTTTATTGTTTTTAATTGATACATAATAATGCCTATTTATGGAGTAAGGTGTTTTGATACATGTATACATACTCTTAATTTAAATAAACAAAATATATGATTAATTACATGTTCTGCCTCAGTGGACATTACCTAGGTGATTCTTTCTGATGTTCAATACATGCTGCCAGAAATTTATAAATTTATTTTTACATATTAAGTCTTCTCTAGGGTGTTTTTTTTTTTTTTTTTTTTTTTGTGGTACCGGGGGATCAAACTCAGGTCCTTGTGCTCGTGCAGCAGGCAGTGAAACCTCTGAGCTAAATCCCCAGCCCCATCTCTGGGGTTCTTAATGTGGGCTCTGTTTCTTTCTGGCTCCATCTTTGGTGGAGGTGAAAAACAATCCTAATTTTTAGTCCCCTTCTTGGCATTCAAGCTGACGGCAAAGGAACAGGCCTGATTTCCTCTGGTCTTGGGATGAGACCTACTGCAGAGGCCTGGCTTGGGCCTAGGCCGAGGCGCCTCAGTGGGTGCTGAGATGAGGGCGGGTGGCTACAGCCAAAGGGCTCGGCAGCTCCCCAAGGTGCCTCTTCTCCCCTCTGACTGAGCACTGAGGGGCCGACCTCTTCAGGTTCCCGCCTGTCAAATGCTTGCCTTTGGCCCAATATCAGCCTCTCACTCCCTTGAAACCAAGACAGTGAAGACCGTTGGTGTCTCCAAATGTGCTCTTTGCCTTTTGAAGCTTTGAATGACTCTGTGCCAGCATAAATCAAAGGAGAGGGAGCTTATTCATTTAGCTCATCAAAAAATCCCACTGTCATCATGTCACATACAGGAGTTTATTCTTTTAATAGCTTTATTCTTTTCCTGTTCAGAAAAGGAATTGTTCCAGGGCCCTCATTCCATACTGTATATTAGCCATTTCATTTTTCACGGAGAGGGAAAATACCTTTCCACACATGATTAATACTGCAGTTGATTACCAGAAGAGCAGACCATGTGCTGGCCGTGGGCCATCCATCAACAATTTAACATCTGTAACCTAGTCACAGCGAGTCACTGTGAACATCATGAACAAATCATGGCCTGGGCCATGGTTGGAGCAGTTTATGGACTTTGTGTGTGCAGAGCACACATACTCCTCAGGGATTTGAAGATAAGGATTATCTAAAGCAAGGAGAGGCACATATGAAAAGAGGACCTGTTGAATTTTGTCTTTAAAACATTCCTATCAGTTTCGTGCCAATGGGAGTTCAGAGCTCTGCCCTGTCTTCCATAAATGGGGAGTTCAGGAAGGGAAGAGTGGGACTCATTGTTTAGAGAAGAGGAGCCAAGCAGAATCAGAACACTGGCATAAGTACTTTCATACTTTGCAGTCTAAATGGTGAATGTGCAGAATTCTCAGTGAGCCTCTCAAGGTGAACACTTTCATCAGAAGCTCTGGTAGCTCATTCTATCTGGGAGCCAGGTTGACTGGATTCCAGTCCCAGTTCTGTGACATAGTAGCTGTCTTTAGATGGGCCACTTACCCTCCCTGATCTCCTGTTTTCTCTGGAATAATAACGGCCTCCTCACACAGTTGTCATGAGGCTCCTTGGAGCAGTGCTGGCAAATGTTCTGTGGCTGACACATAGTAGGTGCTCCAGGAATGTGTGTTCCTGCTCTTTGCTTTCTCTTTCCTCTCCAAAGAGGGCAAGATGTCTCAGCCAGAATTAACTGATCAAGACAACTTTTCTAGAAGTTTAGTTGAAGGGCAGATTCTTTTTAGGGGAACACGAATAGCTTTATAAATTGCCTTCAAAAGTAGCTCCAAATCCTTCAGTCAGTTTTAAAGGAACTGTTTACCGCTGCATATGGCAGTCATTATTTGGAATAATAAACCCTCTGAGAATCTGAACATTCATGGGCCAACAGATGGGTCAACCTGCTTCGCAATTTAACCAAGTAATTTATTTCAATCACCGGGACAGAGCATGTGAAGATTACTAATTCAGTTCACAAGCGAAAGCAGCAAACACCACTTCGTTGCTGAATTGTGCAGCCATTATGGAAATGCACACCTGTTCAATTGGTTTTGGGACAGTCTTCATTTCGATTAGTGTTTCCTTTTCTTCAAAGGTATGGATTAAATTGCCATGGATTCTTCTCTGAAACTCATGTGCTAATTGGTGTCAGGATGAGCTAAAGATCTCAGTGAAAATTTATACCATACCATAGGTAAAATTAAGGCCATCAAAGTCGGCTTTGAGAAATAAAACAGGTGTATCAAAAGCATATTCTTATCATAATTGGGCAATGTGTTGTTCTTCTTGAAGCAATCTTCCCAGGGTTTAATGGAGAAAGGAAAAAAAATCAGGATTGCTTTACCTTCACTTCAAATCTGCTTAAATCTTCCACATCTTGACTTCATCTCTCTGTGTGAATACTTTCTTAGGCACCAAAGCGAGAGAGGAGTCGTAAAGGTGGTTGAGAGTTTCTCTGGAGAAGATACTCTTCCTATGGGCCGAAAGAGGTAACCCAAGGTGCTAAAAAGATGAAGGTTGGCATTCCCCTGGATATTTGCCATCTCTTCACCCCTCACTCCAACACCAAATTAGACAGAACTTGCCTAATAATGTAGGGAAGCTTCACACAAAAGTCGGCACCTGGATTGCATTTGAGAACTGCCATATCTTAGGTATGATTACTATTGTGACAAGACTTCTTTTGTTGCCTTTTAAAAAGATAATTGTCTCTCTTCTATAAAGTTTTTCTGCTCTTTAATGTTTATAGTTATTACTTTAATACACATGAGTTTCCTTTTGCTTGCTATGCTTTACAAAATACTTTTAAGTTACCTTCTCTTTGCCAGAGGTCAGACTAGCTATTGGGATTCCAGCTAAACAGGACAGCATTCTGGTCGTCAGGTAGCCATCTGAGTAGAGTAGGAAAATGGTAACTGATGAAAAGATCCCATTATTTATTGGAGCGGTTGCTACAGTTGAAGGTAGGTACAGATTATAAGGGACCCCCAGGGAGAGTTCTCAGACGACATTTCTATTTTTTAAAAGTTGATGTGCCAGTAGGGATGCAAAAGTGCAATACACTTCCAAAGCTTATATTTATCAAACTTTTAACACCACACGAATTCAAGGGATATATATGCATATATTTTCATTGTTTCAGTCTGTTTGCGCTGCTATAACAAAATACCTGAAACTAGGTAATTGATAAAGAATGAAAATTTATTTCTCACAGGATTAGAGGATGTCAAGTTAGAGATCATATCACTAGTAGTTACGGTGTCTGGTGAAACCCTGGTCTCTGCTTCAAGATGGGACCTTGTTGCTGTATCCTCTATAAGGGATTAATGCTGTGTCCTCACCTGTGGAAAAACAGGAAGGCAAAAAAGCCTGAGCTAGTTCCCACTAGCCTTTTTACAAGGCATTTAACCATTCTCAAGGGCAGAGTTCTCATGACTCAATACTTCCCCCAAAGCCCCACCTATTAATACCATCTCAAGAGAGATTCACTTTTAACACATGACTTTTGTGGGCCATCCAGACCATAGCACTTATTTAGAAGCAATATTAAGTGTCCCTGTTTGAATAATTTCAAGATTACAACACATAGGCTAATGACTCTCCTTCCCACTGTCCTGCCCCTGCCTGACAGCCTTGCATTCCTAACTTCCTGTCAGCCCCACAATGCTATGTTCCACTTTCCCAGCTCTGTGCTCTGCCCCTCCCAAAGCTCAAGGTCTTAAAACTATTTACTTTCCTCCTAATTATCTCACCAGCTCCTTTCCCCTAAATTCCTCTTTGCTGGAATGGTAGCACTGTATTTTCATTGACCTTGCATTTCTCCCTCTCTGGTTCTGTCACTGGATGGGGTGTAAGGATATCTCCCCAAAGAGAAGATGGGGATCTCAGCTTGACCCCCTCCACACAGTAAGTTCATTGACTTTCATTACAGAAAAGCATTTCAGGGAGGCACAGGCAGATTTATTAAGCAGAATTGAAGAAGTACACAACCAGAAAGGAATGTGGGCACTTGAGGAGTGAGGAGTGTTATGATCAGGGGATGGAGGTATTTATGTGGTCTTCAGGGTGTTCCTAACATGACAGTCTAGGCTGTGTATTCCTTGTGTTTGTCAACTTACCCACTAGTGGACTAGGTTAGAATGCAAACCATCTGTATTTGTTTGAAGTTTAAAGATATAGTAACTGGTTAATAATGTTCTTTCTTTGAGGTAGAATTCTGTGAATTTATGAATCTATACTATTGGAAGAAAACAATGATCTCAATGTAGAGAAAGAAGGCCCATGCCCCATTTACAGGCTTATTGTATCTTTTAAGACTCTTAGAAATTAGGGATGAGTAGGCCTGGAAGTGAGGAGAAAGGCATGGTAACTTTGGGTACCTTTGATTGTGTCCTGAAGATGCTGTTTTTTTAGAAGTACAGTTTTCCTTGTGTCCTTTATTTCTTCCATCATGCTTTAGTTCCTTAAATTTGGCTGGTTGTTAAAAGCCATTGTCCTGGCCCTCCTAAATTTGTTTCCCCTATGTAGGGCTCTGCTGTTCCCCTGGATGGTTATCATGCCTCGAAAGAAGTCTTTTCACTTCTTGCCTCCACCAACACATTCCATCCTCTCCCTGCTTGGGAGATGGATCCACTCTGTACCAAGACCTCTCCCAGCTCCCCATGGCTCCCCACAGATCAGGAGAGTCAAAATCCTTTCTAGAATGGCCACAACTCCCCTTTCCACACTTGCTTCTAACCCTCTCTTCACATGCTCTAGGCACATGATGAACCAGAATACTAACTATTCCCAAGACAGGTCTCACCCCGCAACCCCGTACATTTATACAGGCTCCATCTCAGCCTATAATACCACTCCAGAGATTCTGCTTGTTGCAACTCTACTCTTCCTTTACAGCCCACTTGAAATGCTTCAGGAAATATTTTCCCCTTCCTCACCTCCTTTGAGCCAGATGTGTTATTCTTTTTCTTTTAGGCACTAGCAGGTTTGGTTCTTTTGATGCCTATGGAATTTATCTTTTTCTAACTTGCATTCAACACAATCTTATTCCACAGATATTTAGCAAGCACCTATTAGGAGCTGAGCTTTGTGGCATATGCTAGGGAGGTACAAGGGATATAGGCCTCTTTCCTCATGGAATTTATAGACTAATAGTAGAGGCTGATATGTAAATAGACCATTGCCATCAGGAGACACAGTAGGGTGGAATCTAATGGTAACAAAGAGCCATTCACATTAGTTGAGGCAAAAGAAGAAGGTATAGAGTGGAAACAGAAGAATACACATGTGATCTCAGAATTTATGTTTTAATTTGTTCTTTCTAGGTGGACCTGTTCTTGAGGGAAAATGACTCTTATCACTGCATCATCTTAAAGTCTAAATATTGTATCTGCCCATTAGCTTTAAGCATCTGTGCAAAGATGTTTTTATAAACAGCACCTGAACCATAAATCTACATGAAGCTCCATGGCAAAGAAATAAATATTTTGGGGAAAAAATAAAAAGATATGAAATGCAAAAGGGAGTCTGGACTTCAAAATTTGCATTATTTTCCAAAGTTTGAACTGGTTACTTTGCTGTTTCCATCATTAGTGCCATTTCACAACTTTCACAAGGCTTAGGAGCTGAGATCGGAAAGTGTGCCTAAGTCAAATGGCTTTTTGTACCTGTTACTCACTAAAGAAATATCCTAATACCTTTAGTAGAGTGCTTTTCTAGAGCCCCCGAGAGGGTTTGGATAAGTTGTTTTGACTAAGAATACTGTGCACGCTGGAATTTAGGGGAAAAATTACAATTGTAAAATGCTGGCCAGGATCTAAGGAGTGGTTAACTGTTCCATCTCCTTCTTTTCCTTTCTGGGACAACTAGTCTGCTGTTGCTGCCTCCCTTTTGGCTGTTTCTTTGGTCATGGATTGAGTTCTAGGCCATGAGATGTGAACCTCATAATGGGCACCGCCCTCAGGCCCCACATTCTCCCTTTGCTGCCCAGAGCCTTGTTCAAGATGGCAGACACACAGATGCCGGTAGGCAGGGTCTTCACACCTCCCTGTGGAAGCTACTAGCCTGCCTGGCACACTCACATTGGATGCTTAGGTGAGCAAGAAACGATAATCTTCTATTTTTCTAAGCCACTGAAATCAGTGATTTCAGTGTTAGAGCAGGTGGTGCAAACTCAGCTAATGCGATGTACTTTACACTGTGCTCAAACCCCAAAGACAAAGAGGCAAAGCACCCTCAATGAGTTCTCTGTGAAACCAGACTCGCCTTGCAGTGGGTGTGTGGCTCTGTTTCTCTGAGTGCCCTCAGTGGGCCTTTGGAAACTGTTGCTTTTGGGAGCAGATTTAGGTTGACTCAATAGAACATTTGAAGCTGTTCTGTATTGAATTAAAAATCTGTAGTTTGAATGTGGATGCAAATTCTTCATAGCTTTAGAAACTGAAAAAAATTTCCAGATGTTTCACAAAGCACTAAAATACTGTACATTGTTTTCTTTTTCAATGGGAAATTATTCACAGGGCAATAAAAAGTTGTTTTTTCAGTAAACAGATTATGTTTCAGTCTGTGGTGTGAACACTTAAATGGAACGACGCAATATGCCACTTTTTAAAAGAGGGTTTTAAACATGTCAGTACAAACCTTTCAATCCTCTGTCCCATAAATTCAACTTTTTAAAATGAAATCAACCTGAGCCCTGTGAAAGCTCATACTACTATATCAAAACCAGTGAATTTGCCTGTTTATTGCCACCTATAGAATGTGGCAAAGAAACATTCTTTTCACATGGGACAATTTCTTCAACTTTACACCAAGTGAAATTTAATTGCTTTTCACTTCCTGGAATCATTAGGCATTAGTTCTACTGGAGGTGGAATGAAAAAGAAGCTGAAAAATAAGTCTGTTTAATACATTTCACCTTGGAATTATATCCTTCTTCTCTCTACTACAGTTATTGGGCAAGTTGTGGCCTGAGAAGCCAATGTAGAAATCAACATAGGTAAAATGACACTCAGTGCAATTTTTCATGCTTCAACCAATACTGTTAGCTAAGGAATGTCTGCTCTTCCAACAACTGCTGGTATGTTCTTGGCTTAGCAAAACATGTAGTAAGTGAAGGCAATACCAGGTAAGCAAAAAGAAGCCTATGCCAGGCTATCATTAAAACAAAATAAATAATTTTATTTATGTTACAACACTGGGATGTGATATTCCACTTTTAAAAAGAATGTATGGATCCTTATATTTAGTTCTAAATCACATATTAAAGTTTCTAATGGGGCACTGGTATGAAGATTGTGGTAATTACTTGGCAGAGAAAATGGGAAAGAACAAAAATAAAGACAATTGTTAAAGTCGCTACCAGAAATGAAGAATAAAAATCTCGGTAGAAAACAGGAGATGGAAGGAAGATGGAAGCCAACAGGAGCACTCCACTTCAGTATCAGATCCTCCCGTAAAGCAAGGTATACTCAAGTGACACTGGAGATGTCCTTCTCCCCTTGCTGGGATTCAGGATAATCTGCAGAGTGCTTGTTATGATCACAGGCAAGACACAGGTTAAAAGTTGTTTGGGACCTGAAGCCTGCCATGTAGTATCACTGTCAGGGGGACACCAAGGATGAATATGAAATTGGAAAATATACAAAGGAGGGACTTTTTCTTGGGGTAGATAGGAAAGCAGAAAGGTGATTAAGTGAGAGCAGCAGTTTCTTTACAGCCAGCAACTTCCATTTGTGCACACATTGATTTCCCGCTTCAATACAAGTGGACTGTGAGCAGCCTATAAATCTTAGCATTTCTTTCAAAATACACACTACATACTGTGTTTTTATCTCTGGATTGAGAGTTTTGAAATCTAGATAATTTGGGTGCTGAATGCCCAACTTGATTAGTCTCTACATTTCACAATGTTTGTTTACCCCGACTTTCAGTTTACTTTGAAGGCATATTTTTCAAGAATGAATACAGAATATATTTAATGAGCTATTTTTTTTTAGCTTGATCTAAAATATTTAAACCAGTTCTTCTTGAACTGGTCACACAACTATTTTTTTTTTTGGTACCAGAGATCGAACTCGGATCCTTGTGCTTGTGAGGCAGGCAGCAGAACCACTGAGCTAAATCTCTGGCCCGGTCACACAACTATTAAGCTTGAGGTGGGCAACCAATCAAAAACCTGAGTTCTTTACTTTCTCTTTCCAGTAGACTGTGAAGATTTTTCCCCTCTGAAATACTCCTTGATATTTATTTGAATTAAATGCATCTGAATGTGAAGCCTAGTTGAGGAGGGCTTCACCTTCTTAAGAATTCTTGCACAATAAATCACATATTAAAGTTTCTAATGGGGCACTGGTATGAAGATTGTGGTAATTACTTGGCAGAGAAAATGGGAAAGAACAAAAATAAAGACAATTGTTAAAGTCGCTACCAGAAATGAAGAATAAAAATCTCGGTAGAAAACAGGAGATGGAAGGAAGATGTCACTTGAGAATGTTTTTGGAGGGCCTATAAGTAGGTTCTCTTCTGGGCTTTGAGAAGGTTATACTAGCCAAACAGGCCTAGTTTTTGCATTTATGAAGCTTAGTGGGGAAACAGACAATAAAAAACAGATTCCTTTAGTAGCTGGTTATCAGCTGTGTGCTCAGTGTGACAGAGGAGGCCTGCAGAGTCTGTGAGCTGTTCAACGGACAAGCTGTCTTTGAGGAAGCGACTCTTGTGCTCAAACTAGGCAGCTGAGTAGGGTTGGGCCAGGAAAAACAGATATGACAAAGATTTTGGCCAAAGCCTTAATTCTAGGTGACTTAGAGATGCGCAGGTTGGTGGGAAAAGAAGCTGGAGCAGATGATGGGGAGTTGAGGGGGAGGGATCTAGTCAGGAGGATAGGGAGGTAGAACAGGGTAGTGGGAAGTTGTTATCCATTCCTAAGGCAGGAAGTTTGGGATGCGCTTTGCCTAAATAAATGTTGCTTGCAGATTTTAGCTTGCCCATCCTTGCTGGGGTGGGGATGGAAAGTAGTGAGATGGTTTTAAAGTATTTCTTTCATCTAAGCCTGATCTCTTGATGGGGCTACAAGCAGAGCCTTGTGGGCCATAATGGGAAATTATATGTCTGAGCAATGGAAGCTACTGGTAAGTTTTAACTAGAAGCATGACTTATGTCTATCAAATGCCACCAGCTTCTAATGTTGAGGACCGAGATGAGGTTTGGCCAAGAGCATTATAATGTCTGAGTGTATTTCCAATAAGCCATGACAATTAATTGTATGTGTAAAAGAGGCAGGAGTTGGTTAAAGAGTGAAAGACATTTGGTCTCCTAATTCTTGTTCAATCTAACAGCATGTAACTATGCTAGAAGAGAACCTATTTTAGTCTTAGTTTCTGACTTGCGGCTGATTTGAACCAGTTAATTTTTTTTAAATTTTTAAATTAATTTTATTGGTACATTTCTTGGTACCTTTTAGGTATACAATATGTTTACATTTATCATTGGGTGTTTGTACCTGTACATGATGTATTTTGGTTCTTATTTTTTTCCCCATTACCTGTGCGCCCTTCACCCCCTCTGCCTTTCCCTATTTACATAGATTTCATTTCCATTTTTTTTTTCTTTTCTCATAGTTTTTCCTTTCCCTCTTTTCCTTTCCCCTTCTCCTCCCTTCACTCCTTCGTCTTTGGACCTTTTTTCCTATTTCAAATTATCAATTATTCATTTTAATCATTTTAACCCTTGTTTACACTATCAGTTTCTCAGACTAGAGAAACTATTCGGTATTTATACATGTGTGTTCTATTTATTTCACTTAAGAGTATGGCCTCAATATGCACCCATTTAGCTATAAATGACTCTATGAACCAGTTAATTTTTGCAGTAATCTTACTCCTGAAAAGATTGTGCTCTCAGAAGAAACTCATGGTGGGAGGAGCAGAAGCCATTGCTGACATCCCAGTCTTTGATAAGGAGGAACAGTAGGCAAACATGAATTTTCCCAGATTAAAAACAAATGTGTAATGGAAGTTGAAATACAAAGAATTTCCCCATTTATCTTCTTGACTTAAAGGGGGGGGGAAGCATCATGCACATTGTAGATCATTTCAGTTTTAGGCTGATGATTTGAAACATTTTTATAATAATTCAGTGGCTCTTTTTGAATATCCAGATGTTAATAATGGTTCCCTGCTATGTGATTAGGAATGAATCTGCCAAGTAAAAATGAGGCCTTTTCTCTTGGGGGAAGTTGAGTTACTTCTGTTATTTTCCCAGGCTTCCTGGGGAAGTCTATCAACATATGAATAAATGATGGGAACTAGAGTCTGGCTGGTCACCATGGAATTATAGGCCTTGTTTTCTGAGTTTGACCTTTATTATTTACACACTCAGCTTGAAATATGACAAATGTAGTAACTTCCCAGCTATTTTGTTCCTTGAAATTCAACAGTCCTCGAAGCTTTTGAGAGTGGAAAAGCCGTACTCTTTTCAGAAAAATTTCTGCTGTCATTGGTTGTGAAGGTCATGGTTTAGCCCAAATTGAAAAATATAAAATAGCACCTGGGGTTTCCCTCCTTTTCATTAAAGTTTTCTTGGGAGAAAAAAATCATTCTTCAAGAAAAAAAAAAAAAGAAGGATTCAAAAACCACAAACTTCTCTCATGGATGCCCAGCAACTAGCTTGAAGAATTGTCTCTTGCCTGATATGTCACCTGCTTTAATTTTCTCTTTTGAATTAAAGGTACTATGCTAGATTGTAATAGGTCTAAAAATCTTTTCAGAATAAATATGTTTGAGCATTACAGTATTTCACTTATTCATGTAAAAAAAACCTTTGTATTCTTCATTTATTTAGAAGCTTATGCATTTTTGATATAATATCTAAAAATAAAGATACATCTGCAATGACCTTTTTCTTTTTTTTTTCAGTGATCCTTTCTATACCTAGCTCTTTAGTCAGTCAACATACACTTATTGATTATGTCTTTAGTGGTTTGCTGTTAAATTTTATCTTCTTTTGAGACAATGGAAATGTATCACCTGAGAAATCAAAAGGTCATTACTCCTTTAGTTGCAGTCATCAGACATTTATTATGTATAGCGTTTTTCAGATAAGCTGAAGGTAATGGCAACACTAACAACAATAGACAGCACTCAGCTCTGACATTTGTCACATACAAATGTGACTTTGAGATAAGCATATCTCACTCATACTTTGGCTTAATTTTTCCTCAAGAAGTATTCCCTGGCAGGTACTATTATTATCTCCATTCAGAAATGAGACATTGAGGCTTATTAAAGTTTAGTAACTTGTCTAACAAACTATAGCTAATGAAAAGCCAAGACATAACACCAGTAAATCTGTTCCAAGAGCCATCTTTTCAGCAGGAACCCTAGGTCTAGGATTCTCCCAGCAAGGTTCAGAGCACTTCCTGGGAACCCATGAGATCATCCCTCTGGATCTGTGGGTTCTGTATCTGAGGATTCCACCCATCTTGGATTGAAAAGACCTAAATTAAAAAAAAAGATGTAAATTCTGAACATGTACATGTCATGGAATCAACTTCCCGTGAATATCCAGAGACTACTGTATTTTCATATTAACACTGAAACGTTATTTGCTTCCTTCACTGTGCTGACATTTGCACTGATGGTGCGTAAAACTGCTGGATGCTTAGCAGGAATTAAGGTACTGGTGTCAAACTGTAGTTGCAGCCCTTGTGTTTCTTATGGCCGTATATTCTTGCAGAGAAAATAAAAAACCAGCTTCATTTAAGAACATCCTTGATTATGAAGTAAAAATTATTAATTCCATTAAGTCCTGATTCTTAGGATCATGTCTTTTTAATATTCTGAGTAACACAATGGTACCTATGTGTATAGTTCTCCTCTTGCACACTGAGACACTATGGTTGTCTTCAGGAAAGGAACTTGTTGGCTGGTTGAGTTCTGAAGTGAATACTAACATCTTTCATGGCAGCCATTTTTACTTGAAAGAGTAGCAGGCAAACTATAGATAAATGGTCAGATCTGAAAGATTTAGCAGCTTTTTTTTTTTTTACAAGGATAAACAAAGCTATCTTATTGTGTCACTGATAGTATTTATGGCCAATAATAAAATTTGAGTTTTCAAGAGAAAACTGAAATTTCTGGCAACTTCTATTCACCATTATAAGCTTCAGAATACTTCAGACTTTTCTGATGAGATCAGAAGTGATGTTAATGCATGAAATTCCATGATGCAGTAAAACAGAATGAACCAAAATTTGGAGGACTGTATAAAACAGTGAGGCTAATATTTCCCTAATGAAGGCGCTTGGTGTTACAAAATCATGCATGAGTAAAATATTCAAAGTATAAGGTAGACAGTGGATTTAATATAACAGAGTCAGGTTATACATTATAAGTAAACTTTAAGAAGTTTTCTAAGCTGGGAATGTGGCTCAATGGTAGAGCACTTGTCTGGAGTATCTAAGGCTGTGGGTTTGATCTTCAACACAAAAAAATTACTACTTCTTAGATTTTGATATAGTACCAAAGAAGAATATCCACAACTTCCATAAAAATTATCTTCTTTTTTCTAAGTGCCTAATTGTGGTTAGAAAAAAATATTCATGAAGCTAGATGTTGTTCAGAAAATTCAATCAAAACAGTACATCGCCCCCTGGTTCAGTAGTGCACACTTGCAGTGCCAGTACTTGGGAAACTGAGACAGACAGGAGAACCAAAAGCTTGGGTCTTACCTAGGCAACTCAGTGAGACCTTATCTCAAAATAAAAAATAAAAAAAGGGCTGGGGATGTAGTTGTAGAGTGCCCCTGAGTTCAATCTCCAGTATGGCACAAACAGCAAAACCCTAATACATTGCAACAGATTGAATAGAGGAGTGAGTGTGAGAATCCAGTTGTGTTCCATTAAACTAGACATTTATGGGATCTGCTAACCTGTAAAACCATGCCACTCTTTTTCTAAATTAAAAAAATTTAAGCTCTTGATTAGTGGTAAAATGCACATAACAAGATTCACCATCTTAACCATTTTGAAGTGTACAGTTGAGTAGTGTTAAGCACATTGACACTGTTGTACAACCTATCTCCAGAAAGTTTTCATTCATCTTGCAAAACTGAAACTCTACATCTCCTAAACAACTCCCTATTCCTTCTTCCTCCAGACCCTGACAACCATTCTGCTTTCTGTCCGTAAGATTTTCACTGTTCTAAATACCTCCAGAACAGTGTAAACAGAATCATGTTGTATTTATCTGATTTGTTTTACTCAGTAAATATTTTGGATATCTTGAAAACTATCATTTTCATAGAGATGCTATTTATGCTAATATTCAGTATGTTTGTTATTGTTAATAACAATAAAGTCGTCCCGAGTTTTAAATTCTAAAACAATAAATGTTAATGAATATAATATACATAGCTCTCTGAGGTTCTCCATAATTTTTAAGTGTAAAAGGGAGCTTTGGCACCATTTTGAGAGCCACGTTCTATCTACTATCTGTCTGTCTGTCTGTCTATCTATCTGTCTGTCTGTCAATCTACTCTAGACATTCTATCACCAAAGGCCTATAAATGGCATGACTCAGATGTTCCACAGCTAACAAGTGTCAGACTCAGATGCCACCTCTTCTGGAAGTTTCCCCAACATAATGAAGTGGTTTCTTTTCTGTTCCCCCAACTGCCTTCTCAGTCTCTATTTTGTCACTAGTTCCATTACTATAATTATTAACTTTAACGTTTGTCTTTTCACAAGACGTGGTGACTGTCGTGACAAGGACTGTGTAATAGTTGTAGTATTTATAGGAAAGATATAAACTAGATGTTTGGTAAGTGGGTGAATGCTGACCTTAAATTTCAGCTAATAATAGTTACAGATCAACTTCTTATGTAAGTGTACAATACAAAATTTTGAGGCGTTCTGGAATGAATATTTTAAATAGCTCTGATATAGTTTAATGTGTTTGCGTAGAACTGTAACTTAAAGTTGAACTCATTTTACCAATTTCGTTGCCTAGTATGAACATAAAGTAAGTTTTTAGGTCAATGATATCATGGTAGTACATAGGAAAGGCAATAAATTGTGAAGGTGGAACTCCAGATATGGAAAGCATCATCTTAGTCCCAAGCTGCACTTTGACAAATGAGTTTTCTTGCTGTCCTCCTTTCGGGTATTTGCTGATAAGAGAAACTTATTGGTTGGGGTTCCTTGAAATTTTTCTTAATATGTGCACACGTGAATTCATACAGAATACAAGAATTTTGCAATATGGGACTTAAAAGCCAGGGTTAATGTACCCTTATAATTATTTTTAAAACCTGGTCTCTTCTAGAAATGACTTTAGTTTCACTTGTTTCAAACCTACTTTATCACTTTCCTCCTAAATGAATGTTTTGGCTTACTCTAAAGATGTGTAGTCATTGAGAATATTTTTTGAATTTGATTAAAAATAATTAAAAATAAAAACACATGGAATGTCTTATTAAACCCTCTTTTTTGTATTTTATTAGTAACAAAATGCTGCTGCATAAAGGAAAATTTAGTGCTGTACACATTATTTTTTGACCATGATTTGGGAATATATTGATCTGGGTGATTGCTGGCCTGAAATTATGAATGTTTAGGTCACACATTAGGGAGAAATTCACATGATGTTAAATTCTGTGGGGAGAGTGTTTCAGAACTGTGCGTCTTGGTCAATGTGAGTGGAGTAAAGCTTCTGATCTTCTGCATGCTTGGTTTTGACCTTACCTCCAAGGCTGTGTTGGTCACATTGGTGCAAATGGCTAAGCTGGTGTCTTCCCACTGAGGGATGGAACAGGCTGAGACGCTTCTTGCCTTCAGACCAGATGCACAGTCTTGTCTCCACTTCTCCACTTGGAGAGTTTAGGGGAAGAAGCAGAGTGGATCATGTATTCTTCCAGGGCTCAGAAGCTTTTGGAAGTGACTTGGCCTGATCTTTATCTAATGTGTTTGATTTTGAAAATTAAAGATTGTCTGAATTTAGAGAATCAAAGAGAAAATTATTCAACACACCCCTTCCCCAGTTGAAGAAACAGAGGTAGGGAGGCCAGGGGACTTGTTCTAGTCAGCAGTGAATTGGTGACAGAGTTGGGGCCCAAACCTAGGTCTCTCACTTGTGGTTTAATTTTCTTACAGCACCAGTTGATAGAAAACATTTGTGGAACTTCTCTGAATGCATTCCTGGAGTACGTAGGAAATGAGATCAACCCCATCCCAACTCTGTCTCTGTTTCTGTCTCTCTTTCTCCAAGTCTCAAGCTTTGACACTCAGCAATTACATAATTTTTCTCAGGTTCCCTAAAGGAGCTATGGCTCCAGAAGGGAATCAGCTCCACAGAGATGGTGATACCCGTGCTGGTGGCATACAGATTCCAGGAGGCGATGCATGTGGAAGCCCTTTGCAAGGTGTAAAATACCACACTAGAGGAACATACTGGTATTAACAGAAGATTTTAAAGTGAGGCTCTGAAATGCTTGTTCACACAGTTTTGTGTACAGGTACAAGAAATCCCATGAGGACATGAATCCTGCTGTCTGTTTCCATTTGCATAATTCATAACTTTGTAAGATGATACTGTCATAACCAAACAGCCTCTCCCTTTTCCTCCTCATCCCTGGCAGGCTTTAAAGCCAAATTCTCAATTTCAGTCCTTGCTGGGAGTCCCCTTGGACCTTTGGTTTGTTATTTCAAGACTAGGATAAAAAGAGTTTAAGGTACGGACATGTTTAAGAAAAATACACTTTTCACTTTGAGCCTTTCCTTTCATTCTGTGTTACTTGGCAAGCTTGTTATGCTTGCTGGAGCTGCAGGCTGGGTTTAGGAGACTGGCTGGGTTTTGATCCCTGCCCTGCTCTCTGTCCCTTTGGATTTGGTACTTAACCACTACATAAAGTAACGCTGGCTCCGAGGACCACTAAAGGCCCTATCTTAGTTCGGGCTGCCATAACAAAACACCATAGACTTGGTGGCTTAAACTATAGAAATTAATTTTTTCACAGCTTTGGAGGCTAGAAATTCTGGGATCAGGATGCTAAAATGGCTGGGTTCTGGTGAGGATTCTCTTTCTAGCTTGCAGACAGCCATGTTTTCATGGGGAAGAGGAGGGGGAGACTTTTCTTATAAGGGCACTAATCCCATCAAGAGAGTCCCACTCTCACAAACTCGCCTATATATAATTATCATCTAAAAGTCCCTTCTCCAAATATCACCTTAGGAGTTAGGGCTTCAATGTATAAATTTGGTGGAGACATTTTAAATGCTGTGAGTCTAGGTTATACATGAGGTGTAATGTTAAGTACTGTGAGATACCAGAAAATATGTGGTGTAGAAAATCCAAAATGGAAACTATTCTCAGGAACAGGCCTGTTTGGAAATGAAACCACATGCAAAGCAGCATGAGGAGAATCATGAGAAGGAAGCAGAAGCAAGGGCCTATGGAAGCACAAAAGAGAGAACACTTCCAGCTTCAAGAATAGAGATCTGGTGTAGTGCTGCAATCTGGAAAATGACAGACATTAATAAATGATGATGGTTATAGGGTGGGTGCCAGGCAATAAGAACAAAGATGGAAAAGTGCTTTTTTTTGAGAACAGATGACTCACTCTACTTGCCTTGAGTTTTGCTGAGGATAATCCTGGAAATATTGGTTCAGTCCAGACAGCTCTAAAAGCCAACCTAAGAATTTTGGACTGTGTGTGATGACTGGGGGAATGTTTTGGTAAATTAATAAACAAAGTGGGATTTGGGGGCAATTAACTCCAGAGAGGAGAATTGCATAGGGCAGAGAGAATATGAATGGAGGGAGCAATCTGGAGGCTAGTATTGTAGTCTTGAGTGACTTCCAGATTCCTCTTAAACATCTGGAATGTCTATCAAAAGAGAAAGAAGAAAGAAGTTTGGATTTGTTCACCACTGGACACCAACCACCACTCTTGTGGTTTTGGCTTTTTCTTTGGGTAATCAGATTTATTTTTCCTTGTCAAACATTACATTCCCTTTGTGTGATAGATGCAGGGCCTGGGTATATCCTGAGAAGCTTCTGTGGCCAAGACAAGATGTCATTTCTAGGAGAAGCTGACTTTTCACTGTCCCTGCCATCTTCCTCTTTGGGAAAGGCAGGCCTGGACTCAAGACAGGAGACAGGAAAGCAGAACATGTTCTGCAAAGGGGCCTGCCACCCTCAGGATGAGACATCACTCCAGTCTTCAGTGGCTCGACTCCTGCAAGTTCAAGCAGCAGTCTGTTTGCTTTTGTCACCCAGAATTCCTCAAGCATCTCCTACCTGGGGTCCAAAGGATGCCACCTTGACATGAACTGTCAGATTTTGCTGCCTTAATGTATCAGGCTTTTTGATTGCATGCATCCCCTAAGTTCATGTATTGAAAACTTAATTCCCAGTGCAAAGTGTTGAGGGATGGGACATTTAAGAGGTATTTAATTCAAGAGGATTTTGCTCACATGAATGAATTGATGCTGTTTTCCTGAAAGTGGGTAGTAGGTTCCTGATACAGGACCAGTCCACCCCCTCCCCCCTTTTCATCTCTCTCTGTCATGTGTGTGCGAGCACATGCACCCATGTCCTTCTGCTTTCTGCCATGGGATGACAAAGCTAGCAGGCTCTTGCCAGATGCGGGCCCCTTGACCTTGGCCTTTCCAGAACTGTAATGGATAAATCTCTGCTTTTTAGAAATTACTCAACCCCAGGTATTCTGTTCTAGTAGCACAAAACAGACTTAGACTTCGTGACACAATGCCTCTACCCTCCAGTCTATATCTTCTGATTTAATCTAGAAGTCTGCTCAACATGGGCTCAGACATAATTCTTGAAGATTCTTTTCTCAGGGTTTTGTTGGTGTCCAGTTCCTATAAGGTCACTTGAAAATATAGATTCCTAAAGATTTTAATGCCCTCATCCTTCAGACTCTCCTGGACACTCATTGTTCGAGTGATAGTGAGGGGTCCCAGGCTCCTTAGCAATCACTGTGCAGCAGCCACTTCTCGGTCCATGGGCTCCCCTGGGGCCTCCTTTGGATTCTGGATTTTCATTTTGGTAGTACTTAATTAGTGAAATCTATGCAAATATTCCAAAATTTAAAAAAAAAAGAAAAAGAAAAAAACAGTCACCAGTACCTACACCAAAGAAAAGAAAAACCCTTCAAACCCAACTTCAAAATCTTAACATTTCAGGTCCCATACCTTTTGGAAAAGTGACATTCGACCTATATTACAATCCTTAGAAGTGCTATAACTGAGGTGAACCTGTAACAGAGATGCATCCTTAGAAACAAAGGCAGGAGGCAGACAGTGGTAAACCTTCCATTTGGACCAGCAGTAAGTCCTGAGGGTGGGCGGAGTTCTGAGGGCATGGAGATGTAGCAAAGCCTGGTGGAGGAAAAGCAGAGGGACCTCAAAAGCTGGGGAGCACAGGGACAGGAAAACTTGCTAATGGAGGGAGAGATCCAAGAAAAAGAGGCTTTCTCAAGATGGCAGCCATCAAGGCAGAAAGAAGCCGTAGGCACCCCAAATGCAGAAATGAGAGGTGAGTCTAGAAGTGCTCTGGACAGGGCCACCCCAAACTGCTCTGTTGGGGGGGTAATTTTAGAATATGTTCTGGAGTGAACTTCTTCCATCTGAATGGGCTTCAAAAGTGTCGAAGCCTTGCAGAAATACCTGATTCAAAAGTGTGGCTGCCCCCTTAGACCTCCGGTTTAGAAGTGTGTCCTTCCAGAGGTCTTCTTTTTAAATTCAATTATTTGAATGAATAGTATTTTTATGCCATCTAGCATAACAGATGCAAAATGGTAGATGGTATAAAAGGCACAAAATGAAAATTGATAGTGAACACCGTGTATTCCTCTTATTCTAGTTACTCGGTCACTCTCCTACCTTCTCCAGGGGCCACCATTGTTTCCAGCTGCTTATGTCCTCTTCCAGAGATATTTTATGCACAACATAAGTAGCTTTCCATCTATATTATACACCCATATCACCTCTTTAAACATAAATGAAGACATTTATAGAGTATGCTATAGTCTGGACTTGAATGTACTCCAAAGGCCTAGGTGTTAAAGGCTTATTTCCTGAAGTGCCACTGTTGGGTAATGGTGGAACTTCTAAGTTAGGACCTAGTGGGAGGTCTGTAGGTCACTGGGGGTGTGTCTTTGCTGGGCACTGTGGGATCCCACGCTCCTCCTCTCACTCTCTTTCACTTCCTGGCCAGTTTTGCTCTGCCATATGCTCCTACCATGATATACGATGCCTTGCCACAGGCCCAGAAGCAATGGGCTAATCAATCATAGGCTGAAACCTTCAAAACTGTGAGCCAAAATAAACTTTTCCTCTGTATAAGTAGGTTATCTCAGGACTGTTTCATTGAAAGCTCACATAGAGTTTTCTAGTCATTGTATCTTCTTATTCATTTATGTGTTTGTATCCCTTGCTGGTGGACAGTTAGGTTGCTTTTAATCTCTTGCTGTGGCAAGAGTAGTGCCATAACATACTTAACATACATCATTTCACACATGAGCAAAGTACTTCTAAAGGGAAATAAGTTTCTACAAGTGGAGTTGTTGGGGTCAATTTGTAGCTGCATTTAAACTTCAGGTAAATATCATGTTGATTTCTGGGAAGGTCATACCTCTTTCCACTCCTACCGGAAAAGTAAGTATAACTGTATCACCTCACTTATATTCTCTTATTAAACTTATTTGTCTTTATCAAACTGGTAGAAAATGTTCCTCATGGTAGTTATAATTTGTGTTTCCTATTATCCTGAAAGAGGCCAGGTATCTTGAGAGCATGCCTTCAAAACTCATGTCCCATCTCAGTCTTTTTTGAAGCAGGCACAATTTAGAAGGGAATAATAATTCAGAAAACAGAGATCTCAGCGGGCTGGAAGATAATTTCAGTAAGTTCATTGAGGACAAGCACGTCTTTCCCCTTTTTATCCTGTTTGGCACACCAAACTCACCATAAGGGTGTGTCATATTGAGCTCGCATCATGTTGGTGTAAGAGGGGGAGCTTTTCCATATTTTCCCTCAAACTCTGATGTTTCCTATCTCAGAGTTTGAAAGTGCTTTTCTGAAAAAATTCAGTTTGAAAAGTTTAAGTTTCCTTTCTTCTTATAGTATTGTGGCCTGAAACCTCATTAATCTGTTATTTCCATGACTTTCTTGTCTTTCCTATTTCCTTGTGTATCTTTGAGAAAAGAGTCAGTAAGAGCTGGGCTTAGTGGGGCACACCTGTGATCCCAGCACTCAGGAGGGTGAGACAGGAGGATTACCGTGAGTTTGAGGCCAGCCTGGGCTACATAGTAAGTTCAAGGCCAGCCTGAACTACAGAGAGAGACCCTGTCTGAAAAAAAAAAAGAGAGTCAGCATGGCATTGACTCAGAGGATGGGGAGAAAATTATTTGAGATTTGTATGAATCTGAATCTTTAAGAAGAATGTCTCTATTCCTATATTTGTTGCTGAATTTTTCATATGGCATCAGTTGGTATTAAATGTCAGTGAGTTACTGCACTCTGGAGAATTAACCTTAACTCTCAAACATTTACCAAAGAAGTTTTGATCACTGGCCCCCATGGAAAACATTAGCATTATAATCTATATTACAGCCAATATTGAAAATTTTATTAGAATGCAACCTGATATATCAATATTTCTAAAAATATGAATCATTTTTGCAATTTGACTTTGAAACCATTAAAACTTTCTATAAACATAGATCTATGCATCCAATAAAGAACATACAGCATGAAGCTTTTTGTATGTTCAAATATTTCACATTTTAGGATAAAAGGATTAGCGGCAATACATTGGATATCTATGTTTCTTGTCCTGTCCCCTTAGGAATGAAAAAATATTTGTTTTAACTGGCAACTTTCATGCTAGAAGCTAGGTAAGAAAAATACTATGTATTAGATCCCATTCCTGCATTTTTTCCTTCTCTTTTTCCTTCTCTTCTTTCTCTTCTTCCCTCTCTCATGTGTTGAGCAGGTACCATATGCCAGTTACTGCAATGCAGTCAAAGGAATATATAATTTTATTTATAAATATAGGGAACTGTTTCCATAGCCTTTAAAAGGACAAATTATCTTTTCTCTGAAAATCCTGTTCACAGAAAACACGAAGAAGGGAGCCACAGCCCAAGAGGAGCGGTAAAGCACCATTTCTTGTACAAAAGTCTCAATCCAATCAGGCCAGGTTGCCTGTAATTCTGTTGCTAGAGTTTCTATCCATTAGGGTTAAAGCATTACTCCCCAGAAAGTCCTTGTATAAGAGTAAATGTATAACTTGGAATAGATACCATAAACTGATGTACACTGATATGCTATTTGGGACTTTATTAGACAGCCAATCATCTGGTAGAGATATTCTCCTCAGGGCATAGGAACACGAGGTGGGCAATGTTGGATGGGGACAAGGATGAGATATTCCTGGGGACTTGAGAGGATGCATAAGACAAGGGCCCTGCAGCCTGGGCTGGGGGAGTTCACTGCTCCATTGTCTCTGGTCATTGTAGTATCACCTCCTCCCTTCTCTAGGTATCTCTGTCCACCTCTTTTCATGTGTCTGTCACTTATTGAGTGAGTTCTCTGCTATTTTCAGGATCTGGACTGAGTTCTCTAGCTGGCTTGTCCCCCATATTCAACCCAAACTCCTATCCAGGGTCCTTCTCCTCTGTCGACCCTCAGCCATAGGAATTACTTACTCTTTTCCCCAAGACTAGCTACATGCACTTCTCTGTTGCTTGTTCTCATTCAGTCAGCATCTTGTGCTGAGGAAAGGTGGCCTGCCCAACACCAACATAATTTTTTTCAGCTTTCACTATGGGAGTCTCTACTTGTTTGAAGCATTTCATTACTTTTCCATTTTCATACCCTGCCCCAAGGAGAGCTGATCACTCTGAATAACCACTGAATTTTACAGCATATCTAGCATAGTATCTGCAAGTTTTTAATCTATAACTTACTGGTTTACCTGTTGGTCTCTCCAATAGATTATAGGCACCTTGAGGGCAATGACCATGTCAAACATATCTCAACATCCCCAGAGTATCTTCCACCACTTGACAGGTAGCATAGGCTTCATACTTTTTGGTTGAATGAGTCACAAATAACTTACATATCTTAGATTGCCTCTAGTCAAGACCCAATGGTGTATAGAATTCCTAGAGTATGGATCTTGCTTCTGGAGAATTCCTTTTGATTAGCTATTTCTTGAGTACTTAATATCTGTTCCACTTTGATTTAATCACCACTCCCATTACCAACAGCTTCATTCACAATTTAATCTTCCACATAAGCTAAGAGGTACATATTATGATATGTTTTTGATGAATAAACACTTGGCAAGATTAACCAATTTCTTCAGAATCACACAGCTTTTCAGTACTCAAGACCAAGGCCGTCTGAATTGGAAGCACTTGCTCTGTCTAACTGCTACAGTAAGATAGCCACTGCAGGAGACACATGGTTGCTGTGAGAGTTTTACAGTCTAATGGCAGAGGAAAAGCACATGCCTTGAGTGCTCTCTAATTCTGGGCATTGGAAAATGGACACAAGAAAAGTATAAACAAAAAGATTTATAATCAAACACATATATAAAGAGGTGTTAGATCAAGAGAGGACTCACACTCATTGGGATTAGACTCTGTGGAGGTAGCAGAAATCTCAACATAATGGTGGCTTAAACAATAAAGAACTCTGTTGCTCTTTGCCATAAAAGAAGTCCAGCTATGTCTGTCTGGAACAATATTTTACCCCACAATGTCAGAGACCTTGCCCCCTTCCACCTTGCTCAGTATGTGGATCCACTTCATGATCTAACATGGCTGCTTAAGTTCTTGCAACCACAGCCTTACTCAAACAATAGAGAGGAGAAAAAGGCAAAGAAGACCACACTCTTGGATGTTATACCTAGCGCTTCCTGTTGCTGTACACCTAACTTCAAGACAGCGTGAGAATTTTACTCAGTGTGACCAAACATCTAGCAATCAGATTCTAAAAATCAGATTATTTCGCCAAGGAAGAAGAGAAAGAATTTTGCAGGACAAGCTTCAGGCTTCGTCACATTTGGCAGATAGGAGGAACCTTTGGACGTTCTTTGGGTAGGAGGAGTAGAGCACTGAAGTTGGGACTGGGATCTCAGGCCTGGTTACCCTAGATCTGCATCTTGGGCCTTAATAGGAATCATGTGCTTGGAGGCTGAAGAGAAGGCAAGGGGGAAGGAGAGGAGGTTTGTTTGCTGATGTGTGGCATACAATAAGAACGTGATTCTTGGATGGACTGCCTTGGGGTTCAGCCAGTTGCTGAGACATGCCCCTCAGAACAGCCTTCTGTAAAATGGCAAAAAACATGACTCCAAAGACAAGCTTCTTTCAGTGAAACTAATTAATGCAATGGTAACTTTCAGAGAGTTAAGCAGGGCTCTATGAGAAGTCTTAGGACCTTGGGTACTGTGGAACTGCAAGAGCAGAACACATATGTAATACCCTCCTTTCAAGGCACATTGCTATTCGTCATGTGAAACTTGTCTTGTGGGCTTCCCAGAACTAAGCCTGATAAGAAACTCTGCAGTTCCATCTCCTGGTGCCATCTCTGACAGTGCAGGTAGCAGCAATCTGTGTCACAAAAGGGGATTTTGTGGTGCAGCAAAGACAGCAGAAGATGTGGAGGCAGGAGCTGAAAAGGGAGGAAATAATTACAGAAGTTATTTGCAATCCACATGAAAGGACCAAGCCATTAGGACTAAAGTAGAAGGCTAGAATCAAATGCAAAGAGGCCTGATCATTCCCAGCATGTGCTTAAATGTACACCAATGGGTTCCCTTTTTCTGTGGGTCATCCGGAAGGGCACAGCCTCAGATAGCCTGAGGGGTCCATGGGCACACCTTTCCACAAGCCTCAGCTACCAGAAGAGGGCATGTTATAAGCACCTTTCAAGCTAAGTCATTCAGTTCTTTAAAAATACCTAGGATTTTTTTTCCTCTAGCCTGAAAACTATTATTTCAAATAAAACTTTCTCCTTTCCCTAAAAGGTGTAGGGAATAAAAGTGAGGAGACATGGGACTGGCTCCACCAAGAAAAAGTTTCTCCTTTTCTCTAACATGAGCATGTCTCTATGACCTGCAGTCCTGGAGCCAGTCTATTTCTTCCAAAATCCCACACTCAGCAGCGTGGAAGAGCAGGGAGAGACAAAAGAAATGGCCAGAGAGATTATCATTTTTCTCTCTCCCATGCACTCTACACCTTCATCACATGTTCTCTTACTCCTGACTCTTTCTTTCCCCCAAGCTTGAGTCTTCTTATTTGACTGCCTTCTGGATGCCTCACCTCCCTCCCCATTTTGGTGGCTCCTATGTTGTATCTTTTCACTAGTTTGGCCAGAGCTTGCCTCCTGTCTTTTCTAAATGTGGAGAGCACATATCCATGGATTTGTAGTCCTGGACTGCCCAATGGAGCTTCAGTCATGGTCCAGGCTGGAAGTGGTGTTTCCAGGCTTGGCTGGGGGAGGGTGGGGGATCTTCCAGCTCACACTAGCAGGGCCCTGAAGTTCCTCTACATACAAATGCTCCCTGGGTACCTTAAACCTCAGTAAGGCTGTGCTTGATGGTTATTGTAACCTGACTTTATTGAAATAGATTTGCTCATGGGGAGAATTAGGGGAAGGGGCAAAGCAACATTCATCCCCTTTCCTACTGCCCATCACATCACCCTGGCCACTTTGTGCAGCCCTTCAGAAGGGAACGGAAAATTCCATAGCCTTGCTTGTTTCTGCAGTCATTGGAATCTAAAGGTGAGAGAGCATCTGTAAGTTCTGAGAGAGTCTCTAGTTTCTGTATCTGAAGATTAGTGCTACCATGTGTATTTCCAGGACAACTTGATATGACTTCATAAACATTACCAGTACTTCCCTAGGGACACAATTCCACTCGAAAGCATGTCTCCCTCGGTATGATAATTTGCCCCCAAAGCAATGGAAAACTAGCAAAAGGAGAGACAGAGAATTCACCAATGTATAATTTAAGTCTAGGTTATATTTATTAGATTCATAAGCTTGAATTACTGAGAAAGAGAGAGAGAGAAGTAAGCAGAATTGTCACTGACATTAATAATATGTGCCAAAAGGGAAAGGCACCAACACAGTTGGGAAGAGTGAATAAAAAATGTCTGCACATCAAGAGTATAAAAACATCCAGTAACCTTTGCTCAGCGTAGATGGAATCAATCTATATGGGGCCCCAAACCTGAGAATCTTGTATTGAGACCTGGTACTTGAGCCACCTCATTTCTCTGAGTTGTGTAGTCCATATGTAGATAAACAGTGCTTCAGAGGACATCCCTTCTGATATTAGAATTTTCCCAAATGCAGTGAGTAGTAAACTGCAAATCTTCGTTGCAATGAAAGTTTTTGTGGATGAACCAAGCAAAATGTTCAGCTGCCTAAGGCTGCAGTGCAGAAGACAATACATGCATGCATAGGCCAGGGCTTCTGGAATCCTCGTTGAGAAGCTCTGGATGGAACCACTGAGGGCTGCCCACCTCCACGCCCTGTTTCAACCTCACCCTCCTTCCTCTTCAAATGTTATACGTTGGCATGAATAAAAAGCTTATTTATTCCTCCTTCATTGGGAAAAATGGTACCATATTTTACAGTTGGTACAGAATTTTACTTTTTTAAATTAAAAAAATGATGTGTGTGTGTGTGTGTGTGTGTTACTGGGGATTGAGCCCAGGTGTTGCACATGCTACATGCTAAGCAAGCATTCTGCCCATGAGCCACATCATAAGCTATTAAATTTAAATTTTTAATGAATTATTTACCCCTACTTAGTATTTTGGAATTAGTAAGCTCCCCTCTTCTTCTTTACCCCTTCCTTAGCAGCACCTAACTTTTAGGTCTGGAATAGTTTCAAAACCCATGAAGAACTTACTTCCATAGAGCCGCTTGGTTTTCAATCATCCGTGTCAGCATACATAAACAATATTTGCAGCACTGTCCCACATAACACAATTAGAAGATGTAAATACAGGACTTTTCTGTAAAATCAACTGTGTGGATAAATATACTATTGAATGTTTTACATATGTGTATCTTTACAATCATAAACACATCTGTTTAACTTTTGCATATACAAAGTTCACACACAAGGAAAAGTTGGCAATATTGTGTTTTCCACCCAAACTGTTTAAAGAATGTGTGTGTTTGTATGTGTAGAAAAATTAGGTGCAATCTAACATGATATATATTTCTATGGTATGTTTTTATGTAGAATTAAATTATTCACCTTAGTTGCCATTTGCATTCACTTTCTTCCTGGGCAATATTCTTGAAGGTTGGCTTTGTTATTTATACAGTGCCTGCTGACATCTGCTGAGCATTACTATGAGTTTTAAGGGATAAGGTTGAACCAGACACCTGATAGAAGCTCAGCCTTCTCCTCCTCTGGGCCAGCTCTGTGCAGTGGGCAGGGAAGCCACAGTCAACTGAGGTGAGTGGGGTCTCAGTAACACCAGAGATTACCTCTGCTGGTAAATATTAGTCCAGGTTGGATGCACTGCATGAATAATCTTCAGTCATGTTACTTCTACAATGGCCATGGGGCCTGCAGGAACCAATTTTCTGTCAGCTCAGACATGGGATGCGGAAGGGAAGACATGTTAATTCTCACATTGACTCCTTTAAAGTCAACACATTCCATGGTGCCAGTTTCTATCATGCTGCAAAATGATCAGCACTGTGAAACACCCCTTTTTAAATGCTTGAAGTAGTTAGGCTATGGTAAGTATTCTGAACAAACAACCATAACCATCAACACCTTGGTAGTTGGATCTGCTGAACGCAAAATTGCCTCACATACACAAGGGAAGTGATATCATGGATCCTGATCAGTAGCTACAACTTCTCTAGCACTCTCAGGGTGACCCTTACAGGTGAGGCCTGAGAACCCTAGTTCCCCCATGTATTCTTCACCTCAGGGAGGGAATGAGGCAAATGTCCACTGATCTCTTGGTTCCTATGATCCAGAGTGGCCCTGTTTGCTTAGCTCACAGAGCCAGTCAGTGACAGCACCGGGTCTAGACATGCATCTCATCCAGGAATCTTTTGATTTGCTTTAATCACTTTTTGGGAAGGACAGTATTTGGTTTATAGAAAAAATGTTATGAAAATGTCTTAGTCACTTTCTTTGTCTCTGGATACAATATACAACATCCAAACTTAATGGAGAAGTTTATTTTGACCCATATTTTTAGTTCACACTTAGCTAACTCCAAGGCAGGAAGGCATTGTAGAAGGGCCTGGGTGGAAGACAGTTGCTCACCTAATGGGAGCTGGGGAGCAGAGAAAGTCAAGGGAGGAGACAAGAAGAGAGATAAACCCTTCCAGACCTGCCTTTTCCGACCAGAGCCACTTCCTAGCAGCCAGTCAGTTATAATGTCTCAATAATCCAATCACCTTCCAAACAGATGAGGCTTTGGGGGCTGTTTTAGATCTAAACCAGAAGAGAAAAGCACCTGGAGTTTCCATATACTTCCTCTCCCACCCAGTCTCAACACCCCCTATTTTTGTCATCTTTCATTATTGTGGTACATTTATAAAACTTCATGATCCAATATTGATATTATTAACTGAAATCCATCTTTTACATTAAGGTCCAGTCTTTGTGTTGTGACTTTTTATGGGTTTTGACAGATGTGTAATGATGTATGTTCATCATCTTGATATTGCACAGAATAATTCCACAACCCTAAAAATCTTCCACCTGTTCCTCCTTCTCTTCCCCTAACCTCTGATGACCATTGATCTTTTTATTGTCTCCATAGTTTTGTCTTTACCAAAATGTCATGCAGTTGGAGCCAAACACTATGCAGACTTTTCAAATCAACTTCTTTCACTTAGCAATATGAGTTTAATGTTCCTTCCTGTCTTTTAGTGGCATGATAGCTCATTTCATCACTGAATAACATTCCATCTTATGACTATACCAGTTTTTGATCCATTTATATATTTTGAAGGATATCATGTTTGCTTTCAAGTGTTGGCAGTTTTAAATAAAGCTGCTAAAACAGCAATCCTTTTATTATAGCACATTCCTTCCACTTGGACTTAACATAAAACGTGAGGTCTTTGAAAGACCTAGTTTTAAAAGTGGTTGCATTTGGCAATGTTTGGGCCACAACATACTTTTTTCTATGTGAACTTTTTGTTTCCAAGAAACCCCTTTATTCCATCTCTGAACCACCTGTAAAATAACATGGCTATTCCAGAGTCTGGTTTTGTTTTAATCTCTTACCCTATTTAGAATGCTTTTTTCCTTTAACTTTGACAGTGTGAGTCAGGACCATTCGCATCCTGCTTCTCCTCTGAAGTACAGTATCCCCTCAATATGGAGAAAAAAGCAGTCAGGGAGATGTAGTTTGAATCCTTGCTTCTCTATCTTACTCCTTATGTACTCTTAAGGAAGTTATATCACTTCTTGGAGTTTAGTTTTTCCCTCTGTAAAATGGGTTGAATACTATACACATTTCAGGTTTCTGTGAGGATCTATGTTAAGTGCCCAGAACACTTCCTATCACCTCAATATGGGATGATGGTCTTCACCTCGTCCTCCTGCTCTCAAATTCAGAAATGATTTCTCCATCTTCTGCATTCTCACCTGTGTTCCTGTCATGTCTCCCGCTAGAATGTATGTGGGGGAGGGGGTGCTTGACCCCTTCAGTATGCACAGTGCCAGGAACAATCTTTTGAATTGTATTTCTTTAATTTTAAATTGCTCATGTGCAACAGCAATAACCACCATATTTGCAGAATCCCTGCACCTGTGTCTGTGGGAGTAGGTATATGCAAACACTGCAAAATGCCTATTTTTCTGGGGCTGCAGAAGGACACTATCATTGGGTGCTCAAGCAATCTGTAAATGAGAGGATGTCAGTCTTGGGAAATGTCTAAAAATTTGTGGCTAGTGTGCAACTACATTTTACTCTCTATTACCCACAGCAAAGACCCTAGGGAGAGAATAATCCAGACCCTTCTGGCTCTCCTACTTGTTTGATTCCAACTGTATGGTATTTTGTTAAAGAGAGAACCATGGAAATATTAAAAACATCAATGGTTATCAGAGGTTGGGGGAAGGGAAGGAGGAACAGGAAAAGGTTTTTCAGGGCTGTGAATTATTCTGTGCAATATCATGATGGTGGATACACATCTCACAATGATGAACGTGTTATTGGAAACAGAACAGTTACAATGAACAGTAAGATTATAAAACAAGTATCTTGTGTGTAAGTGACCCCCTACCAACCTGGTGACATCTGAGTACAAGATGTAAAAACAATGCAGCATTGTTTATCCGTGTTTCCTGGTCACAATGGAAAGAGTACCTCTAAGAATCAGCATCTGATCACTCTGCAGACCACACAAGTGGTCTTGGGTTTTACAATGTGGGGAAACAATCCTTTTATGTCAAAGATTAGATACAAAATATTTTAGGCTTTGGGAGCAATGTAATTTTTGCCACAAATAGTGGGCTGCTATAGCACAAAAGCTACCATACATAAACAAATGGATGTGGCTGGGTTTCAATAAAAATTAATTTATGGGCATTAAAGTTTAAATTTCATATAATTTTCATGAGTCACAAAATATTACTCTTTTAGTTTGTTCCCAGACCATTTAAAAATGCAACAAGCAGGCATAGCTCACTGGCTGTCTAAAAAACAGGTGGAGCTATGTTAGGCTGTAGGCTTTCATCACAGAGAAAACTGGCTTTGGCAGACTTGAGATGAATCAGCTCTTTGGTGTGATAAAGGGGAGAAGATAGAAGGTGAATTTGATACCCCTTTGTCTCACTGTTTTCATTCTGAACCTAAATCCATAGATTCCACCATATCACCTCAAATTAAATTGATCATTAGTGTAGTGTTTCTCAACCTTGGAACTATTGACATTTTGGGCTAGATAATTCTTTGTTAGCGGGAGACTTATGCATTGTAGGATATTTAACAGTATCCCTGGCTTCTGCTCACTAGCTACTGATAACATCTCTCTCTCTCTCCCATTTTTGACAGCCCCGAACATTCCCATGCACCCAGTTGAGAAGCATTGAGAACCAGCCTCAGAATAATAGGAAATTAAGGAAGCATTAGTAACCAGCTAACTGAGAGAGAGAGAGAGAGAGAGAGAGAGAGAGAGAGAGAGAGAGAGAGAGAGAGAGAGGATTTGTGTGTGTGTAAGCACATGCATGCATTCTGGGACAGGGTAGATTTCCCTGGATTTTAAGGCAAATTTAGAAAGAAAATGGGAGAAAGGGGACATAACTTACTTTCTTAATGGCAAATGTATAACCACAAATACTGCTTTCCCTGAAGGGAGCACTCCCTTAGGGAAGATTGCTGCCCTATCTTTAGCAGGGCATTTCTAATTAACAAGTAATCAAGTCAGGCTCTCAGCAAGTAAACAGGATTCTAGGCTTTTAATAAGGACTTTATTGTGTGATTGCACTTCCAATGGCAATTAAAAGGTCTGGTAAAGGAACCTAAGTAGGAATTAAGTCATTTTACTTAGAGGGGAAAAAGATAAAAAGAAAGTAGAAAAAAGGGGTGTCTTTTAGGGAGACAATGGAAGTGTTCGAATTCAAAGGAAAAGTTACATGTATGGCTTTCACCAGGGTTTTCAGCTACAAAATGTTAAACCTGAGAATAATGGTGATGCAAAAACTAGACACTCTTCTGGGTCTGAGCTCTGGTGTATTATCAACAGATATCTTTGATGCATATTATATTTAGAGCTTGTTTAAACACACAAAAATGCATGGACTGAGAAAATTAGCATGGCTTTTAATCATTCTGCAGTGGTTCTTTGGGATTTCAGATGAAACTGATTTAGAGATGTATAAGGATGTGTAAGGATTAGTTTTGCCATTGAAACAAGTGTTGGCATTACCATTTGCTCTGTATAGCAGGGCAGATGTTTAGCAACAAACATCTGCTATTTGCCAAGAGTCTCCCCACTCATACCTACCCCCCACCCAGCACAGTTCAAATCCAAACTGAGGTAGTCAAGTCATTTGATCCTGTGTAGGAAATTAATTGGAATCACCCAAATGGGTTACTACTCAACCTTCAACCATTTGCCTCAAAAATTCCACTAGGTAAAATTTGCCTTGTACTAGCACACAGGTCATTCCCATGACCAAAATCCAGATCTGCCTCCTTTCCCTACCAGAGAATCTGAGCTATCTCTCTTTTCAACAAATCCCTATTCCCTGACCCATATTGTACATTCCACCATGTTTTGTCTACTTGTCTTTGGATTCCAGCTGTGTCGTTTTAGTGATCATGCCTTTGTGTCTCAGGACAAACATTGTAGAGTAGGAGCAAGTTAAAGATGCCAACAACACGCCATTAACCCAAACTTGTCACATGCCAGCATCCTAACCTACACCTACTCAGGGTTGACAGGAGCATTTTTTTTTTCCTAATGCATATTTTAGTCCTGATTGACCATCTACCATATGGCAGGATTGTCCTGTGGGCAAGTTTATTATTAACAGCTCACAGCTGGAGTTACAATAACTACACACGGCTGTGACATTGTACTAATTGACCAAGACATGTCTGAGATCAGGATGCAGAAAGTGGCCACTGCCAATTACTGCAAGAACAAATGGAGGGTTTAGTGGAAAACAACAGTTTCAACTTAGAGATTTCTGCATTTTAAAAACAAATAGGTAGGAGGCTGAGGAGAGGATTGGCAAGAGGAGAAGGGGAGAAGGGAGCAGGTGAGTCACACACAGGCGTTCTTTGGAGTTTTCATTAGGTGTTTATTCAAATGAATTATTTTAAACAGATCCTGTTAATGAGAAAGAAGCAACTGCACTTAGAGTGAAATTAATCCTGCATTTTTAAGCACTCAAACAATTAAGTCACTAAATCCATTGGGTGCTTTCCGTCCATATTTTCTTGTCTAATCCTGCTGTCACAGGCAAGGCGAGGCAGGGCCTGAGAACAGTGCTTGCTATGTTAGCTCTGCCGCTTAGCATTAGAGTCAAAGAAGCTGAGTGTGGAGAGGACTAAGCTTGTCTGTACCGGGGAATGGGGTGATGGGGGCAGGGACACTAGCTGAGAATTGTGCCTGAGTTAACTGGCTACCGCTGCTCCTCTGGGGAAGGCTCCTGAAAAGCTATGAAATGTGAATAGGCTGTCTGTGCATCTCCCAGTAAATTTCTTTCTCAGATGTTTCCAGCCAGTGTGACTCGATTGAGAAATGACTAGGGGAGAACAGAGGATGAAGCCAATGAACTCAGTGTCTTATAAATCAGCAGTGTGGAGCTTCAGTGAAACTGTCAAGCTGGGGAAAAGCCAGCTGCAGGGCAAGTTTGTGAGTCTTTTTGAAAACAAAACCTACCCCTTGCCTTGCTCTCTAGATGAGAGAAGGCTTAATTAAAGTTCATGGAGGAGTGAGGAGTAGAAAAAGAAATATAGTTTGCTAAGAAAATAAAAATGAACAAACTCAAGGTAGTACATATGTAACAGGTCCCAATTCTGATCTTGGCTCAAGCAAGAATTACAAGTGGGGTCATGAAAAATATCTAAGTGCTGTCATGAGTAAATCTCATCTGGAAGCCCAGTAACGCTTTGTGCACCAGAGCAAAACTCCTCAAATAAACCTATATTCTACTAAGATTATTATCTCTACTCTATGGATGAGGAAACTGAGGCATACAGGAGGAAATACCTGGCTAGGGTCACATAGCTACATATATGAGAGAGCTGAGTTGTGAGATCTGAACTTGTGAGGTCTGGCACTAGTCCATGTTCCCAACCACTGCGCCATTAGTCTCTCTTTGGGGAAATCACAGACCCTAAGTTAATAACTCCTGCACTAGGCAATAGAGCAACAGGCAAGCCTGATTCAGGCATCTAATTTTCTAAGAGTCCTGATCATCTTATGCCTCAAATGTATCCAGCTTCTGGCTCCAGCAGAGAATTTAGGAAGACCCAGTTAGGTTTCTAATGGCAATTGTAAGGCTACCAGATTGCACTGTTCCCAACCATATGAAGGTATGAGCATTAACTCCTTGTGGATTAGAAAACAAGGCCCGTGGATCAGGCCTGAAGTTATGTGACTGTTGCTGGGGAAACCATAATTGAGTTTCCTGAATTATGCACAATGCAATATAACAGTGGTTGACTAACCATATTTACTTGCCTGTCAGATCTTGTGGCATCTGTTGAGTTCACAGAGCTCCTATTGACTGAAGGACAGGTTTGTTGATCCAGAAAAGTGTGATGGGCACATGAGGCAGCAGGAGCTGGAGGATGCCTGGAAGGGCCCAGATTTCTCAACTCCCTCAGCAACTGTCCACCAAATGGCCTGGCACAGCGGAAGCCATGGAGACAGCCTGAGGCCTGGGCGTGAAATGGATCCCTCTCTTCCCTGATCCTCTGCACTTCTTGACTTGGAAAGAAAGAAGGGAGTGTGGGAAAGGGGTAGTTTGGGAAAGAAGAGGTCAAAGGAAGGCGGCAGAGGGAAGGTAGAGAGAGACAAGTGGTGGAAGAGGGCTGGATAGCTGTGGGCTGAGTTCATCTATGTTGGTCACATGCATGGTCACTCTATATGTGGCAACAGCTAGGGACAGCCAGGGTCCAGGGAAGGATACACAGGTGAACAAAACAGTCCAGCCCTTAAGAAATTAACCAGTTAGCCTGGCCTCTAGCTACACAAGTGTTATACAAGCCAAGCAAGTGAGGAACTGTGGGAATCCCACTACCCTTAACTCTGCTTAGCAGATTGGGAAAAGCCCTGTCACTGCTGAATAAGCTCTGAGAGATCAGTGCGATTTCCATTGGCAACTGGCTTCTTGAACTCAGGGAATGATGTAAGTGAAAACTACAGGTAAGGAAGGTGCAAAAGCTTCACACAGATTCTGAGAATTCTCTGAACTTGCCATGCTGATGGAGCTCGATACCTCAGAAGTCTTCAGGCAGGCAAGGTCAGCTTTTGCTCCCAGGCGCTGTGGACCACAGGAAGTGATAGGCCCTCTGCTCTTGCTCCCTGCCTGGACACCCTGTCCTCTCCTCACACAGGGACCTGCTGAGGAGGCCATGCTGGCCTTCCCACTGCCTAGGCAGACAGCAGGGACCCAAAGAATGCAGCGAACCTGGACAGGAACTTTCTGCTCAGGTACAAAAGAAAGAGTTGATGACTTGGAAATGAAGAAGAGTACATTTCAGGGTAGTTTGGGTTTCATTGGTTTTGTTTGTTTGTTTTCATCTTTAAAGATTTCCCAAATATGTTCTGGCTTTGCCCTGACTGAGCTAGCAAACAAATAGGTTAACTTCTCTGGAGCAGAGGACCACAAAGCAATAGAAGAAGCAGGAGAAGGGACTGGGCTTCCAACTCCAGGGCACCGAGGCATGGAGTCCTCTCTTCCAGAACAGGGGAACAGAACCACTGACAGAAGCAAGATTCACATCCCTGCATGTCCCAGGGCTTTGCTGTCTGGATGGAAGTCCATGAGTATTTCAATTAAAATTCAGTTCTCTTTGAGGCCTAGAAGCACTCTAACCCTCATGGTAGGAAATGATGTCTTCCCCAAGCTTTGATTTAATCTGTTGTTTTAGTCCATGAGATAATACTGCAGGAAAGCTCCATCATCCCATGTGCCTCTTCCTCACTCATCTGTGTGCTCACCATAGGACTTTCCAAATAATCTGTCTTTAATGTTAAGTTCACCTTGCTGCAGATGATACCTTAGAAATATTGTATTCCAAAGTAACAAAATGAAAAAGAAATGCCTTTATAAAAAAGCTTTTTTATTAGAAATATTGCAAACCTTTATCAACAGTAGAGGACATTGCTCTGTGAACCTGCAGCTCCCCACCAGTGAGCTTTATTAATAGCGCGCGAATGAGCTTGTTGCCTCTCTTCCCTGTCCCTCCAGGGCCACACCAGCTCCACCCACTGGATTACTTAGAAACAAACACAAGACATGTCCTTTGACCCATATATACATCAGTATGCATCTTTTTTTAAAAATTAATTTTATTGGTACATTTTAGGAATACAATATAATGACATTCATCATTGGAAATTTGCACCTTTACATAATGCATCTTGGTTCTTATTTTTTCCCCATTCCCCTGTTCTCCCTTCAACCCCTCTATCCCTCCCTATTTACAAAGATTTTGTTTCTATTTTTTCTTTTACTCACATTAAATCCATTCCCTTCTTTCTTAACCTCTATTCCCCCTTCCCTTTCCCCTTTGCACCTTTTCTTTCTATTTCACACTATGTATTATATCTTTTAGTCCTTATTTACATTTTGGTTTCTCTAGAGAAAATATTTTGTCTTTACACGAGTGTCCTATTTATTTCACTTAAGAGTATCACCTCAATATGCATCCATTTAGCTATAAATGTCTCTAGTTTCTTCTTTATGGCTGAGTAGTACTCCATTTTATTTAAAAAAAAACACATTTTCTATATCCAGTCTCGAGCTGATGGGCAATTGGGCTGGTTCCAAGTTTCAGCTATTACAAATTGTGCTGCTATGAACATGGGTGCACATATATCACTGTGGTATGATTCTTTTAATTTTGGGGGGAAGATACCCAGCAGGGGAATAGCTGGGTCAAATGGAACTTCCAGTCCTAATTCTTTGAGGTATCTCCATACTAATTTCCACAGTGGTTGCACCAGTCTACACTGCTACCAGTGGTGGAATAGGGCTCCTCTTTCCCCACAGCCCCGACAGCATTTGTTATTGGTTGATTTCATGATGGCAGCCATTCTTTCTGGGGTGAGGTGGAATCTCAGTGTTGTTTTCATTTGCATCTCTCAAATGACCAGTGATGTTGAACATTCTTTTCATATGTTTATTTGCTGTTTCTACTTCTTTGTCTGACAAATGTCTGTTCATTTCAGATGCCCATTTTCGGATTGGGTCTTTAAATTTGGGAGGTTTGATTTTTTAAAGTTCTTTATAGATTCTAGATCGTAGACCTTTGTCTGAGGAACAGCTGGTGAAAATATTTTTCCCATATTGTGGGTTGTCTCTTCACACTGCTGGTAGTTTCTCTTGCTGTGCAGAAGCTTTTTAGTAAGAAGAGATCCCACTTGTTGATTGTGCTAGTTCACGGGCAACTAAAGTTTTCTTCATAAAATCTATTCCTACACCAATGTCTTCAAGACTTCTTCCTAACCTCTCTTCCAGCTGGTTTAATGTTTTTGTTTTAATACTTAGATCTTTAATCCATTTTGATTTTAGTTTAGTGCATGGTGAGAGATATAGGCCTAGTTTTAATCTTTGGCAAGTCGAAACCCAATTTTTCCAGCACCATTTATTAAAGAGGCTATCTTTCCTCCAGTGAGGGTGTTTGGCTCCTTTGTCAAAGATGAAGTAGGTGTGTGTGTCTGGAGTTGTTTCTGCATCTTCTAATCTGTTCCCTGGTCCTCAGGTCTGTTTCTTTGCCAGTACCATGCTGTTTTTTTATCACAGTAGCTTTGTAGGATAGTTTCACGTTGGGGATTGTGATACCCCCTGCCATGTCTCTGTTGCTTAGAATTGCTTTTGCTATTCTAGGTCTCTTCTTCTTCCAAATGAATTTTTGGATTGTTTTCTCAAGGTCCGTGAAGTATGTTGCTGGAATTTCAATTGGAATTGCATTAAATCTGTATAGCAGTTTTGGAAGTATGGTGATTTTCACTATGTTGATTCTTCCCATCCAAGAGCAAGGGGTGTCTTTCCATTTTCTGATGTCGTCTTCAATGACTCTTTTCAGAGTGCTATACTTTTCAGAGAAGAGGTCTTTGATTTCTTTTGTTAGGTTGATTCCTAGGTATTTCACTTTTTTGGATGTTATTGTGAAAGGAATTGTTTGCCCTTTTTCTTTCTCAGGGAGTCTGTTGTACATGTAGAGGAAAGCTATTGATTTTTGTGTATTGACCTTGTATCCAGCTACTCTACTGAATTTGGTTATTAAGTCTAGAAGACTTTTGTCTTAGGGTTAGATTCTGATATGTTGTATTGTCATTGTCATTTAGTTGTAGGAACTTTCTAATTTCTTGTTTAATTTCCTCGGTGACCCGTTGGTTATTCAGAAGTGTGTTGTTCAATTTCCATGTATTTATGAAATTCTTGTGGTTGCTTTTGCTATTGATCTCCAATTTCATCGCACTGTGGTCTGATAATATACAGGGGATAGCTTCAATTCCTTTGCACTTGCTTAAACATGTTCTATGTGTGAGTATGTGGTCTATTTTGGAGAATGACCCATGTGCAGCTGAGAAGAAAGTGTATTCTGATTTTGTGGGGAGGAACACTCTGTAAACATCTGTTAAGTTCATTTGTCCAAGAGTTTGAGTTCTAGTATTTCATTGCTTATTTTTTGTCTATTTGATCTATCTATTTGTGACAGTGGGGTATTGAGGTCCCCCACTACTATTGTTTTAGTGCATATATGACTTTTCATGTTTGTTAGTATTTCTTTTACATAGTTGGGCGCACTAGTGTTTGGTGCATATATATTAATGATTGTTATCTCTACCTCTAGGATTTTTCCCTTTATAAGGATGTAGTGTCCTTCTTTGTCTCTCTTAATCAGTGTTGGTTTGAAATCCACTTGATCTGCAAAGAAGATAGCTACTCCTGCTTTTTTTTTTTTTGGTTCCTGTTCCATGGAGTATTGTTTTGCACCCTTTAACTTTCAGTTTATGAGTTTCTTTTTGAATTAAGTGTGTTTCTTGTATGCACATATTGTTGGATCTTGCTTCTTGAGCTATTCTGCCAGTCTATTTCTTTTGATTGGTGAATTGGACTATTAACATTGATGGTTATAACTGATAAGTTTTGACTTGTCATTGTCATTACTTTTTCTTGTTGGAATCTCCCCCCTTTCTGTTTAATTTCTTGTTGTGCCCAATAGATTCATTCTGCTGAACTTCCTGGGAGTGTGATCCTCACTGTCTTTTTTTTTTTTTCTCGTTGTCTTTTCCTAGAATATTGTCTAAAATTTTTTGTAGTGCTGGTTTGGTATTCATGAAGTTCCTAAGGTGTTCTTTGTCATGAAAGTATCTTCTTTCTCCATTAATTTTGAAAGATAGTTTTGCAGGGTACATCTATCTGGGTTGGAGGCTGTTTTCCTTTAGGGCTTGAAATACACCACTCCACACTCTTTTTGCCTTGAGGGTTTGTGTTGAGAAGTCTGCTGTGATTCTGATAGCCTTTCCTTTGTATGTGATTTGTTTCTTTTCTCTAGCTGCTTGTAGAATTTTGTTCTTCTGATGGGTTTCTGCAATTTTAACTATTATATGCCTATGTGTAGTTTTTTTTTGATCAAGGCTAGTTGGAGTCCTATATGCCTAACTTATCTGTATGTCAAGTTCTTTTCCCCTATTTGGGAAGTTTTTTGCCATTACTTCTGTGAACAGTTTTTTTATGCCTTCTGTACTCTCTCTTGTTTCTTCATTGCCTCCAGTCATTCTGATGTTATTCTTCTTTACATCATCTAGCAGCTGCTGGATTGATTCTCATTTTACCTTACTAGTTTAAAGAAATTTTTCTTTTCCTGGTCACTAATTGCAATCTTATCTTCTGTATCTGAAATTCTGTCCTCCCATTGGCTCATTCTGTTGCTTAAACTTTCAGTGGAGTTTTTAATTTCCTGGAAATCTGTTTGTATCTGCTTTATAGATTCCTTTTGTTTCCTATGTTGGAATTCCATCATGTTCCTCAGCTCCTCTATTTTTTTTATCTGTGTCCACTCTAGATTTATTAATGATGTCTTGCACTATGGGCACAATCTCTGTTGTTATCTGAGAAATTATTTGTGATTTCATTTTTTCCAGATCCTCTTTCTTGTCAGTTCAGGGAGTTCAGGTGTTTGAGAATCAAATTGTTCCATGTTGTTTCCCTCTGGGGTTGCTTTAGGTGATCAGGAAGTCTGGTTTTGAGACTTGTTTATGTGTCTTCTCATTTCAATGGGGTGGGGGTTTGCGTCCTGTTGGTGCCCGCATGGCTCACCTCCAAAGCGCTTGGAGCGGCTCTGCTCCTCAGTGCTGGGTGTGGTGGTGTGGTGGCCCAGAATGCTCACCTCTTCTGTGCTGGGGGCAGCTCTACTCCTCACTGCTGGGGGTGGTGTTACGGCGGCCCAGAAGGCTCCTCCTCAGTTCTAGGGCCCTCAGTATGCATCTTGATATAAGATTTGGACTTTTTAAAATACATCTTTATAATGCTGTCCTTATAGTTAAAAATAATAATTCCTTAGTAGTATTACAGTTCAAATCAGTTTTAAATTTTTTCCAGTTATCTGTAAATGTTTATTTACTAATAAACAGGAAAAACATGTATACTGCAATCAATTTTTTATTCTTTCAGATCTCTTTGAACCCATGGGCCTATTATGGCTTGTATCTAGATATCTCCCCAAAGCCTCATGTAGTCATAGGTAGGGCTTTTCAGAGATGCCTGCATTGGGGAGTGTGTGACACTGGGATTGATTCATGATGTAATTCTAGGCTTAAGGATGTTGGGATTGAGGGTGTGTGATTACTAAATTAGTCCACAAATTGGTTTGGCACCCAACCTAAGCTGGGTAGTCCAAATAGAATATAAAAAAGGAAGAAAGAAGCTTCTATTGTTATTTTATTATTCACTTGCTACTTCACTGCTTTGCTACCTTCTGCCCATCATAAACTGTTTCTCCTCTGGAATGCCTGTCTGCCAAGCCACCCTGCTTTGGAGCCAGTGGTTTATGGACTAAAACCTCTACAAACTGTGAGCTAAATGAACTTTTCCTTCTTAACTTGTGGGTGTTGGATATTTTATCTCAGCAACAAGAAAAGTAACTAAGACAAGGCCATTCTCTCCATTTTTTGGAAAATATTTTTTGAGAAAATTAGGTGATTTGTTGTAGAATTTACTGCATTCTTCAGTTTTCAACCTCTAATGGAATCTATCTCAGCTGTGATAGTGGTTAAAAACCATTAGGGGAAAGACAGACAAGAAACTTCATAATGAATGATAAGGGTGATGATCCCACAGCCCACTGATCAATCCCAACACCTCAAAGTAATCTAGTGTTTACATCACCTCCTATAATGAATTCTTACCAGAAAATGTAACTTGCATCCAATGGAGCCTTCAGCTGTAGATACCAGAAAATAAAAAAGACAGAAGAAATGAAAAAGCACATAATAGCACATAAATGTACCAAACATTTATTTAACTTTTATTTGATTACTCTGGTATTAACAGGCATTATCCAGTGATATTTTCCACAAGGGTTACTGAGACATGGTTGTATTTATCTCTAAGTGAACTCAGCCGATGACTGTAATTGTTCTGTTCTGTTGTCCGTTTTCTGTAGATTTTAATCTGCTTCCTAATAATCACTGAGTGTCCCATAACAATTTTTGAATGCCTTTGTGATCTTCCTCCCTAGACTTCTTCCTTGACCCTAACTTTGCCCACAGGTTCTTTTTATTTAACTGTGTTTTAAGAAACCAAACATTGACCTTTTTAGTGTTTATAAAACAAAAGTTAAAATGGCTCTATGTTAAAAAAAAAAAAGTTAAAGACTCCCATTAGTAAATACACAAATAGGAATAACCAGACTGGATCATTGAATGTTTCATTTTTCCTTCTTTTTGTCTCTCTGTTTCTCTGTCTCTCTGACACTCTGTCTCTTTCTTCTCTCTCCTTTTTCCTAATTCTTGATTGCACTCTGCATAGCAGAAGCGTCTAGAAAAATGAAGTGTGACCCAGTGTTCCTACACTGATCACAGTAGATAAAAAGTTTGGTCATAACTTGTGCCAATAATCCATAGCCATGTCCACGAAAGCTGGAAAAATTAATTCCAAGGTAGAAAAACTCAGGCCTGCATACAAATCTGGAAGCCTGGTAGGAATGAACCTGGCTTAGGTCATTAAGGTCAAGTGAGTATAACAGCTTCACTGTTGGCATTCCCTTCTTGAAACACCTTTTTCCTTTGGATTCTCTGACCTGACCTTATTCTATTTTTCTCCTACCTCTTGGGACACTCCAATCTTTTTGCTGGCTCATCCTCCTCTTCCTGACTGGGAAATATTAGAGAATTTCAAGGCTTGATCCATTGCCTTCGCCTCCTTCACATTCTACATCTCCTCCATACTTATGGTTTTAATTATTATCTATATGCTGATGACTCTTAAATTTATATCTCCAGCCTTGACTCTCCTCTGAGCTTCCAAACATAAATCCAATTGCCTAGTCAACATCTTGACTTGGCTATCTTGCAGCACTTCAAATTCTGCATGTCCAAAAACTGAACTCATACCTTCTCCCTCAAAACCTGGTCCTCCCCCAGCATTCCCTCTCAGTGAATAGCTCTGGCATCCAGAGAGGAGCATGTCAGGCCCTTGGCAGCTAGATTCAACACCTCCCTCTGTCTCTCTGTCATATCCATTGAATCAGTAAGTGCTGCTGACTCTCATTTCCAAATCGATCCATGTCTCTTCATTCTTACAGATGCCACTGTAATTTGAGCTTTCTCAATCTCACTCCTGCATTACCTTAAGAGCCTCCTACTCTCCCTATCTTCAGTCTGTGTCCAAACTATTCTGCAGCCAGGTTCCTTTTAAAAAACATGCATATGGGTTTATAACTCTGTCATCTTCTCAGGATCTTTGGGATGAAGTCCAAAATCTTTTCTTTAGTTATAAGGCCCTAGCTTATCTATCCTCCACCTCCTTTCTCCATCTCATTTCAAAATCCTTTTCTCCTTGTTCCTTGGAATTTAGTCATACTGATCCTTACCAGTTTGGGCCTCAGGCTCTTTGCACATGCATTTGATTCTGGCAGAATTATTCTAGTCTTTTCTCCTCTTTTACCTGACTAATGCCTCTGTATCTTTCTGAATTTGCTTCTTGAGGAAATCTTCTTTGGCTGATTATAGGTCTATTTAATGACATGTTCACAGTCTTTACTCTTTATGATAAAAAATAATACAATGTAATTGTGGAAACCAAGATCTAGAAATGTTAAGGGACTTGCTCGGGGCCCAAGAAGTGGTTGTATGGAAACACACTGGACTACTCTCACTTTTGTAGCAGCTAGATCTTGTCAAGTGCAAAAAGTCCCGTATCAAGTTTGCTTTCCAAATGCTGGTACTGGCTGGAATGAGTTAAGAGAAAAAGAATAAGGTAACTAAAGGGAAAACAAGTAAGACATTTGAAAAAAGCAGTTGGGGATTATATAATTTTATATGGGGTAGAGACTTGGGGAGAAAAGATTTAAAGTTTTCACAGTTGATGAGGCTATTATAGTGCACATGGCAATAATAGCATTTTTTTCAAATAGCCACAGGCTACGAAAAGATTATATTTTGAGATTTTTGTAGCTGGGAGAGTTTGGCTTGACAAAAGAGAGACCTATTAGAGATTTGAACAAAGCACAGAGTTAGCTCTTTGCACAGAAATGCCTTAAAAGAAGATCAGTGACTATCTAAGGTACTTAGTGGTTCAGGCCTTGACCTACTTGGGGCAGGGAGCTGGTCCAGTGGACCTACTGAGGTTGGAATGAATGAATGAATGAATGAATGAATGAATGAATGAGAAAGTGAGACTTGCTGTCTGTCACAGCCTAGATCATGCTCCTACCCAGCCTGGTGTGGAAAAAGAAATACTGAGTGGCATGTGTCCCCAGGTGGTATCACCTGATCATGCTCATTTGGCCTTATCTGGCCCCCAGGTGTTTCCATTTATTTCTGATAAATTGTCAGCCAAGAGTAAGCTCTGGGGTGGGAAGTGGGAGAATGACTGGAGGAGTGGGCAATACCCCAGATGTTTTCCAAGAAGACAGGAGAAAGTTATTCCTCAGTACTAATATATTTCGTCATCCTTTCTGCCTGCAGATGTTCAATTTGGAAACACTTCCAGGTTCTCTTTTCACGCTTAAAATAAAATAACTTGTGTATTTAAGGTACCCACCGCCAAGTCATCCCCAGGGCCATATCTCTTTTGCATATGGATGAAGGATTAGGAGCTCAAGAAGATCCTAAAGTTTACTGGCCATGTGTCTTCTGGTTTAACCGGGCCTGTGAGCTTTGCTCTACCAAAAATTAAGAAAAATGATAATCATCAGTGGTGCTAGTCACTGAATTCCTTCTATGTGCCATGTAAAATCAAATCACTATGGCAATGTTGTAAAGGCTGTATTAAAATCCATTTTATAAATAGGGAATTTACCCAAAGATTGCCATTTCCCCAAGTTCATAAAACGACTAAGTAACAGAAACAGGTTCAAACCCAGAGCTTTGTGACTTTAGTTAACAACTGTAACATTCTCAGAGCTTTCTTATGAGCTAGCCACTCATTAAACCTTTCAGAGTAGTTCAGTTTTGCAGGTGAGGAAACTAAGGCACAGGCCACACAGCCAGTAAGCAGCAGAGTGCCAAGGCCCAGCATTCTGCCTTCAGAGCTGGCGTCCCAGCCAATACTGACTCCAACCCCTTGCTGTATTGCATAGATAGCAAGGGTTGGAAGAATGCAAATTTTACTTTGATGATCTTATCCCAGCTTTCAATATACAAGGCACAAACCTCTCTTCCCTGTGTAGTCTTATCTTTGTGTTGATCTTCTGTTGTTTAGGCAGCTACGGGCTCCTCAACCCGTGAGAGTCTTTACATGAAAGTCATTGGCTGGAGGTGCACGGCTGTGGCTCCAGTTCATATCTCTCCCTGAGTTGGACATCCCAGAAAGGACACTCTGTTCCACAAGGCTGTCTTTCTGGCGCAGGCTTTTATCTGGGAAAGGATGAGCCTCGCAGCAGAGTTGAAGCTGTCTCCTTGCTTTGTTTATGTGAGTCTCCCTCCAGGACTGTGTCTGCTTCTGGGGCAGATGTGCCCTGCCAAACATTCCAGCTCTCCATGCTGGCTGTGTGGCCCACCTACCTCCTGAGTTTTCAACAGCTTCTCTGCCCTGGATAGAGTGGTGTCTCGTAACCATTTGGAAACTGCAAAAGTTTCCTTGGCAGGATGAATGATTGACTCGGCAACATGTTCTTGCCTTTTGGAGTTGCCCTCCAATTTTTTCAGGCTTGATTCCGTAAATCATTTCGTCTTGTGTAAATACTGGGCTACAAGTATGGATGATCTCAAAGGCAAGGATTACATGAAATCTCATTTGGGAATCTGTCCTCCTTTCAACAGATTACTATAGCTTTAATTTGTGAATAAAAATGTTCTTAAGTACATGTCGAGGCACAGGTAGTTTAGGACCTTTGAGAAAAAGTAGAATATGCTTCTCCAAGAGGCTTAGAGAAAAGGAACTTGTTTCTTTATTGAGATCCACTTCATCATGGAAAGCATTTAAGGCCCTATTCTGCCCAAGGACTCATGGGGCAGCATTGAGAGAGGATGGAGTGGAGAAAATTGAAATGATTTGAAAGAGATAAGTAAGCAGGAGAATGTCATTTAGAATATCCCTTTTCTTTCTGCCATTCCAAGGAGATGGAAATTTTGTGTTAGGTCAAGGTTATATAACACCAAATTGAAATACTGTTGGGGGTAACTCTCTGAAGTATTGCTTATTATAGCTATGCTTATTTTCCCTCATTCCAACAATAACAGAATTTGTTGAAGGAAGGCTGTGATGAAGAAGGCCCACCAACCACAGGTTTGGTAAATGTCTCAGCAGGGAGGATGTTTCCTCGACATCTCTCCTCTTCCTTGACCTGAAGACAAAAGGAGTGTCCATGTGCAGTGACTGTACACTTTTGAAATGAACATTCTTGAATGTTGAATGTTAGAAACTAATATTTGGATTTTGGAGTGAAAGCAGGAGTGCTTACCTTTTAACAGTACTTAGAACAGAAGACCTAATTCGGTTTTTAGGGTTAGAGCACACACAATTCAGTGAGACCCAATGTGTTTAATATACATGTGACAAAATATTTTATTTCCTTTCTTTCTTCTCCTCCCCCCACCTTCCTTCCAAGGTGAGAAAATCTTGTTGAACTATACCCCAGAAATGGAATTTTATAAGTTATATTATTATTATTATTTTTAAAATTTAGTTTTTGGGTACCAGGGATTGAACTCAGGACCTTATGCTTGCCAGGGAGGCACTATACTGCTGAGCTAAATCCCTGGCCCTATAAGTTATATTATTAAAGCTATGATGATAAATGCCTATCCAAAAATGATGGATTTGATATGTGAGGAGGAAAAAAGAAAATGAAAACCTGTAAGTTAAACCTTCAAAATGATATTTTATTTAAATCTCACAAAATTTTTTCCTTTTCACCAGTGAAGGAACAGAGACTTAGAGATGCAAATATTGTAAATCCTTCCAAGCTTTCAAATTCAGAAAAGAAAATATTCCTTCAAGTCCCTGATTACCTCCTTTATTCCCTGAGTGAGATCACTGTAGCAGACTTCCCATCACCTTGGCACCCTGGCCCCAGAAGGAGACATATCTGTCTATTGTTTTTGTTGTTGTTTTTTAGTACTGAGTATTGAACCTGGGGCATTCACACTGTGCTACAACCCAGTGTCCTGCTTTTAGGACTTTTATATTGAGGCAGAGTGTTGCTAAGTCACTAAATTGCTCATGCTAGGTCCTCCTGCCTTGGCCTCCCCCAGTTCTGGGATTACAGGCACATATGCCTCCTCGCCTGGTTTTTAGATCTGTTCTTGAATTAGGCTTCTAGGTGAGTACTTCAGCTCTGCTGGTCACTCACTGTGTGATTTGAAGGCAAATTACTGAAACTCTTTGTACTTTAGTTTCCTAATCTGCAAAAAACATGGCACTGTGCATACTCAACTCATAGGATTTTATGTTAAATGAAATAAAAATGTTTTGCCTAGTGGCTTAAAAACAAAAACAAAGACACTTTCTCATTCTATATGGATCCTGCATTATGTCTAGTCTTTAATTACTTTAGCATAAAATCGCATGGAGATTCTTATGAGAGGCCAATAAAACCACATACAAGCATGACTAGATAGACTAAAGGTGTGAGGGGATCCGATCCATGACAGCGTGGGAACACGGCTGACCATGTTTCTTTTTCAAACAAATTAGAGATTCAAAGTTAAGGAGCCAGACTAGAACGAAGGTGAAGATTCTGGGGAATTACAGTGAAGCCCAGTTCTTGCAGTCACAAAGTACCAAAAACTATCAAGAAGGATCCAGACTAAGGCAATGTCTCTGGGGTAGCTAATTTCATCCCTGTTATTACCACAGCATGATTTTTAAAAAGAGGAATTTAAAAGAACTCAGTTTTTTAAATGTTGTGCTTTGTATAGTTTCAAGAGTGAGCTATGATCATTGCACATTGTATAGATGTGTTGAAATATCATACTGAGCTTCATGACTATGAACAATTATTATGTGTCATTTTTTTAAAAAAGTGAGCTGTGAAACACTGTCCTAAGCCAGAAAAAACAAGTTTGCCGTTCTATGAGGGTATTCTTAAAAATTTTTTTGAATAACTGTCATTAATTATTTGATTTACATTGAACATTTTGAATTTTCCATTATGTGAAGTGTCTGAAGTCTTTTTGCCAAGAGCAATGAAAATAGTGGTAAGGAAAAAAAGGCAACAAAACACCCTTTTGTATAAACTCCATTTATTTCTGCACGATCAGATCACATTTTCTGCACCAAACATGTTGATGGAGAGAATCCATCCTGGGGATGTCAATCAATTTAAAATTTCTTTAAAATAGATGCTTTTTTTCTTACTCCTAGATTTTTCTTTAATTCAAGAGTTTCCTATCTGACTGTGCCCCATCTGAAACTGCATTTTCGGGTCATTTTATTAAGCATTTCCCCTTCAGCAAATGAGATCATCGCTCCCTGCTTGTGGGCTGGGGTAGGGTGGGATTAGTGAAAATGAAGGTCAGTCCTTTTCTATCTCCATAGGGACCATGTTGTCTTAGTTTTGATCATGTCTCCAAAATTAAGATTTCTGCATAAAACCCTCGTGTCTGTGTTTGGCTGGCAGGTTTATGGCTGACCAAACAGTGCACTGGCCAGTGTTCTGGTTGGCTGCATGTTTATACAGACTGTTAATCAGATTGGGGAGGGGGTAGTGAACATGGGGACAGTCTGTGAGCTGGAGCGGTCCTGTTTGCTGTCGTGTGCAAGGGCCTGCACTTTGTTACTACAAATTACATAATGACATGTTACATTTCAAAGTGTATTTTTACTTCAGGGAAAATTAAACCAATAAACAGACAACCCTGGTGGAAAAAATAAAAGAAAAGGGGAAAATAAGATCCCTGGTTTCCAGATCTTCCTCCTGGAAAGGTTCTTAATTAAATTGTAGCTATAAACAAATCTTTGTTTTATTGAAGAGAGCCATCGTGTCTAAAAGCTATTTTTAAAAATTAGGATGTGAACATTTGCTGGACAAGGGTCTGGTCCGTGTTATGTATTTTATGATCTGTGCAAAATGAAAAGGCAAGCTTGTGTGGTGATGGTAGATTTTCAATTTTTGATTGCTAATCCCTCTCAAATGTTGCTCCTGCTTTGCCTAAATGGTGCCTGTACACACAGGAATTATTGTAGTTTTTTCCACATACTAATTCACACAAAACTGTTTACAGTTAGCATGAAGTTACCAACTTTGGATTTTAGACCACATAGGAAGTTGGGTCTTCTGCATACTGTCTGCATTTTAAGCAACTTTGAAACTTTAAAAAAAAATCTGACCCTTTAAATCAACTTCCAAACCTATCACTGAATACTTATGAATTCAACATTAATTCTTTTCCATAAACTGTTGAAATTAAGTCTACATTCAGGATCCAAGGTTATGATAGCCCTTTGGAACGATAATCATGCCCATTTATAACTCAGTTAGGCATGTATGTATGTGTCCAAACTTTTTTCATCATAAACTATGTTATCAAAACAGAATGTGCCCTTACTCTCTTTCCCCCAGCTAGTGGAGGACTAAGAAGGACACTTACTCACTGGATTTTAAATGAGTTATTTGGTCAAGATATGCTGTTACCAGAACCATTTGGTCTGAAATTCACTGGATTTGTTCAGGTGTTTGAGTTCTACCAGGGAGAGCAGCAGTCCAGGAAACGGCTCAATGAAATATTACCCCTATTATATTTTACAAACACCCTGTGATCTTACAATTCTTATGTGGAGTTATTATGTTACTTAAGATACTTTTTTCAATATAGTTCACACAGTGAGAAATCACAAAACCAATTGAGATAGACTAAGTCTTCCTGTTCAGTTTATTTATTTTTAAATTAAAGATATTTACATTTTTTGTTTCACATCTTTATTAGTGCATACTGGTTATATAGGTTAATGGGTTTCATTCTGGCCAAAAGAAACCTCCACCTCTCAGATGGAGACAAATAATAGGGTTTTGAAAATTAGGGTTAAAATTTCAGATTTTAGCATGACTGGGAAAAAAAAGAATGGGTAGCAAAATACAGGACAAACATGTAGTGTAGCTTTTGTGTATAAAAATGGACCCTTTGAGATGATGTTATTTGCTGGCAATGGACATACAAATGCATAAGACACTCCTGTTTTATTCTGTGGCAAAGAATACTTTCCCTCTCATGTTAGATTCTTAACAGTTTCATTTGAATAATTAATTTAGACTATTACTGAGTTAAGAACCACTGTGTGAGACATTCTTATGGGATTTTACTTGACTATAGAGGAAACAAGAAAGACCACCAGACTTTTTCAATGTTGATAAACTTGCTTTCACTGTTACCAAGCCAAGAGCAGCCTAAAGTGAAGTCAGGTATTAATTCAAGGCTTTCATTAAGTGAATGATTAATCCAATAAGAGAGCTTTTGATCCAATAAATAGTCTAGGAAATACCTAATAAATGAAGATATGCTCGTGAATGGTTAAAATATTTTATTCTAGTTTTGTGCTTGGCCAGCATTTGAAGTGATAGATGGAGGGAAAGACACATCATAACCAGGTTGGATGAATGAGTAAAAACTGCAATGTAACAATAACAGCAATGATGAGGTCTTTCCTCTTATTCTTTATGACTGGATGTTCTCAATATACCCAGGTTGACATCGTCTCCCTTTTACCCATTTTGCCATCCATGGCATGGTTTATGTCAAGGTTCTTGAGGAAGTTCACCATCAGCACCACAGCTCCTCTTCTAGATGGGGAAAGAAAGAGGGTTAAAGTAGAAGGAAGGGTAAAAGTTCAATTCCCCTATGGCAATTCAGATTTTGAAAACAGTGTAAAAGAGTGGTAGTGGCCCTTTCTCTTTTAACTTTGAATTTAATTCTTAAAAAGTATCTGGATCTATTTCCATCCATCCGTCATCCAAACTTCTAACCAAACATCCATCCATCCATCCGTCTTTCCCTATCTCTTTTCTTTCCATCCTGCCCTCTTTTTCCAGAAATAAAACAGGTACTAATGCAAAAGTCTGAAATTAGATCTTATAAGCTAGTACTACTCCTGGGTGTTTTTCCCTATTAAAGAAAGGTGGAGATTTTCTTCCTTGCTTGGCTATAATTTTCTCTCTTATGATACTTGTCCTTAATGTGATATGACATGCAACCTCTTTGAAAATGTTGATCAATGGGGTTCAGAGAAATCAAAGTTCACTTTTAAAAAGATAAAATAAAGATTTTTTATATGGAATTGATAGCTAATTTCTGTGAATGCCCGTTGTTCATATGCATGCAAATCTGTTTAAGGTACTATTTTAAATTGTAAACAGTGCACACACATATAAAACCCACGTGTTTTTAAATGCTGCTTAACATTTTAAAGCACATACTTAGGGAGAAAGCCAGAGAGTTAGGGAACTTAATATGCATCATAATAGCATGCAACCTGAAAAATAAAAATTTTCTTGAAAGCTTAACTGGCTTTGCAATGCAATAAACTAATCAAGTGACATTTCATACCAGGTATATGGCTATGAGTGCAACATGCAAATGTGCTATTTAGAATATTTTACTGATAATGAACAAGCCCACAGGTTTACCGTTTTATATTTGTTCTCTTAAAAACCATAAAACTCATTTTGAAAATGCTTATTTAAATGGGTATTATTAAGTCTTTATCAGCTCTGAGCATTCAGTCCTCTGCATCCAGAAATTTCTCAATCTGACAGAATAAGAAATGCATTTACATGGCCTAAGCTCTTAAATTGTCCCTTTCAATTAATGCCCCATCATGGAGCAATCTGGAAACCATTACTCAGTAACTCTTCATTATAATTGCTTGCAGCTGAGTATCCAGCCCTTGGTAATATAAGAATAAAAGAAAACTCAGTTAGTAACAAGTGCAATTGATTCCATTCAGAATTCCCTTGGTGTTTTGCCATGTTTGGCCGGCATAAGAGGAAACACGAGGTCCCCCCTCCCCACCATTGGGGCCAGGAAATGAATTGGCAGACATAAGATGGTTTGTGTGGTGTGCGCCTTCATTTTTCAGCTGGTCCTTATTAAAAATGAGACGGTGGGGCTCCTGCTTTCTCTCCCACTGGCTACATTTTTTTTTTGGAGGGCTTTTCTGGTAATAGATAAAACTACAAAACTTCAATTTGCTACAAACTAACAACATCCAGAAACTGTCACCTTCCATGGCCATAGCCCATCCGGGGACTTACTCCCGCCAAGGAGTAGATTTTAGAATTTATTCCCTCCTACCTTGATCCTGTCTGTATGAGAGCTCAGTCCCTGGTGCATCGTGTACAGGTGGGGAGTGTTTCTGTGTTTGGAGGCTATCAATCACCGCCTCTAGAAATGGAAAGATCTAAATGAAGATAGATGAAAATGTGAAAATATGATGTGGTAAACTTCCTCCCCACCATGTTTCCTATGAAAATCAAGGACTTGGCTTTTGAAAATAGTGGAAAGAAAGGAGGAGATGTTCCTATTGCTCTTTCACTTCAGAGACAGTGCAACTTGGTGCTGAGGCTGAGGGCCAGTGTCCCCTCCTGGGTTCCTGCAGACTGGACTGTCGGCACAATCAGCTCATAACTTCTTGTCTCCTCTTCTGCCTTATAGATGACTGGGTTCAGGTGACAAGGACACTCATCCTCATGAATTAAAAATATGTAAATTATAAAATGCATTTTAATTGTGAAATGGATTGATGCTCAGCACAGAAAAATTGAACCTGACCGGGGATTTAGCTCAGTGGTTTTGCTGCCTGCTGCGCAAGCGCAAGGACCCGAGTTCGATCCCCGGTACAAAAAAAAAAAAAAATTGAACTTGATAAACTTTGAAGTGCTTTTAATTAATCTCCACTCTTTACTTTTATAATAATTATGGAAAAAAATCTTTCCATCAAACCAAAATGTCATTTCATTTTTATTTGTTGTGGGAAGACTGTAATCTCTATGACCAAGGAAAACTTCTATAAACATTTTAGTGTATTTCTTATATTTTGTCCGTAAATTTTTTTAGGGGAAGAGGTTGGTTTTTACTTTGGTGTGATGATTCTATATTTCCTATCCTGTCAAAAAAATTTTAAAACATTGGTGTTACAGTTATTAATCATTACCTAATTTAAAATGCCACATCAGGGTTTTGATGTAAGGTGCACTCTTGGACCCCTAAAAAACAGAAGAACAACCAAGGTAAAGTCTTCTTGCCCTTGACAGGATTGGAGGTCTCATGTGCACAGGGCCTGGTGTCACCCACTCTGTGACATGATGCTGGAGCTGGAGTCACTCACGATGGTGGACCCCTCAGCCCCGCTTTCCCAGACTCAAACTGCAGCGATTTAGGGGAACTACAAAGACGCCTCACTGGAGAGAGTCCTTCCTTTAAGAAATAAATTACAATGAAGACTTAGAGGCAGTTTTCATGAGGGCAGGGCTACTTTGTGTGTGCTTGATTTCATATATTCCTGTCAGAGATGTGAAATAATCACCTGTATTATCTTGAATTTATAATGATTAAAAATTGTCACTTTCTCTGTTCCTGTGTTCAGTGTTTCTCCAGTTTCACTTTTTTTTGGTGTGAAGACATGAAGCTTACTAAAACTTGGATTATTAAAAATGTTTAACTAATTAGAGAGAAAGATATTTAATAAAGAAATCAGCTGAAGTCAAATACCCTTGTCCAGTGACTATGAATTCAAGCCAATTAATTATATTAAGACAGTATTTCACACGGAGGGGCTCAAGAAACTGGTTTGATGAGTATACAGTTGATTTCTAATAATAATAAAAAAAGATTCATCCAGAAGCTGGGACTTCTGTGTTTGAAATAATCAGTCCCCAAACTCTGGAGAAGACTGTGGCCAAAGCAGCACAGAGCTACTTGCTTGTCTACAGATTTCCCCCCTTGAAAGTCTCCTCTCTCCTTTATGGGAACCTGTCAAGGATGACCCCTGCTCCTTTCTAAACCATGCAGGGCTGTCTCTAGGCTATTTACAGGCCTTTTGCTTTGTTTGAGGTTTTCAGCACCTTTACTCAACCCCCCCACACCAAGCAGTATTTAAGCAATTCTTCTTTTTTCAATCAATCAACAGATATTTCTTGAGGTCTAATTGAGAGGAATTCTCTACCCCAGGCTACTACTGCTGATTACTAATATTTGTGGCCAACTCTTGGATTTTAATGACTTCTAAAGGTCTTCTCTTTTCAATGAAAATTATATCTAGCAATGCTGAGTAATTTAAAATGCTGAGAAAAGACTGTATTTTAAAAAGAGGTGAGGCAGAGTCTCATTTTTCACTGTACATGGAATTTGTTTATCTATGTGCCTAATGATAAGTTCTTGAAGTGAGTTGTTTTATTTTACTACCACACATGGCCAACGGAGAAGGGGACAAGAGGAGCACATCAGTAAGAGCCACCTCTCAATTCTTTGTAGAGGGGTAGAATTACCTGTAGAGGTTGCAAACCCGAGGCCCATGGGCATCCACCTTCACACATGTTTGGTTAAGCCCCAAAGTATTTTTAAAATTTGAATTTGTTTTCATCATCACTGAATAATTTATACAAGAATATTTCTCCCGGATTCTCTTGAAAATCAGTAAGGACTGGCCACATTGGGCCCCAAGTTGCCTGATGGCTGTGAACAGGAGTGAGGAGTAGCAGCCCCTTCTTACAGGGCAAGTGCCCTTCAGTTTATTGCCAGGATCCACCCCATCAGCATTGCTTTTCAATGCCTTGCTGACCCCTGCCTGCCGTTGCGTGTGAGGCCTCTGCCATATTTCAGGGCTACTTGAAATTTCCCAATTGCTCTCTTTATTCATCATCAGTGACAAAATTCAGTGCTGCTTTATAGGTACTTGGGTGTGGACTGCAAACTCAGATCTTCTTGACCAACTTGGACTCACATGTCCCTCAAGAGGGACTATCAAGGAAGGTGGGAAGGAGGCCCCTTTCCATCCACTGAAGGAGGAAGACGGGTTCTTGTTTTCTTTTTCCTGTCTCCACTGGCTGTGAAGAATATAATTGAAAAAAGGAACTGAGATGGGTGGCCAGGGAGTAAAGGGAAGAAGTAGGACAAATCCTCAAATGTATCTTGAACAGTTAAATTGCAAAGGGCATTTTAATAATACCACAGAAAATCTTTCCAGTGATTTGAGCACAAGATGTTCCAGGCTAAGCACTGCACAAAATGGCTCTCCCTACACAATGGAACGTTTCTGTGAGGGACTGAAGGGTGTGGGCTGAAGACCATGACAGTGAAAGTCTGACAAGTCCCTAGTCTCTTCCAGAATCCAGGTTATTCTTGTTTAGAATGAGGAGTGAGCCCACAGATGGTGGATTTCCTCAGGACAGTAGAATCTAAAGGGGAAAATAGCCTTTTCCTTAACCCAGTCCCCCTTCCTTGACCTTTATGCTGTGGTTTGGGAAGAAAAGGTGATCATGCTAGTTCATGCATTCTTCCAACTTCGAGATCCCCTCCCTCCATGGGGACTCTAAAAATCTGATTTGGATTGGCAAAACTGGCTGAATGATGACCAAATCAAATCTGAGAACTCTCAATATTAAAGATTTCCAGCCCTTACCATCTATAAAAGTAAACAATATAAAGTTACACTCAAAATAGGAACAGTAGGGGAAAAGGTCTCTCAGGGTTTACCATGAAAAGTAAATTACGCCCAAGACTTTTGTGACTGTAAACTCGCTGAGATCCTGGCATCATACAGTCATTACTCAGAGAGAGTCTTTCTCACAGTTCTTCTGATGTTTTGGTGTCTGCATTCGCACACACACATCTGGGCTCGCACAAACCACCTGAGTCCACACCGTGCATAGCACTGACATCTCACAGTAGATAACAAATGAGATGATACCAGAAAATTGCTTTGTCTAGCTCAGCAAATTCAAACTCCCCAGATGTACCTCCCTCTGATGCTGGGACTAGGGAAAGAAAAGAGTAAAGAGCAGGTGACACAGCAGATCTGTAGCAAAATATCAGCCACAGCTGTGTACTAAAAAGGTACTAAAATTTTTGTGAGCCACTTACCAGTTAGGTCTCATGCCTAACTTCCTGTCATGTCTGCTGAATTGTTTTAAGTATACACTCACATGTCAACTGTAACAAAGGAGCTATCCTTCCTTCGTAAGTCATTTGGTCATATCTTTTCCTTTCTGCTCTTTCTTAGAATATGCTCCCCAGGGGCAGGCCCTGGATACCCATATGAAGATGTCAAGAATGAGAGAGCCTGCAGACAGCAAGTCAGCCATTTTTTCATCAGGTCTTCATTTTCCATCAATGATGAAATGGTCAAAAGGGCCCTGTCTCAGTCACAATATCCAGCGTCCACGATTTAAATGAGGAGAGGTTATTTTGGCTCAGGGTTTCAGTCTGTGGTGGCTGGATCCTAGGCAGAAACAGGATGGCAGAGGGGCATAGAGGAGGAAAAAGCGCTCAACCTCTGGCAGCCAGGAAGCAGAGAAAGAAAGGAAGAGTCAAGGACAAGAATACACTCATCCAGGACCCATCCCCAGAAACCAGACTCTAACAACAAGTCCGCTGTGGACTAATCCCCTGAAGAATATAGCACCCCTGTGATCCAATCACCTTCCAAATGCATGAGGCGTTTGGGGGGCATTTTAGTTCTGAACCAGGACAGGCTGTAAAAGCCATTGTGACAGAAGCTGTGGGGGAATTTCCCAAACCCGTGTCCCTTGCCTTTCAGGCTTACACATTTAACTCCGTTTTCTAACCCCAATTGCAATTAAGTGGCTGAGTTCAGTTCTGAGAGGCATGAGTAGCAATGACTTGTACTACTTTACAACCTGGCTTATTAAACCTCCTTCTTGTGTTCACTTCTCTGTCAGCTGATTGGGGTGGGAATGACTTTTAGGACAATTCTGGGAGTTTTGGGAGTTGCTTAGTGAAGATGCCAAACAATGAGATTGAAAGAGTCTTGGTCTAGTCCCCAAATCCTCGTAGGGAGGGTAGCTCCCAGTCAGGAACAATCTCACTGGACTGTGACATGGATGAGAAATAACCTTTTCTTTTGTTAAATGATTGGAATTTCTGAAAACTTCTGATAGAACAGTTAACATTACTTTAAATAATACAACCATTAATCTGGGATTTTCTGAAAGAAAAAAAAAGTGATGAAATAAGACCCAGGAACAATCTGTAGTCAATGAAGAATGCAGATTATGAAGAGTGGGGAACAAAAAAATTCACAAATCTTCCACAGTCTTCAGTGTATATTACCATCTGGAGCAGAAACTTCATATCTGCTACAGATCTGCAAAGAGCCACCACATATTCTCCAAACAGGAAATGCCCATAGCTTAGAGAGACTAATATCTCTCCATGCAGTCAGGTCCCAATGACCCTCATAGGTGCTCACTTGGGAAACGTCAGAGGTCCAGATTGTAAAAGTCTTGGAAAATCTTGCAATTGGCCAAGAGCATAGCATAGAGTCTGTAATAAGGTCCATTCCAGAATTACAACCTTTATCCATACTATTCTGGAAATAATAGAAAGTATTTGAATGTGGATATTATATTAATGACAGATTAGGAGGAAGAAAAACATATAGTATAGAAAGTAAAGATTTGGAATATATTGGCTATAATGGTTTTAGAAAATTTGGGGAAGGGGGACTCATGCTTTCACAAAATTCAACAAGTTCCTCACTTTAAAGGAAGGAGACTAGAGGCGTGAAAGAAATAAAGTCTGAACTTACCCTGGCTTTATTACTGTAGAACATTCCTCGAGTATTTCCTGAATAATTTTGTCTCCATATAGCTGGATCTCTTTGCATCCCTGGGATGGGAATGAATTTGCAAGAATGCTCTTCCAGAGGCTACTGTGCTCCTGGGAGACAGTGTTTACAGAAACAGTCACCAAGTATATGTTTGGGATTGTTTGAACCCCTCTCTCCTCTCAGGCCTAGATATGGAAAACTAAGACACAGAGGAGAATTTCACTTTCAAATACTGGAAAAATAATCCTCTCTTAAAAGCATTATCATTTGGTTAAATTTAATTACATTATATATATAATACATATTATATACAGTACTTATATATGAGGATATGTACCTTTTTAAATTCAAACAGCTAAGCACAAAGCTTTTTCTCAAACAAAATTTCTTAGATATTTTCAGGAAAAAAAAAGATAAAAATTGACTCTAAAATTTCTTATAGTTTAAGGACTTCTAGACTCTGGAAAAAGACGCTCCTTTGGTCCTGAGGAGACCATAGTTTAAATTAGTTTGTTCAGTAACTTACACTTTCCACTGTGTAAATTGCCTTTTATTAGCTCCTTTAACTGACTGAGAAAGACTCTTACCTATGTCACCTTTCAAAACCAAGGAACTTGATGAATGGTAGATATCCATCTGCCTTTTCCTCATTTCTTGCTGTAAGTAATCTACCTCTACTTTCCTCATTGACAATAATGTGCATTCAATGGAGATCACAGACAATTAATGGTTTTAGTTATGCACTGTTAGCATAAATTTAATATTTAAGTCTTATCTGTGACGAACTACTATGTTAACTATTTGTCTTTAAAATACTTTGTATATGTATAATGTTTGTATAATATACCCATAGAGACATCACTGTGTATATCTCCTATGTGTTCTGCATCTTATAATCTGGTGAATGTGTAGTGGCCATACTGATAATGGTCTAGCTCTCTGTCTTGTGTTGGGGGCCTTAAAAGAGATATGTTATTTACTCTGCTCTAGGTCCCTTTTCTGAGGCTAGAAATGTGTACATATGACAATTCCTAACTTATTTCAAAGAAACAATAGAAGAGTATTGTCCTATATATTAAAATTGTGAGTATTCTGGAGAATCTAGGGTCTGTTGGTAGAATAGTAGGGAAAACTGAAGGCCAATATTATCAAGAAATTAAAGATTCTTAGAATTCTTTTAACATCATGAAAGGCATCGTACATTCCTGTGCAATCTGGGAAGACAGAGCAATAACAGAATGAAGCAAAGCTGACAGATACTATGGTCAGAGACAGATGCTCACTTGCAGAATGGAAAAAAATGGAAGTTTGGTTCCATTTGTACAAGTAATGCACCACAGCTACACAAGGAAATGGTACGTACAGAAAGTTCTTGCCACCTGTCCACGAAATATTCTAAAGCATTCTCGGAATTGGCCACTGGACCACCACCAAGAGCATCAGAAGCATCACCAGGAATATACATTTTCAGGTGCATCCCAGACATACCAAATCAGATTCTCCAGGAGGGGTTTCTCTCACCCATCCTGTAACCTGCCTCCAGTGGTTCTGATGAGGACGGAAGTTTCAGAGCCATTGTGTGAAAGTGCACTAAAGTGGAAGGCACAGCTCCACCATTCTTGCAGCTACCTTCGGTCTTGCAGTCCCTTCACAGCATCGGCCTCTTTATATACTGTGTGCCATTCTAGTATTTATAGACACAATTTTTATGTCAACTACTTCCTAAATAAAAGCTCAAGTGAAGATATAGCCATCTATTTCAATGTTAGAGAAAATCTAGCTAGTTGGATGATTTTCTGTCCATCTTCAATGGACACTCTCCTAAGAGATTTTCAAAGATAATTTTGACTGTATTTGGTCTTCAGCTTATGGTGATAATTTTGAACCCCAGGCAGGTGTGACAGATCCTATTCCACCAGTCCTGCCTCCATCCTCACTCTTATCTCACTGTTCTGGCTTCCAGTCAAAAACACTTCTGCCTTGGTAGCCCAGTGGACACCAAGCCCCCACACTCTGCTCAGTGGATGCTGTGCCATACAGTGAAGATTCATCTTTTGCTCCATGCTCATTAAACTTCAGATGTCTGATCTACAACACGGTATTCTTGAAGAGTTCACATATTCTTTCTTCTATTTTCCAGGTGCTTTAAAACACAAGTTTCTCCCAGCAGTTGTTCTACTGTACCTGGGATGATCACCTTGCATCTTAATTTCATATTACTAAAAGATTTCTTATTTAAATATGATCCTAGAAGTCTCAGGAGGGAAGCCTATCTAAGATTTCTATTTAAGTCTAAAGGCAACTGAAGGAAGCATTTTTCTGGACTGCAGCAATAAATGCTCACATGGTAAAGATCCATGAAAATTTTGTTATTTTACTGATGTGGAAGACAAGGGAGATTTGTGCTCAATACTACTTTTTATGTGGGGACAAACCCATCCTACATGGTCTCCTGACATGTGCAAGGGTAGTCTGCTTTGTTGTATTTAACTACATGTCTTGGATAGAAATGAAAGGACTAGAAATGGATGAAGGGAGAGAGTGTGTTATAGCATAGAGTGTTTAGTGTTATAGCCTGTTTAGTCCTTGACTGCATACAGATATTATACTCTGTAACTGCCATTGAATGTTGGAGGATCCATGGGAATACAGAGTAGGCCAACTACATAAAGCTCTCTGGCTGGCTCTTTCTTTACATCTACTACCAACAAGAAACCAATAGTAGGAAAAGGTTTACAATTTGGTGGGCAAGAGATAAATGACACCAGTTTCTAGATACCTTAAGAACAAATTTTTATACATCATATGGCTTAAAATTGATCTTTCCATTTGACTTTGGTATAGGATAGGCCTAAACTAATGATGGTAGGTAATCAATGGGAAAAGATTGTGCATGAAGAATTTATAACCACAATAATGGATTGCTGTGGCAAGAAGCTCCTCCTAGCAAGAAATAAGTGAGGTCTGATCATACTCAAAGAAGGGTGGATCAAGAGCCATCTGCTTTGGCTCTGACACTCTGGGCAGATTCAATGATAATCCTGTCTGAGAAGCCTGGTATATAAAGTAAGCCATGGTATAGTTATATATCTCTGCATGGAGATTCTGAGTTCACTGTCTGTGCTGGTGTTTTCTGCTTGTGTAACTTGCCTTTTACTTCTAAGAAATAGCTCCCAGGGTGGTGCTGTTCGTTCTAATTAGCTCTCACTATCAGCTTTTCCTGAGTAAGCCAGTGTGAAGGACCAGGACTCATTGTAACCCACTGAGAGGAACTGAGCTTTGCTGACCATGCTGTTTCAGACTCCTAACATATGTTTGGGCCACTAGCCTCCCTGTGTGACTGTTGAGAATCCCAGGGCATCTACATCCTCAAGACCCACTCCCCCCAACTTACCCCTTACTTCCCAGAAAACATGTGCAGAATAATACAAGGGCATTAAATTAGACCTCATTACCTAGCCAGTTGGGCTGTCCAGCTCTCCCTCACATAATAATGAGGTCTGATTTATTGTGATCATTATTCAGGCATTACAGGTCACTAAATAACATGCTCTGCCCACACATGTCTTCTGGGCTAATAAATATCCCGAGAGGAAACATTCTTGAGGGCGTGAGTCTCAGGTTTGGATCCACAACTCCAAGCTCATTAATTGTGTGAAGGCACTTTGCCTATTGCTTACAACATCTTGGGAACAGAGACAGGGAAAGGCTAATGAACAGGACTGGGGAGAAGAAGATGAGAGACAGGGAGAGACTGCTTGATTCTTTGTCCAAAACAACCCAAGGTGGGCCCACTGGTGGAAGGGACAGGCTAAGACTGATCCCAGGCCAGTTGGCCATGAGGCCCACTCCACAGCACCTTACCCAAAGCCTTTCAGGAGCTGGACTCTGAGGTCCTGCCTTGCTTCCTTTTACTGTGTACTACTAATTTATCACTCAGAAGTTTCCTATCATTTCCTATTGCACTTTCTCACCTGAAGACCTTTGTATGTGCTGTTCTTCTCTGTCTGGAATGATGAACCCCGTTGCTCACAATGAGTCACATTTAGAGACTCAGCTTAGATGACCTCTCCATCCAGAAGCCTTCCTTGAGCTTGTAGAACCAAGCATTTCCTCCTGTACAATGTGTCATGCACTGCCATTGTCATTGACTTGGCTATCTTTGCTACATTTCAAAGATCCAATCTGAATCTCCTTGCTTCCTATATTCCAAATGCCTAGAGCAGCACCTGGGACATTTGCTTGGTGAATGAAAAAATAAATGCCTATGTGAAAAGGAAAAAAGGGTGCTGAAACTAATACCATAAATGTGGTCATGCTGGCCATAGAGGGTGATGGCATTTTAGACCTGGCAATCTCTGCTCAGGGTGAAGAGGTCCCTGGGCACCCTGGACATCACATTCCTGAGGCTCTCAGTATTCAGACACGCATCAAGTTGCTACTTGCAACCTACTTGCTGCAGTAGGTTGACATTGTCACATGCCTGGCCCCATGTTTTTCCTGCATAATCTCAAATCATAAAGTATTGAGATTTCGGTCTTAGACATAATACAATTACACAAAAATGGCAGCATCAGTGGCTTGTCACAACTTCTAGTTTGATAATGCCCACATTTAATTTTTTTTTGAACTGCAATATATATGTTTAAAGGTCTATTTTCCTTGAGGAGTACACTAGGGATTGGAAAACAGGATTAAAAATAATTCTTTGTTTCTAACTCATAATGCAAAGTGTGTGATTGGTAAGTACTAAGTAAATCTGACTGTACATCTACATTATTTATGGGGATAATTTAGGATTATTTGCTCTATAGAAAATTTGTTGGAATGCTTTAAAAATTACTAAAATTAAATGAAATCAGGCTCCTTGAATTATCCATGAGCACAGCCTCACATAATCAATACTTTAGCCATTCTGGGATGACATTACATCTCAAGACTATTTTCTAACTTAATAAGATTAGAAATAATAAACTGATATTATTTCTTTGTGAATTGGGGCCTCTGACCTGGTAATTTAATGCCTTCATTATTGTACAAGAAGAACGCAGAGAGACCCATTGAGACCCACATACCCACAACTGCATGCTGTCCAAGTGATAGCCTGATGCCTCTTGCTTTCTTCAGATGGCGGCTTATGTGTAATTGAGGAATATTGTTAACTTATTTTTAAAATACGCTGAACATTATTTTCAGGAGAGTCTCATATATATATTTAAAATAGAGAACTTTTATTGATTCAATAACAGACACCAGTGGAAAATAAGACTTACTCCCAAATTGTGTTGTTCTAGATATTTTCATGTTGGCCACGACATGAGTTTTATCATGGGGCCATGAGAAAGTTTTGCGTTTGTGTTATTTTGGTTCAGCCTAGGCTTGATGAGATTGCTGTGGTTTATGCTACTTTTTACTGCTATTTGGGAGGAAACGAGAGAAAGGGTGTTAATATCAGAAAGTGCTGTGGGGCCTGGAGGCTGAATTCCTATCCTATTTTCTCATGGACTCTGTTCCTGCCCCTTCTGAGTGAAGGATTCTCTTAAATTTGCCCATAATAAAGCACTTTCTCATGAGCCTTTGCGATTGCCTGTGCAGCTCACAGGGAATTTCCTGCTCTGCTCAAAATATGTTAGGCCCACATTCTGCTCAGGAGATTAGTCTGAGCCCCTTCTGTGAGGTATCTTCCCAGGGAGCCACCTGTGGTGGGAAACCAATGGACCCCTCGATTCCCAAGGCCACCCACCAGATTCCAGATTGGCAAATGTAGTGAAGATCATGAGAATGCCGCATGTAAAGCCCATACTAGCTGGGAAGGATGGGACTGAAAGGGGACCAGAAATGTTCTATTTAGGGATCACTGTTTAAAATGCTGAACACTAAGGGCAGGAAACCATTATAATTTCTTTAATTGTCCAGAACAATAGGAAATTGAAATCTCTCTGGGAGAATGAAAATTATTTGCCCACTGGGTTTGTTGACTGTGGGTGATGTGCAGAAACAGCTCTGTCACTGGGAAATGCTGTTGAAGATATGTAGCAGGGGTGACTTGGGCTCAGTTAAGTTTGGACACTGCCATAGTAATAACCGTCGCAGCCCACAGTGTCCCAAATGCCATTGGAAATACAATACTCTACATTCATCATCTCATTACTCTTTAAATAAACCACAATTATAAAAATGGGCATTTACTATTCCACACTCAAACACTTAGTGAGACTGCGACTTATCCAAAGTCTCCCAGGAGGGTAGAGCTAAGACTTACAATCATGTGCTCAGAGCTGTGGACTCTGTATCATTTGGCCACACCAGAAAGATGCAGGAAAAGATTAGGATTATACAGCACTACATCAGGATCAGGTGCTGTCCAGGGGAAATATTTTATTTTATTCTGTCTCTTTCTCATATAATTGGCCCCAGTTTTATAGAAGGTGGCAGTATTTTTGAAGTATCACTAATAGGAAAAAGCAGTGCTTGCTTCTGACTTGCTTTTACCAACACTCAATGCTCTTGGAAATGCTTTGTTTGGGAAAATCTCACAGTGAGCTAAAAGCACTAACATCAGATCTGAGCTGAGGTGCAGATTCTGGGGGCCCCCGAGATACTTTTGCCCATGGGAATTGGAATATAGCAAAAGTGGTACTTGCTTAGCCAATTGTTCCATTACAATGTATCTTCCAAGGTAAGAGAGTCCACCAAAGAACATAAGCAAACTGCCTCTGAATTCATGAGAGACACATGACATCACATAGCTATGAGAAGATTCATAAAACTCCTTCTGCTAGGAGGGAAGACTTGGAGATTTGAATAATAATGATGACTGTGATGAACATTTATGGAGTGCTTAGTATGAGGCAGACATTTTTCTAAATCTTTTATGTGCAATCTTAGCACATATATTGTTGTGGCTTGTGTCTAGATGTCCCCCCAAAGCCTCATGTGGTCATAGGTGGGGGCTTTTTCAGAGGTGGCTGAATCTAGAGTGCAATTACTAAGTCAGTCCATTGATTTATTTGCCTCTGGCAGCCTAGATAGAACATAAAAAGGGGCAGAAAGAAGCTGCTAAAATCACTTGTTGATCCCTTTGCTTATTTTGCTACCTTCTGCCCACTATGAACTGTTTCCCCTTTGCAATGCCTGTCTGTCATGCCACCCTGGCCGATTATGGACTGAACTAAATAAACCTTTCCTCCTTTAACTTTGGGTGTTCGGTAGTTTGTCTCAGAAACAAGAAAAATAACTAAGACTGGGCTGGGGATTTAGCTCAGTGGTTCCACCGCTTGCTCCACAAGCACAAGGACCTGAGTTTGAGCCCAGGTACCAAAAACAAAACAAAACAAAACGAAAAAACTAAGACATATATTCTTAGAGCAACTCTGAATAAACGTTATTATACAATTTATTTCTGCTTGTATTCTATTGGCTAGAATGAGCCACATGGTACAACTAGTTACAAGGGAGGCTCAAGCTCAGCTGCTACCCAGATAAAACTCAGGTGACCTTTTCTCTGCTACTGCCTCTTTGGGGAGGGTAAAGCAAAGTCCAGAAAGCTCTACTGGGCTCCATCCACAGAACCTGTAGGAATGCTAAATCTGCTGTGAGCACAAAGATAGGCTAGAAAGTGGGGAAGTTAGACACATAAGTACTGGCTTGGCAGATTAGATGGAAAGACAGGCATGGTAGGCAGTAAGTAGGGCATCACAGGCCAGCGACCATAGGACTTAACTAACCTCAGGAGAAGCAAAACATTCACAGCACAGCCTCTAAAGGAGCAGGACAGGGTGATGACAGCAGCTTGGCAGTAGCTGTATCAAAGTAGATCTGAAGGGTTCCCTTCCAGTTTGGGGTGACCTGGGAAGGGGCACTTCAACTTTGACCTGACCTTTGACCCAAAAGTAAGCTAAACATTCAGTACACTGAAAAAGAAGATATTTAAGATTGTCATGACAGTTCTTTCCAGATTTCTAAGCCCTCCCCAATTCTATGAGGGTTCAACTGTCACATCACGGCCTATCTCAGTATGTCCCCTGGAGCCTCCCAGGGTCAGAGGAAGGTTAGACACACACAGCACTGAGCCTGGCTGTCTGGGATGCCTGAACAGTCTGTTAAAATGTTTTTAAAAACCACTCACCCAACAAATATGTATCAAGTAAGGCTCTGTTTTAAGATAGCAAGCTGCTGAAGGGGTTTGGGGTGGAATGGAGAGAAGGCTGTAGTTAAGGAATATAAGAATGACAAAGCCATGGCTCTAATCCAAGAAGTCCAGTGGTCTCAACACAATCCCTTATGTGAGCAGATAATTCTTCTCTGCTGTTATGTGCAGAAAGCCAGCTGTCACTTTCTGAAATTGGAGTTATTCACTCCAATAGTTGCTCCCATGATACAGTTGGGAGCTTAATGGATGTTCCAACTCAGCAGATGTTCCAGTGGCATCTCCTTCAGCCCAGGAAACAAAACAAGGGAACAGAGGCAGCATGTCTGTCTTAGCACACTGGCTATTGTCTTCATGGTGCTTTGATGCCTAAGTTGCTTGTTCTCACATGACAATCTCATTGGGTCTTTAGGACAACTTTGTTCTGAAATGGGGCAGAGCCTGAGGCATTGAATATGAAAATGGCAATGACAATAGAACTTATCATCCACTGAGTGCTTGTAATGTGTGGGGCCATGGCCAGGATTCCATAAATAATCTCTTGCTTAATGTCCACAGCCACTCTATGAGGAAGGTACATTTTTCATCACTTTCTTGAAGAGAAGAGCGAAGCTTAAAGAGCAATTTCTGTGAGGTCACAGAACTGGTTAGTGTGAGAGCTAGGATTTGAACCCAGGTCTTGCAGACTCTGGGCCTCTGCTCAGAGGAACTGAAATTGGTACACAAAAGATACATGATTTGCTAAAGGTATACAGCCAGTGGCTGCAGGGCCCTGAGACCTGCCTCCTGCTCTGGAACCCTTTTCCTGCCCATATGTGGCCTGGTTGAGTCCGAGTGGTGGTTTCACTTTTTTTGTCCCCTTATCTGCCCTTCTAGCCCCTCTACTCAGACACGGCTTCCTCTGCCTGCACTAATGAGGTTTCTAAGCCTGAGGTGCCAAAAACAGGTCCCAGGGTGAGTGAGCAGGGCATACAGGCATCTCCTGCTTGTTTTGGGAAAGTACCAATTCTGGACCACCCAAACTGGTCCTCAGCCTGTGCTCACTTGGGAACTCTGACGTGGAGTTGGCAGTTTTCCTGGTCCTCCTGAGAAGTCCCTTGGGCCAAGAGCTCAAGTACCATAAGCCTCTCAAAGCACCGAGACCAGTGTACTCCTGGGACTCTGACAGAGTCCTGTGGTGGGGACATGCAGGTTGCCTATTCAGAGTGGATACAGCTGCCTGCCCTGTTCTAACAGCTCTGACTTGAAACAGTAGTGCCTGTTTCTTCCCCATGTGCCTATTTTGCTTTAGTCTTAGCCTGTGCTGGTTTTCACTGCCCACCTCCCAGCACAGCTTTGCCTTCTAAATCTGGACAATATTGACATTTGCGGCTAGAGAAGCCCTTGTTGTGGAGCCAGCCCATGCATTACAGGGTGTTTAGTGGCATCCCCGGAGTGTATGCATTAGGTTGTGACAACCAAACTGTCTCCAGATGACTAAGTGAAGCTGAGGGGAAGGTGGGGAGCAATATCCCCATGGGTTGAGAGCCACTGCTGTAAGCTCCTAATCAATACAAATATAAGGTTGAAAATCTTCTTTTAATAAAAAAATCTCAAGCATTTGATAAAAATAGAAAGAAGGGGTAGTGAACTACAGTTAATCTACCACTCCTCTTCAATAATTATTAATACTTTGCCTTGTTACATCCACCTATTATTTATTTCATCTACGACGTCTACTCTGTACTATTTTTCTGTCATATTTAGCATACCACAGGCACCATTTCATCTCACTCATAAACATTTAAGTAATTATCTCAAAAATATAAGGATTTAAAAAAACATTGTCACAATATCATCACATCTAACAAAAATTCTTTAATGTGATCTATATTTAGCCCGTGTTCAGATTTCTGTGATTATCTCACATCATGGACATTTTTTTTTAAATGTAGGTTTGTTCAAATTGGGATTAAATAAGACCAGGAAATGCATTTAACTTTCTTTAGTCTATCTTTTTAATGTCATTTATGTGTATAAATAATTAATAAGTCTTTTCAATTACTGAAAGTGAGAGATGCTGAATCGCACTTTAAGGCAGAAGGAGGAGTTTTCTGAAAGTTGGTATGAAATTTTCTTTCTTCAATGTTTTAAAATGACATTTTTGCATCTGCCAGCACTGGCTTAGATCTGTTTGAAATCCTCATTGACACGCTTACTGATTACAGTGCTATTTATTTAAAAGCAAATATCTTAATTTTTAAAGTTCGTTTATGATGCTCAAAAGTAAAATTCAACATACTTAATTTAGACAGAATGATGCTATGTATAGCTTGGAGAAGAAACATGCTCTTCCATTGTTTTCTTTCTCTAATTAACTTTCTAATCCAAACTGAAGTTATCTCCTGTTGATACTGCTTGCTCCTCTTGTGATCAAGAGGACAATTTAAATCAACTGCTTGACCAGTAGTCCTTTTAATCAGACGCACACTCATATTTAAGCATATGTGCCCAGACTTTAGATAATAACTTTCTTTTTGTGCTTACAAAATTATTTTTACAGCAAAATAAAAATATGATATATTTTCTTCGCTAAAGTAACCTCAGGGCGATAAGAAAAATTATATATCTATCATGTCGCATTGTTGTTTGCTTGTAGAAGCTGCAGTTTGTTTTCTTCTTGTGAAATGTTTGCTTTCCTTATGACACAGGGAATATCTGCAGATATATTATGCATGCATCTGCTGTATACATATATTTTTGCCTTTGGGTAGAAATCTAGTGTCCATGCAAGAATGTGGTAGTTGATTGAAAGCCAGTGAGCCTGGTAGTTTTCCAATCGTTACAGTTCATGGTTCTGCTTGAAGCAAATGCCTCCAACTGAGGACAATGTGCCTTCCCTGAGAACCTGAGACAAGTTGCTGGTTAATGTCTCTGAAACAGCCTGTTAAGACTGTTACTACAAATTAGAGTCTGGATCATTCTGAAACCCAAATAGACTTCTTTCATCTTCCAGATGGCCGTCTGATTGGGAGCTGGGCAGGATCACGTTTCAGGTTGTGACTTAATGATTCAGGACAATATTTATGGTTATTACTTGACAGAGGGCAGTGAGGAAAATTAAAGCACAGCCCCATGCTTCATTTATGACCAAAAACAAATTCATGGCAGGGCTGTAGATTAGAGATGACATCTCCTAGCCCTGGGCAAAGTCCAGGTACAATTCCATGCTGACCCACCTGACCAGGTATAGCAGGTTGGCAAGTCTGGACTTTGAAGCCTCAGTCACTGCATTAACTTTTGGAAATAACCAAGTAATTCTCTAATAGGAAATCTTGGTGAAAGCATAGCTATGAGTGAGAGATTTCAGAGAAGACAAATAATGCAATTATGTTCTTTGCTGGTATGATGACTACATACTGCTGAAATATTATGTTTTGGGGCATATTTTTTCTTTACTATTACAGTTGGCAATATCAACAGGAGAAAAAATAATTATGCCTGGCAGTGTGGGCATTTTGTTTATGGAGTATGTAAATTCTGCACTAACTTTTTCTTCTAAAAAATACTGTATATGATATTTATCTCTTACCTTACTAGAATTTTAGGAATTCTATAATTGGGTGCTATGGGGAAGAGAAAGACAAGACAGGGAAGAAGAGACATGGAAAGGGTAAATAAAAGTTGAGCCAGTTAATGAAAGTGTAGATTGTCTAGAAGAAAAGCCAGCAGAAAGTTTATCTTGCTCCATTAATCCTCTCCTCATTCTGTGAAATGAGAATTGCACATATTGTTCGGGGGGAAAAAAAGAGAAAACTAAACCATATGCCATTAATACATTTGACCAACTGTGACATTTTTTAAATAAGGTTTTAACTGGTTTTATTACACCAACTGGGTAATTTCAAAATGACTCCATCATCTATTATATCTATTATAAACAAGTACTTTGTTTAACCAAGCCAATAATAACCTTCGCAGACAGAGAAGGTTGAGTTTTGAGAAAACCAAATCTTCTGACTATTTAGATAAAAGAAAAGAGGTTCTTTGCCTAGAAATAAAAAAGAACATTATTTTGCAAAAAATTTAAATATGTCCTATTCGTCTCAGTAGTTTGATTTTCTCTTCTGCTGTGTATTGGAGTGGCATCCAGAGTCTCCTCCAGATGAGCAGCATCTTGGTCCCCGCACGCACTGGCTACCTCTGACATCTCAGCTTCCAAAGGGACAAAAAGGCAGGGCTGTGTGAATAGCTCTCTGGGTGCTCTGCAGAGGGGGACTGATTTTGATAAGGTTTCCCCAGTGGGTCATGTTCAGTGTGAATGAGACTGACACTAAAGCTCCTTGCTCATCTCTTTTAATGTAGTAACCTGGGGTGACTCTGGGTTGGCTCTTTGGGGATACTGGGGGCTATGCCCGTGTTAGGTTCACATCCTGATTCTATCCTCTGTGTGACCAGAGAAAAGTAATCCTATCAGTCTCCAACTTCATCTGTAAAATGAGAATAGTAATTCCATTTCCACAGGTTTGTGATAAGGAAAACATGAAACTGCATGCTTGAAACAGGAAAAGGTACTCTATATTTGAGAGATTTATCACCATCCCCCCATGTCTGCAAAGAGAAACCATCCTGTGGTGGGGGGCTATCACACCATCTGGGCCTCACACTACACAGTTGCAGTGGGAGCCAGCACCCAAGGCTGCAGGACTGGTGTTGCCAGACTGGCCACACTTGTACCGCTCCCTTCCCAGTGGCTTTCTTCCCTGTGTCTGAACTGATGATATATTTGCAATGTCCTCACTTTCAGTCTTGTGACATTCTTTATGTTCCATGATGCTGGAGCCACAGAGTATTGTCAAGTTGAAATTTACCTAACTGATCTTCTGGGCCAAGACATCCGCTTTCTGGGGAGGTCCTGGAAGCTCTGGAGTCGTGTGACTTACTAAGGACCCTAAAGCTCACTTGCAGTGGATGCTGGTCTCTTGATGCACAGCCCAGTGGACTTTTCCTTACCTGGGTCTTATACTGTTATATAACTTCTGTGTGTACACATATCATTCTTGCTCATGTCTTCATCCCTAAAGCGGGCGTGTGCACCCCCGCTTGTGCACACACACACACACTTCAGATTTAAAGTTCCAGGCAAGTATATGGGCTCCCAGGTTGTCCAACATTTTAAGGAGGTAATTGAAAAATACTTGCTGAACTGAATCATTTGAGGGGAGGAGCAATTTCTAGGTACATCAGCAAACAAACATGTTGTCAAGTAGCTTTTGCTTCAATTTTACAGACATGTTGATTTAAAAAGCAATACAGATAAAATTTTCACGTAGGAAGAGGAATTCTAGCCTGAGCCAATAGCCACTGCCTTCCTTCCCAGAGGGTTTAGTTATCCTTGTTCTTGTGAAGGTGGCAGCTGGAGCACTGCACCCTGGGAAATTTTTCCTATGGCAGAAAGGACAGGGGAGGGACATCCTGTGCTTTTTTTGCACCTTGTGATAAACAGGATCTATTTATGACAAGCTGTTCTTAACTGCAACCAGGCAGAGCTCCTAACCTAGTTGATTTTTAAATATGCTATCAAGGCACAAAGGCACAAAACCAAATGGAAAGCATTGCAGAGGCTCAGGGGGAGAGATGGCTGCAGGGAGAGTGGAGGCCAGTGAGCCAATTAGGGCAGAAGTGAAACAGATGACGCCTGACATGGCTGGAGAAGGTGGAGGGTTTTCAAATACAGATTGGATTCCGTTTTCTCCAAAGGTCAGCTTTAATCAAGTTCCCAATGTAAATATTACCAATATAAACCCAGTAATGGAGGTTAAATGGCTGCTCTTGAGGTCAGTGACTCTTGGTCAAGCTGGAAGATTTCACATGAAATGGATCAGTTGGAATGTACCTGGAGGGCCTCAGTGCTGGCCCTGAAACCTGAGCCTGCCCAGCCTCCTCTGCTGTCTGGTGGCGATGGTGCACAGCAGTCCCAGAGCCAGGAAGGGCTGGCTCTTCTTTCCAGCTCTGCAGTTGGAAACCAGATGCACTGGGGTGCATAGAGCTCAGTTTTGCTGTGGCTGAAGGTGCAGGGAATCACATGAATGTTTGATGTATAGATCAATCATCTTGCTTCCTGATGTCACTCTGGAAGGACACCTGCTGGTCCTGGAAGGAGACCACCCTCCCCTTGACTCTGGAGGCTGCGGTCCCTAAGAAGCCCACAAGCACTCCTTCAGGAGATGTGCTGTAAGAGCTTGCTTTAGAGATAAGGCTGTGTGCTGAACTAGATGCAGCGATGGTGAGCCTTTTAGAGATGAGCGCTCAAATTGCAATCCAAAACCCACTTATTTATCACAACATGCCAACACTGCAATTAAACCTGAATACTGAGGTTTTAGTTTAGAACAAACAACTCATACATTAGCATCTTTTGTCCGAAACAAAAACAACACCTGTGTGATAGCTTCACCACCACTGATAGAGGATGGCCTGGAAGTTAAGTCTCTTGGCATTTTGCAGTGTGTCCCTCTTTTCATCCCTCTCTTCTTGTTCAGCCCTGTGGAGTTACATGTCTGCAACATCATCTGTCTCTGTCTCCAGTTATGTCTGCTACTCAGTTGCCCAAATCATTGCCCTCAACTTTTTCCCATCTACTGGCTACTGCCTGAATGTTTTTGCTATCTGATCTTTGTGTTATATTTTTAAAAATTGTATATGTACAAATGTATGTATTAGATACACATAGATAGACATATTAATCAAATACTTTTCTTTGTTTGCAGTATATGAAAAATTGCAGTATATAAAAATAAAATTGTTGCATTAAATCTGCATAGCAATTGTATGAGGCAGATACCTGATTTGTAATTTACAGATGAGCAAATTGAGGCAGACAGGGCAAGCAACTTGGACAAGGTTACATGGTGATAAAGGCAAAGCTTGAACTCAAATGTACCTGATGGCAATTTGTGCTCTTAACCTCAACTCATATTACTTCCTTAAAATGATATTGTTGAGCTGCTATCTTCTCTGCATGATTAGCTCTGAGTGCTTGCTCATTCTTAATCCCATTCTGAGTAAATACAATTTGCCATCTGCATATCTTAGCCTCTTCTTCAAAAGTGGGCTTTCAATCAGAGATGTAGAAAGACACCCACATAGTACTAAATCTATGTGCATAATAAACACACTGTGGTAGTATGTTGGGCTCACTTCTGAGGGTCCTGAGAATATCCATCCAGCAGCTGGAGCTTTACGGTTGCTTGGGTTGGAGCCTTGCTCTCACCAAACTATACACACAGAAGGAAGACAGCATGCGACATATCCTGGAGCCCTTACTCTGGGGCTTCCTCTACTTCCACATAAAATGGCCCGAGGAGCAGTGAAGGCTGCTGCCTGCACAATGCTCTGTCTGTCATATTTATGGGCACACCAGACCACAAAACCCAGAGAGATATGACTAGAATAACCACATTATCTCATTCAAGACAAAACGGAGAGGAGGGTGGACTGTGGAGATTGATGTACAAAAGCCAGAGTCTAAATACACAATCTACATACATTTGCATTTGCATGGGAAGCATTGTTATAAAATGTGGTCTTCATTAAAGAGAGAAGCTGGTGATAGTTAGGAAGGCCTGACAGTGTGACTGCTGATCGTCTGGCTCCTTTGTCTCTTTAAAGTCAGATTCTGTACCTGGAGTATTTGCTGTGTCTAAAAAATGCAATAAAATCACCTGACATGAGAGCTTTTGAGATCTAGTAAGACAATTTCCTACATGTCCCATACTTAACGGGAATTCAAAGTGTCTAATCATAAATGCCATTTCAGAGCTGAGACACAAGTGGGTCCTGGCGAAATGTTTTGGGGAAATCTTCCAAAAGGGCATCACTGTTAAGAATTAATGTAACTCACAGATGTCAGAGGAAAATGGAACAAGGAGTAATTAAAAGTGACCCAATTAAAAGAACTTCCTGCATGGAAGGGAAAGAACCTTTGCTCTTTTTCTCTATCAAACCACACTGAGTAAATTTAAAAAACCTCTAAACAATAGCACGAGAGTATTAGGTTAGAAAAATGACAAGCCCTTTGGGAAGATTGTTGTGTAGACTGTCATCTGCTCTGGTGTTGGTCTGGGAGTGAAAAAGAGAGTCTGATGGCTTGGAACCTTTTCAGAAGAACAGCTAAAAATAGTCCTCACCTTGTTAAATATATTTAAAAACAGGACTATGGTGTGGACTAGTCACTGTAGTTTATTAAAAGATTGAAATTCCAGACCTTGGTTTTCAATTAGCTCTCTGCCCTTGGGGAAGTCACTTCACTACCCTTGACTTCATTTTCCTCCCTGTAAAACTGGAGCATTGAACCAGAAAATATCTAAAGTTATGGAATGACCCAAAACAATTACTAATAATGCATATTTTTATCTTCAAAGTATCCTGGTTTGGAACATAGATTATATGATCACCCTACCTATAGCAGTTAACATAACAATGTTCACTTGAGATCAGCTTTCATTGTTTCCCACAGCACACTGTCATTAACAAGAAAAGAAACAGAAGTACATAGCCCAATAATCAGCTCTTTTTCTTCCAAGACACAATAATAATAATATTGTATATAATAATAAGCTCTCATTTCTCAAATTGACTCCATGTCTGGCATTCTTGCCCAGTACTTTCTAAACTACTAGCTGATATAGTTTTCACTACAATTCTAGAAGTCAGATGTTACTTATTTCTGTACATTTGGGAGCTTTGAGTCTTCAGAGGTTAAGGTAACTTGGGCAAGACAGGATTTGAGCTAGGCCTCTCTGGCTCCTGAAAACAAGCATTTAAACTTTCCACCTTGGTGCTGCTGGAAGTATAATGCACCTTATTGCAGCCATAGCACCCCACCCGCCAAGTACCTAGACAGGACTTAGCAGCCAATCTTTAGCTGAGAAAGCAAAGCCTTTGCAAGTTCCAAATCATCCTGTAAGAAATCAGGACTTAACAGATGAAAATCTTCCAAAGTCATTAAGATTGTTTACGAGCAACTTTTTTTGCTTTTCAACAAAGACACTCAGATCCCTGGTTTTGAAGCTTAAAACTTTTTGATATTTACTAAATAAGCCCTGCTGGGAGATTATTGGGAAATTGTGATTTTGGTTAAATAATGATGTTTCTGATACTCAGAGAGGCAAATACTTCAGTGATAAAAGCAGTCCAGTGTTCTAAAATCATGTTCAAAGCAAAAGAGGTTTTGAACAAAATAAATGATTGGAATCAAGACATAAACAACCAAATAGGCTTGCAAGCAAGGCCAGTAATGAGTCACCTGGGACCTCAGTTCTGCTTCTGATGCCTTTCAGGGTGAGCCTTGATGCCTTTCAGATTTTCAAAGAATAATAAACTGGTGACAAAAGAATAGCAGCTGTGAGCAAAATAAGGAAATGCGATGGAGCAGATTTGTAATTAAGCACTGGAAATAGGTTCGATCTCTTATTGCATACAAGTACCTTTTGCTTTCTGCCTCTTCTGAAAATTCTTTTTTCTTTTTTAAATAAACACATACTTCGTCCTGCAGTCATGCATGTCCTGCCCTGGATATCAGCTAAAAACATCACTTTTTTCTGGGAAAAGCAAGACATTTGCTCGCAAGCAGTACAGTATCCCCTGAAAGAAAATGACATTGTCTTTGGATTCCTGTTAGCTTTTTTTGTTGTTGTTATTTTTTAACTTTGGAAACACAAAAAAGCTGCTTCCATTCAAATGATTGTATGTTTATATAAAATAAAGAAAGGCTGAAGGCTCCTGTGGCATTGCGAGGATGATAAATTTTCATTTCCTAATGCAAGATGAAGATTGTTTTTATGATCTTCATGATTATCTTAATGTCATTTAACAATCACAGACAAAGCTAAGTAACAAAGGGTATTATTTTATACTTAGGCTTTAAAAAAAATCAGTATTTTTACATGCAGTAAAGTTTAGTGTTCTATTCTGCCTTCTAGGTTAGAGATTCCCCCTCACTGAAGTGTTGCTCCCCACAGTCAGAGAGATGGACCTTTGTGGGTGTCATGGCTGCTTCCCTAGCAGTTATTTGAGGGGGAAAGACCTAGATCCTTCTGTAACTTGAAATTAGTGTATTCCTCAGTGGAGCCAATTCCTATTTCATGGTCCATACTGGGGAGTGTTCCCTTCCTTCTGCTTCCTGGACCCCATCCCCAATTCTGCTCTTCCTGTAAATCACTTTGAGCCTACAGAAGTGGAGGAGGACCAGATCAGACCCAGGTGTCCTGAATCACTAAGCACATTGGCTCCTCTGGGGACCAACCAGACTCTCTGAGCCTTGACAGCAGTGAAATGTGACAAGAAAGTAAATATCCTTGTGCCCCACTTAACCAGAGGTCAGACGTCCCTGAACCTCAGCCTTCTGGAATTCAGCTTGAGAAGCAGGAAGGAAGCAAAGCAGCGGAAACACCAGTCAGAAAGTAATGCATTTTAACTATGCCTAGTTGACTCTTAATTAACACACACTCTTAACAAGCCCATTTATTTAGTCTTTTGGCCCACAATGAATTAAAAGCAGAAAATTGGAGGCGGACAATGAAGGAGGAAAGAGAGATTAGTAGTGATCACACTGAAAGCAGTAAGAAATTATGGCAAATAGTCCAAAATCAAAGGAAGAGATAAAAAGCAAACCCCCAGAAAGTGGTCCCAGAATTAGCAAAATCGGCAGTTCACAGGTATTATAATGGGTAAAACAGCACTACACATCTGGAGAGCCCTGGAGGCATTGTTTTCTCTCTGAACACCATAGTTCCTGTTTTAAAAGCCCTGTGTGAAGGCAAGGACCCTGAGACAAAACTCCATCTTCCAAAGCTCCAGAGTTCTGCAACACTTTGAAGCCAAGGAGTAGGCATACTTCATGAACAAAACCCAGATGGCACGGGAAATACTACAAGGATCAACAACTGGAACCTCATCTTATTAAAAAACTTTTGTACAACAAAAGAAACAGCCAACAGAGTGAAGAGACAACCCACTGAGTGAGAAAAAATTTTAGCCAGTGGTTCCTCAGACAAAGGATTAATATCCAGAATATATAAAGAATTGAAAAAAATCAGTCCACCCAAATTTAAAGACCCAATTCAAAAATGGGCATCTGAGATGAAAACATACTTCTCGGGTGAAGAAGTAGAAACACCAAACAACTACATGAAAAAATGTTCAACATCACTGGTCACTTGAGAGATTCAAATTAAAACAATGCTGAGATTCTATCTCATTCCAGAAAGAATGGTTGCTATCATGAAATCAACCAATAACAAATGCTAGCCAGGGTGTGGGGAGAAAGAAACACTTCTCCACTTCTGGTGGAAGTGCAGACTGGAGGAAATCAGTGTGGAGATTCCTCAAAACACTAAGATTAGAGGTTTCATTTGACCTAGCGATTCCCCTTCTGTTCATCTTCCCAAAAGAATTAAAAGAATCATACCACAGTGATATATGTGCACCCATGTTTATTGCGGCACAGTTTGTAATAGCTAAATCTTGGAAACAACCCAAATGCCCATCAATTGATGAATGGTTAAAAGAGATGTAAATTTAAAAAGTATATATAATGGAGTACTATTCAGCCATAAAGAAGGATAAACTCAAAACATTTGTAGCTAAATGGATGCACCTTGAGAACATACTTTTAAGTGAAATAAGTTGAACACACGTGTAAATATCACATTCTCTCTCTGGTGTGAGAAACTGAAATTGAAAATAAAGACCCAAAAGAATAATAAATACAATGAAATAGGAAGAAATTATTCAAAATTATACAGAATGTGAGATATTTTATGAATACTTAGAATGTTCTAAGCAAAATAAAAGCTATAGTATTATTTGGCAATAAGCTGAGAGATTAGCAAATGAAAATATATTCTTTTTAGATCATGATACACAGTATATTTACCATTGTTATTCTCTAATAATTTTTGTTATGAAAAGTTACTCTTTCATAGAACAGTTTTTATATTTTCTTTATTAATATCTGCTGTTACATTAAAATAAAAAATTTAAAAATTAAAAAAAATAAGGCTTAGGAGTCACTTGGGAAGCTTGTTGGTTTTAATAAAACTGAAGATTTTGACCTCAAAAGCCTCAGCTCAGGATTCTGCATTTTCACAAGATACCACGCACCATTATGGTGTCAACTCAGAATCACACTTTCAATTTGTATTAAATGCTTTATTTATAGGCTGTAAACATGAGAAAAGAAGAACACAACACAGATTACATTATGATGACCAAGGCAGTGTTCTACATGTCAAAAATCAAAACAAAACAAATGTATACAGTAAATATACCAGTGCTGAACACAGTACTTGAAATTTAACCCAAGCTACATATGTATAAAATGATCTGACTACAGAATTATGCAAAATAATTTTTTTTAGAACACCAGAATGTCAGCCATTCTGACTATAAACTGACTTATTCCCCTAAGGAGTATTTTGAGACAATTTCTATATGACATGAAAAGAACTGACATAACACTTAAATACTACAAAAATAGTTGAAAACATATTTGTAATGCACTTCTCTATAAAACATAGTTAATCTTATTACTTAAAAAGTTGAAAAATAAAAGACCACCCTGAATAATGGTGAAAACCTCATCAAAGAAAAATGCTCATCATTTGAATATCCATTGGCAGAAAACTGATAAGATTTTGTTGAGGGGAACAAGGAAGGTATCAAATGAAGTCATTCATGTAAAATTTGTTCAAAAATGTTCATAAAGTTGTAAATTTCTGTTTGTAACATCTTAAAATATTATACCATGAACACACTTTCTACTATTTAACTGGAGGACAAAAGAATATCTTGAAGAAAGTGTTTCTCAAAATGAGGTTCAAAAGCCCAAAAGAATTCTAACGTGGGCTCAGTAATAAACACATTAAACACCCTGGGTGATTATTCTACACTCTGAAATGCCCTATGGAAAAGAGCAACACTTAAAAGCAAAATCATAAACATAGTTCTGACATATTAGAATTCTCTATAAGTTTATGTTGTGAATACTGCTTTTTGTTTTAAAACAAGTTCCAGGCATTAACAGAAACATACATGAACATGGGAATGTCAATAAACATTTTCCTTTGATGTTTTCATTACTTTCAAACTAAATTATATGAAGAAAAGACAATACATGACTACAAGCTTTGGAGAAGCAATATCTCTCATGAAATGGAGCATCCGAAAAAGATTAAAAGATAAATTATCGAATGTTCACAAATCCCAAACCATTCTAAATTCAAAACTAGATCGTCAACCAAAACCAAATTAAACTAAGATTGTACCATTACAACTTATTTACATTTAGATGATGATGGTTACCTTTCAAATCATTGGCATAAAAATGATACTAAAACAGGATGATATATA
>NW_004624739.1:4902853-4928394 GCF_000247695.1 Heterocephalus glaber
TCAAGCAGATTCCAGGGCCATGCATTCTGTAATGTATCATAACAGAGAGCTCAAGCCTTTAAACTTGAGCTTCCATATATAACCTAATGATATAGGAAGGTCAGATTTGGGGTGATCATTCTCCTTCTAGCTTTTCAGATGTCACAGCCAGGTGAAGGATAATTTAAGAAGCCAGAGCTGGGTGATGGGTCTTGCAGAGCAGCCTGTCTGTTGGACCTGGAGGATCGCTTATCCCAAGCCAGGTAATTTATGACCCAAGGCGAGCTGAGCTCCCTGCAGGCAGCACAGCCTAAGTTCTGCAAAGAACTCCTAGTTTATTGGAGCGAACTGGAAGGCTGGAGACAGGATAAGTTATGGCTTTCCAGTGGCTTTCGTCTTTCTCCGTTTCTTTGTTGTGATATTTATTATTTGTGAGTGGGAATGAGAGGGTTCAGTTTGCCAACTTTTGAACCCTTTCTAAATTCATGGCTCTGAGGTTTGAACCGCTCCCGAACCTGCCTGTATTTGAGCTCCTCTATTCTTAGCATTCTGCAGCTTCTTGCTTTGAACCAGCAAAGACTCTAAAAGATTTGGAAATAATTTCTTAAACACCAAATAGCTTTTTTTAAAAAAAGGAAAATGATGAATCAAGTATCAATGAATCAAAAACATAGGCTCTGAATTTCCCCAGTTTATGCAGCAAGTTCATGGATGAATTATGCTTAGGTTCTATAGGACTTGAAGTTGATAAGAAATAATGGAACCATGGAAGGACCCAGACATTATTCTTTTTATTTCTATTGCTTTGTTCCTTCTTTAATATAAAATGGGCTCAGTTGGGCTCTGGAAGCTGGAATGAAGAGAAATGAACAAGAGACATTTATAAACAGGATTTTGCCAAGAAAGAACTCTCTATTAGGAAATAGGGCCTGTTGGCTAAAGATTTAAATTTTTGATTTAATGGCTGTAACCTTAGGAGGGCGACATAACTTTGAAATCTGGGCTGCCTCTTTCTCTACCTCGAAGGAGCCAGCTCATCTCCTTCACACCTGCAGCTCATTTGGCACTACCTTCCCAGCTTAAGGCCTGTCCTTAAGAACCCTGGGAGGTTGTTTGGGTCTAGTGCTTTCTAAGGCCAATTGCTTTAAATATGTCTTTTTGACAGCAAGCCCTGAGGGTATCCAGACAGCTCTGCAAAGGCGGCCTGGGTTGGGGGAAGAGGAAGTGCTGAGCTGTTCAGCTCTGCCCTGCTGCAGTGGGAAGGGTGCCCAAGGCAGCCACCCCCTCAGGGGATCTACTTGGGAGCATAGCTGGCTTTGGGAGTCAGTAGGCATGGTACATGCGCGACAGAGGTCTGAACATCTCAGAAGCGTGTCACTCTATGTCTACCTGATGCCCACAGAATTCTGTAGTGTGTGGCTGGGAGAGAGGAACCACAGGGCTACAAGCTAGACAGAGCTGTGGAAGGAATATTTTCTTCTGTTGCTAACATTATCCAAAATGCACTTTGGAAAACGTCTTGCTCTCTTCTCTGGTTTTGTCCTCTCCCCCAACCTGAATGAAAAACATGGGCTTGCAATTGTTACCTGTCGTGGGAAGTGAGTGGGCAATGAGCATAATAAATCCCACAGGGACCTTAGGGACCCCTGGTTTCAAGATGAGCACCTACAGAGAGCACCATGCACCAGCAAAAAGTGTTTGTTGCATCAGAACCAGACACTGAGGGAGAGAACTCAGGTACATTTTGCACACAGTTTGCAAACAGTTCCAAATCTGCTCTTTACTCATTCGTAGAGAGGAAAACACAGTTGTGTGATGACAGAATGTGCTGGGAAGAAACTGCCAAGAAAATCCCTTTGCCCAGGCCTGGCCCTGGTGTCCTGCTGCCAGCTGGGATTATCTAAAGTGGGTGTCCTTGGAGAGAGCAGGTATTCTCTTCTACCGCAGACTGTTGAAACCTGGCCCCATTTGACTGTTTTAAAAGCTGCAAAGAATTAAACAGAGAAGCCTTTAGAGGAAGGAAAGGGTCCCTTGGGGGCACTTTGTTTTCTTCCCCCACCCCAAAATGCAGTAAAAACCTGGAGAAGTCAGCATAAGAAGAGGCTTTGCAAGGACTGAAATCCCTCATGCCAAAGTGAAGGGCAAGGAGCTCTCCCTGGATTCTGGTTTTATAATCATTTCTGTTTATAGTAGGAAAGAAATATCTCCCTTCTTGAATTCAACACATGTAGTCTTTTCTTCTCCATTCCCCTCCTTACACAAACATTATAGGGCCTAGTCCTTCAATGGGTTATTATTGGGCAGCTAATGTTAAATACAGGCAAACGCAGCCGATTGAATGGAACGCCTGTCTCTCAGGTGGTGAAAGTGCCGTTCATGCCTGGGAAGTGAGGATTGGGAACGGTGGCCCCTGGAGTCAAGAGTTGGCTGAGTGGGTGGAGAACAGAGCGACTTCCATCCTCTTTTGAAAGTTCAAGAGAGGGCATAAGGGGTAGAGGATGGGACCAAAAATCAATGTGTAGACTATTGGTTCCTGGGGCACTGATTTTAGCCAAGGTCTCAGGAAATTGAGAATCAGGAATGAGAATCAAGGATAAGTCTTGGCTGTGAGGCTGGCTTCTGCCCCTGTCCCCCACCATGGTCTCCTAGCTCGGATTATATAAACCCTCAGAACTATGACAAGCGAGCAAGAATTCCAAACGTTTCCCTAGAACTTTGTGGAATTGTTTTAGTAGGCATCGCTATGGGCTGTCTAAGCCTGTGGACTGAGGATGCAATAAGGAGAAGTAAATACAGAGATTGTGAACAAGCTGGCTTAAAGAGAAAAGACTCCTAGAGCCGCCCCAGCACAGGCTCCTGCAGACAAGCCAGGGTCACTTCCACCTGCCTCCTCCTCAGCACCTGCTGGCTCTGCTTGTGCTGTGCTCACCCCCGCAGGCACTGGGGGCCCTGCAAGGGGCAGGGCCTTCCTCCCCTCAGGGCACAGCTCTGAGCTAGATCTACTAGTGCCCACTTGAGCTATTGACAGTATCCAATATCTTAGTTTGTCCCTTGCTAAGAAGCAAAGTATTTCTTCTCATTCTTCAGTGAAAGAGCTGATGAGAAATGTAACTTCTCTTTGTGCCTCACAAGAGTAATATGAAAATGAAAAACATTCATGCTTCAGATGGGCGCTGTCATCCTCAGGAGACAGGCACAGCAGTATTGTATTTATTAGTACAGTTCTCACCATGTCCCTGTGTGTTCATTGTTCTCTCATACACAGCACAGGGCTAAGGATGGTCTCTTTAGGAAGAGACAGCAGTACAGACTGCTAAGGGGAACATTCACAGGGCCACACAGGACAGCCACCTGGAATTATAGCTTTCCTGGGCATTGAGCGTACTTCATTCCAAAACAGGGAGATCTGAGAACTTGGTTACCTTGAAAATAATGAGATGGGCATGAAAGGACTGGAATGGACAAAAAATGTAGTGCAAAATTTAGTCCACAAATGTTTGATTTTCTAGCTACATTCAAACTGTGGCTGGTTTGAATTAAGATGCACTATACATGCAAAATGTCACTGGCTTTTGATAACAATAAAAAATGTAAGAAATCTCATTGATAGCTCTTTCATATTTATTACATGTTGAGATACTTTAAATACATTTATTAAAATATTGTATTAAGTTTAATTAAAGTTTTTTCTTTTTTTAAATGTAGCTACTAGAAAATTGAAAATGACATATGTTGCTGTATTTGTAATTGGCATTATATTTCTACTGGACAATAATAATGCAGCCCTTATTAGTAGACAGTGGGGTATTACTATCAACAATACAGTATTTCATTCACAGTTCACATCCAGGATATGATTGGGTAAGATGACTCAAAGTGTTATGAAACACTTTGAAACAGATGAAAGAAAAGATGCTGAGTGCTTTGTGTAGTCATTCTTGGAGTTATTGTTCTGACCTACTTCATAGTTCTGCAAGTTGTAGAAAACTGACAATGATGCAAACAATTCTTATCTATAGAAATGCAAATTTGTGTCCGGTGGAATATATATAATTGATCATTTCCCTGTGGATAGACCTTTTGCATTGTTTTTTAAATTCATAAACTTTTTTACATCTCTTTATAAATTCTATTTCAGCCTTCCTTTTTACCCATGTATGTGTGCTTTATTAAATTTTCAACCCAATACCAAACATCTTACTTGTTCCTCATTAATGAGTAAAATTCCTTGACATGAGTTCATTTTATCTTTGTGTGAGTCACAGCTTTGCCTTTTCCCCCTTTTTAACAACACTAGAGAATTTAGGAGTTTATGGTGGTCCAAATTAACTGCCTGCCTCTTCCCTCCCTCCAATCCATAACCACTCTTCTAGCTCCAAGAATTGAGCTCCTTCTGCTATCCTGAAATGAAATATAAAATGTATTTTTCTATAGAAAATATTTTACCTGAAAGTTAATTGCTGCTTGAACACTATTTGTATATAAAGCAAGCTAAATTGTGGGTTATTTTTAATTTTGTGAGCCAGCCATCGAATCCCTCTATCCAGTGAATTTTATTTTATTTTTTTTCTTAAATTCTTTTATTGGTGCATTTTAGGTATACAATATGTTTACATTTATCATTGGGTGCTTGTACCTGAACACGATGTATATTGGTTCTTATTTTTTTCCCCATTACCTGTGCACCCTTCACCCCCTCCACCCTTCCCTATTTACATAGACTTCATTTCCATTTTTTTTCTTTTCTCATAATTTTTCCTTTCCCTTCTTTCCTTTCCCCTTCCCCTCCCACCACCCCTAACCCTTTGAACCTTTGCTTCCTAATTTCAAATTATCAATTATTCATTTTAATCATTTTAACCCTTATTTACACTTTCAGTTTCTCGCACTAGAGAAACTATTCGGTATTTACATGTGTGTCCTATTTATTTCCAGTGAATTTGATTTTTAGAGAAAATATTCTGTGACTCAAATAATGAAAAAGAGAAACCCTACAACATACCACTTGTAAGTTATGCACTGTGGATATTGATCAAGCACCCAGCTGCATAAAATCTCTGCAATTTAATGCATATTTAATACATATTTTAAAATAGGATTTGTTGTCTCTTTTTTTTGTTCTTTTTTGTTTTATAGACATTAAAAAACAAGCCCCATTCTTATTTCACCTTATTGTCTCTTTTCCAAAAAGAACTGGCTTTTTCAAAGCAAGGTAAGACAAGAAGGGCCAACCACATTGGTATCTATTTTACATTTTCATGTATTCCTATGAATACAATTGATTTCACAAACATGAGCAAATTAAAAATATAGAGTTGATAATTTCACATATACTCCCTGAATTAAATTTTGGAAATAATCACACTTAGGATGTATATGTTTTCTTTCTCTATTTTTTAAAACAGAAGTTGGTTTTCTTTTTTTTAGTAGACAGATCATTAAATTTTTTAATTTTTAGCCTCCAGCATTTAAGTTTTTATAGGACATGAGAAAGTTTATTGATCTTTCATAATCAGAACATATTTTATATATCTGTAATTTTGAAATGAAGCGTTCATTTTCCAAATGCTGAAGAATCTACAGTGATGCACGATTCTCATTTATATATTCTGTCCATATATAATTACTGTATTTTTTTTTCTTGCTTCTCTGGGAAAAAACACAAGGGGGTTTTGCGGCATAAGTAAACTCCTTGACTCAGATATTTTTAACTCCATAATTTACTTGGTGATAAACTCAAGATAACCACAACATATTTTAGTATAAAAAACTCAAAAACATCTATAGTCAGGTTAAACTTCAAAAATTAATTTCAAACAAGTAAAAATAGACCTAAAGACAGATTCTTTCTGCAAAACAAAGAATTGGGAATCTTGTCCAGAAAATAGTTTCACTTTGGACTAACCTGAGAGTAAAAATGTTTAGAAAGAAAAAGTTACTATTTTTCACATTTGACTACACTAGTTATCAATAGTATTGGTCACATGAATAATATATCACAGACTATGATATGAGATTCATATGATAGGAGAGTTTCCATTGTTAACTTGTCTATTATTCTTTTTTTATTTGAAAACATATTTATCCTATCATATTATCATCCATCTCAAAAAATAATGCAGCTGCATATTTCACCGATTTTTCAACATCCTAACATCATTTATTATCCATCAAATTGTCATCTCTTTTTCTTTCTGTATTTTTTTCCTTAAATTTGTTTATTGGTACATTTTAGGTATACAATACGTTTACATTTATCATTGGGTGCTTGTACCTGCACATGATGTATCGTTGTTCTTATTTTCTCCCCATTCCCTGTCCTCCCTTCACCTTCTTCACCCTTCCCTATTTACAAAGACTTTGTTTCCATTTTTTCCTTTTCTCATAATTTTTCCTTTCCCTTCCTTCCTTTCCCCTTCCCCTCCCACTTCCCCTACTATTTCAAATTTTTTTTCCTATTTTAAATCATGTCTATTATTCTTAAGAAAATAGCTAAGAAAGGGGTAAATTGAAAGGGTACAGACAACTCCAGGTATTTGCAGTATAAGGATGCAGGCAATGAATAAAATACTTGAATTTGGTGGGCAGTGTTTCATTCTTGCTCTTTTTCTTGGAAGAGAGGTTTTTATCAGAGTTCTAAAAGTGTCTGTGATGGCTTAGATCTAAGTCGTCCTCCCCAAATCTCCTGTGTTTGGAAGAGAACTTCATCATGGAGGCTCTATAGCTGAGTTGCTATAGGAGCCTGATTGGAAGTGAGTCACTGGAGGTGTGACCTGAAAGGGTATATTCTTGTCCAGGTCTCCTCTTCCTCTCTGCTTCCTGGATGCCTTGGGGTGAACTGCCCCCAACCCCACACCACCATCCCCTTCCACCATGTTTTTTCTGCTTTGGAGCCATTTGACCATGGACTGAAACAGTGAGCCAAAATAAACTTCTCTTCCTTTAAATTTTATGTGTTGGATATTTAGTCCCAGTAATGAGAAAGTAACTAAGACAGTGTCCTTGGCCACCCTCCTCAGGAAAAGTTCTTATCTGCCTAGCCAGCAGGATTATAAAAAAAATTGCTGCTTTTCTCTGTAATACCTAAATGAAAGTGAAGATTTTTTAAAAAAAATTTTATTTTGTACACAAAGATCATGCCTTTTGCATGGATCTTTCGCATTGTAGACAAATTTAAGGAAGACCTTTAACCAAAATACCATCTCAGTCATGTTAGGCTTCTTTTCTCCAAAATCAAGGCTCTCATCTTCATTTTATTCTGTTTCATTTTGTGAGACACCATCTCACTATGTAGTTCAGGAGGGCTTTGAATTCACTATGTAGCCCAGGCTGGCCTTGAACTCACAGTGATCCTCCTGCCCCAGCCTCCCAAGTGCTAGGTTCACAGGCATGCGCCACCACACCCAGTCCATCTTTTTATTTATTTATTTTTTAAATTTTTAATTTTTTTTGGTACCGGGGATCGAACTTGGATCCTTGTGCTTGTGCAGCAGGTGGCGAAACCACTGAGCTAAATCCCCGGCCAGCAGCCTATCTTTTTAACATCATGTCATCTCACTTCCTGGCCCTTGCTCTTTCTTCTCTGAAGTAGGGAGAAGAAAACCTCTTGGCATTTTCAACTTATACAAGAATAGAGAATTCAGACTCCATGGCAGAACTGCAGTGTGGTGATTCATTTAAGAATGTGATCAATATCCATTCACACAACAGATCTGGAGTAGGAATCAATTATTAATGGAATATTGTGCTACTGATTAATTTACAAACTCAAGACTCTAGTATTTCTAACAACATAAGAAATTGATGACTCAATTACAATCAACCATGATGGAGAGGATATTGTCAAAGCCTGTATTTGCAGGTACCTCAAAGTTTCCCCTGCATTCTAAAGTAAAGCCATAGTTTAATTTGCAGGTGAGCAGAAGTCAACCGAAATTGTAAAGCACCCTCTCAATAGTATGCATCTTGCAGGAAAGTGTGTCCGATCTCTATGGAAAAGGTGTTGGAAGAGATAGGAGAAGGCAGGCAGATTTTCTCTGACACAATTTTGTGTGCTCTTAACAGCGATGTCTCTGTGATTATGAGGCATACAGAAATCTGTTCAAGATTTGAGGAAGTTTTAGAGACATAATCAGAAAGAAAGAACTGCAGACCAGGAAGCTGTTCAAATTAGCTCACTTATCTCACCAGTTTTGGAATTTTTCTCTGCATTTTACCCTAAGGACAACTCTGTACAAAAGACAAAACCTTTCCAGATGTTTTGGTGAATTTACTGCTTTCTCCCCATAAGTAATAGCGACTAATTTTCAATTAAGGGCTTTATGATTTAAAATATAGGTAACTCATTTAATTTTCACAGAATTCTTTTGAAGTTGCTATTGTCATTGCTACAGTTATCATGCTGATTTTTACAAATAACAAACCAAAGCTCAGGCTCTTTTTTATCCAAGTAATAAGCAGTAGTGCAGGAATTTTTAAATATAAATCATCAAACTCCAGTTCCCTACTCTACTTTGTTTGGATGACAGTGGGGTAGAATAAGATAAGCATCTTTTAATGAATTATGTTTACCTTTTTGAGTCAGAGCTTGGAGAAATGCAATATGCCATTTTGTGTACCCTTAAAAAGGCTTTGTTTGAAGAACCTAAAGCACTTTTACGTTTATGGACTTATACATTATTTGCACCATTTTGAAATATTTAGGAAAGGAGGAAATATAATGCTTTGCCATGAAAGTAAACTAGCACCAGCAGGCTAGGAGTTAGTTCCAACCAATGTGTTCTGATTGCTCCATACGTTGTTGCTGTCATTTATGAAAGTTGATTGGAAGAAGTAAACTCAGCATAGACTATAGCTGGGACTTGTGCCATCTACCTCTCCACGGGGAACGAGGGGACCCTTCCTCCTTCTCTCACTTTCTCCCATCCCACCCAGGAGCTTCAGAGGTTGATAAGAATGCAGCCTGGGGAAGCCAAATGTTGGTTTATAGTACGAACACCAACTGTTTCTGTTTCACAAATGAGAGGTGAAGCAAAGAGAGGCTGTCTGACATCTACAGAAAAATCGAACGAGGATGTTGGGATCTTCCCACGATGCCGTACAGTTCCTTCGGATGGCTTTTTCCATGGAACTGTGTTTTAGCTAAATTCAAAGATGAAAAATCAGGGGGAAAAAACTTTAAAACTTTACAGACATTTTTCTTTCTTCTCAAAGACCAGGCTCCTTTTCTAAACTGGAATGACTTCTCTCTAATATGGAGCCATCTTTCAAAAACAGATGGGTCTGTACGTGGAAAGAGACTTTGCTGTCATTTGTCCAGTGGTGTGTGGACTTCTTCAAAAGCACGTGTGGTTCTGATTGTCACAGAGAGACCACAGGACATTAATGCAATTTCCTTTGTAATGGGCTACCTCTCCATCAGCCCTGATGAGCAGACATCCATGTTTAAGTTGTTGACCTCCAGCAAGGCTGGCATGCGTGCCATAGAGCTTTGTGGAGATTTGCCAAAGTAACGGGCCAGCATTTGAGAGAGGGTAGTCATTATGTGATTTCAATTTCATACCATCTGTCCCCAGATTTCTTCCACTATCAGGTTGGCCACTGGCTTTGGAGGACAGTCAGAATGCCAGGGCTCTGGAAAGCTCTGAGCGAAGTTCAAAGGAGCAGGTGTCCCTGTGAACCCTATGGCTGGTTCTTGCCATGGGAGGCTACTGGCTTTCAGCAGCAGATGCACTTGAATTTCCTAATTAAAGCCTGTTATGCCTGCAGGAGCTGGTGATATGTCTGACAACTTGGCCAGGAGATGTCACACTGCTCTACCAGGGAGAGAAAATATAAGCAATGGAGGAAAGGGAGAAAAGAAGATGCTGACATTCTTCTCAACAAGAACATTCTCTATTCTCAGAAGGTCATCACCATTACCATGTAGTATCAAACTTTAACTACCCTGCACCTTCTTTCTCCATCAGGATCTCACTATTCCAATAAGAACCTAAACCATAAAGCAAAAACAAAGGGAAAAATACTTCTTTTCAATCCCCAGTACCAAAAGCCCTGCAAATACCAAAACAAAAACAAGCAAACAAAAACAAAATCATTTGGGGCCAGTGAGTCAGAAGTTTTTAAATGGTGACTTATTTTAAACAGGCCCTTGAATGATTATTTTCTTTGCTCTCAGGCAATCTGGATTAATTGATACCATAAACTTCTACAAGCCCTAAAATGTTCATTCTATTCCCAACTCTGACACAAAGAAGCTAAACAACCTGCAAGAGAATATGTAGACAAATCAACAACAATTTTCATATCTGCAAAATAGAGTTGGGTGCCACTGGGATGCTGGGTGACATTTTAAAAAATTGTGCTCCAAATGCTAATTATTCACCAGTTGGTGTTCTAGTCTGTGTCTCTGGATATCAGTAAGTTCATTGCTAGCAGGATGATGATACTGGTTTAACTTTTAAAAGTGGGTTTCAAAAGTATAAGTTTTTAAAGTCACATAGAAGCAGAATAGTACTGGATATGGGGGAAGGGGGACACGGAAACAAACCTCAAGCAGGAATAATGCTGTTCACTCCCCTCACTTCACAATGGGGAAATTGAGGCCAGGAGGATATTTACCTTTGATCAATGTCACCTTTCACAGACCAGGTTTCTTACATGCCTGGCTTTCTGGGGTGATTTCTGCAGAAAGGATTTCTTACAACATGAGTTTTTCATGGCTCTAGATGGGTGACTTGAGCAATATGTAAAGGTGTTTTTTGATGCAGCAGCTTCCCCAACTACTCTCATTTCTTGATGACAGAATTGCTGATGTCTCCTATCAGTCGCCGAAGCTTTCAAAGGCATGTAAATAAACAAAGCCTGACAACCCTGTTCCCGTGTTATGACCTGCTCACCTCTCCTGCCACTTCTAACTTGACTTCTCCCTGAGCAGGCTCCATGTTATTTGAGTCAGCAGGACTTTCAGGGATCGGCAGCCTGGGCCTCGGTGGGAGCTGTGGGTCTGAGCTCTTGGAACTCTGGGCCGTGACTTACACAGCAGGAACTCAGCTGCCCTTAGTCTCAAAACTTCTTTCCAACTCTACCCTTTCTTATCCTTAAGCACTTCCTGCCTTGGAATCAAAACGGTTCTCATTCTGGTAAATGTTAATTTTGAAGCACTCAGGTGCCCACTTTATTCTGGAATGTTCCATTCCAATGAACAGCATTAACAGGAGCATGGATAGTTTCTTTAAAAAAATAAACAAACAAACAACTTCAACACAAATTAGAGTATCCTGTGAATTACAATAGCAATCCTACCTCAAGTTCATTCAATAATATTTGTTTGTACACAAATGTTCCCTACAGCATTTTTCATAACAGACACAAATCAGAAGCAACCCAAATAAATGCTCATTGGTTGACCTGTGGGTGAAGTAAATGTGGTATGTCTACATGACAGACAAATGCTCAGCAATGAAACTAAGTATCGATACCTGAGGAAATGGGAATGAATCTCAAACAGTTATGCTAGGTGAAAACAGTCAGATAAGAAAGACTTCAGACAGTATGATTCCATTTCTATGACATTTCCAGAAGGGGCAAACCTACACAGACAAGAACTATCTTAAGGATCGTTTAGAGCTGGAGATGGGAATGAAGAACAATTGCAAATGGGTGTGATGTTTCTTTTGGGGGTGATAGAATTTTTGTAAAATTAGATTGCCTTGATGGTTGTACAAAATTCTATAAATTAACTAAAAATCATCAAATTGTAAACATTAAAAGAATGCATTTTATTTTATATGAATTATACTTCCATAAAGCTTCATGAATGAACAAGCACAGCTCATAGCATGGGGGACATCTTTGGAGTGGAGTAACATCTGGTGTGCTTGGGTCATTGGACCCACTCAGCCTTCCAGCTCTCCTTACCCTGACTACTACTCACAGACATGAGTGACCCCCAAGTCAGATGGGGCCCCTTGACACACTGCAGCAATTTATAAAGTAGACAGGTTGCCCTTACGAGATGAAAACTGACAAAACCTTGGTTCAGGGACAAATGCATGCAAAGTGAAAAGCAATTGAGATCTGCAATTAAGACATTTAAAGTGTTTAGGGCTGGCAAGGAGTTAAAGTAAATGTTGATTCAGTTGCAAAGTCTTCAAAGATGTAGCCTTGCAAAAGGGCCTTGCACGGTTGTCAGGATTATATTTATTTATACATTATTATTGTCTATAGAATATTCTTTATTCCCCTAGAACTTTTCTAGCCAGCATTGGGACCCTTAGCAGGGGAGGCTGGGAACATATCTGAATAATGCATTCAAGATAATTTCAAAAAATCACCCTTTAATGAATACCATATTCCCACCAATTTTCCCTTATATATGATTCACCACTTGCAAATACTGATGTATAAAGAATGCATTAAATGTGGCAAAAGTTGAAGATAGCCTCTGTGAATAAGACCTAATGGACACCATCATGAAATAATCCATACAGTACAACCCCAGACATGTGTCTTCAATTTAAAATAATTCAGCAATCATGTTCAACCAGAACCTGATTACACAAAATGGGACTTTTTAACTCCCAGACTTGGATCAGATTTGGAGACCAATAAAGGGGGGGTGGGGGGAAATAATATGTTTTCATATTCCAGATACTGTGATTAAATGATCCACATACATTTAACTGTTTCTTTGAGCTCATCAAAGCGCCGAATATCATTTCCCACCAGTAAATATTTACTTTTCTTTATGAGAATTTACCTGAAAGTCCAGGTTGAGATGCAAAGGGAAGAAAGTGGGAAATAATTTGGGCCTCTGTCAGAATAGTATTCTTTTCCAAGTGCTGAACTAAAGTCTGTTCTCTACTTTCTTGGAGTTTCAAGAGGGGAGAAGACTGACCAGAATCAGCTTTCTCAAGGGTGGTACAGGGTGACTCGGTACAGGGACCCAGTGCATTATGTCCATGGGGTCTTGAAGATGCTTTGATCCTTCTTTGATCTTTTATTTAGTTACTGGCTGCTTTCTCTTCTCACTTATGACTATGCAGCTCCCCTTTCATGGACACAAGTGGCGCTCTGGCCTGTACTTCGATTTCTGAGATGCTAAGAGATCCCCTAATCCTCCTCTTTGATAGGTGGCCCAATAATTGGATTTCAATTATTACTGTATTAGCTACTTATTTCTTCAACTGTGAATATAAACTGTTTGGTGAATCCCAAGCAAAAGATAAAACACTCAATTCAATTTGAATCTCAGATAAACTACATGTCTGAGTCACTAGGAGATGGGTTTTTTAACCCTTAAAAATTAAGCCCCCAAGATTTGATGGTCTAAAAATGAGGCAGCCTAAATTTACTAGAAATAAATTGTTTTGTATCTATGCTTTGTTTTAAAATAAATGGACATATTGAGAATGGGTGATTTTTCTTTTTATGTTGGTAATGTTTCTCTGTCTCTTCGGTTGACAAGTCTTATGGATGCTTTATGAGTTAAAAGATAAACACGGGCCAATCCTAGGTACTGACTAAAGGAAGAGCTCCTGTCTCTTGGATTCTAGCTTCTGGATCTGAGGTGGGGTGGTCCACAAACTCTCCTGGAGTGTGCACTGGGGCAGGGGGTGGAGGTGATATTGAGGCATCCACAAACTGACTTAGCCCAAGAAATCTACTAAAAATAAAGTAGCAAAATTTTCAAGTGCCTTACCACCTCCTTTCCCAGAAATTAGAGTGGATCCACCATTATTTCTTTAATGACTTCCCATTTAATCACTTGGATGCCAAGTGAGATGGGGAGGTGGCTTGAAAGTCAGAGTTCTGAGAATTCCAGGTAAAGTGACCAACAACAATCTGTCATTCATGTGACTATCAATTGTTACATGTGCTGGGACAAAAATTAGATTGAGAGTCACTGTTCCCAGATACTTCTAAGAGGAAAGACCTAGGGGTGAACTTTCTCAGCCCTACATGCTACAATTTCCAACTTTGTGGTAGAACCAAAATTTCCTTCAGGGTCCTGAACCCCTATATTCAAAAAGTAAAATCACCTTCCCTTTCTTCTTTTCCTTCCTTGATCTAGAGAAATTATTTTCAGTATATACTCTGTGTCTCATAAGTTAGCAGTCCAAAGGAGAGGGAACATTTTTATAAGGAGATTAAAGGTGAAGGATTCTGAAGGACAATTGCAAGCGTGAGGAGGAGGTGTTGGAGAGAAGCCAAGCCCGGGAGAGAAAGCACCAAGCATTACAGAGGGAGGACGAGCACAGGTGTCCATCAGTGGGTGGAAACCAACCATGGTAGTTGTACAAGGAATGGGAAATTCGACTGACTGTGAAATATCCAAATACATATCCTTGTCATTCTCCAGGGGATGGGAGCTGTCTCTCAACATAGCCATTTTGGCACACTATTATTATAAGTTTTATCTGGGATTGTTTTAAAGCAAAAGGGAAAAGAGCATTTGTTTAGTTAAAGGTAAACATAAAGGTAAATGTGAAGCCATGAGATGATACAGACTTCATGTAGATATCCTGGGGTCTCGGTTCCACCAACCTTTCATTCTTCCTTACAGGAGCATTAGTGCCTTACAGATCTCCCTCTCACTTTTAACTTTAAGTATCTTAAAGGCACAAGTATTTTTCCCAGCTGTCTGTCTATCTGTCTGTCTATCGTCTATCTCTATCATCTATCTACTAATCTCTGTCTATTATCTATTTATCTGTTTCCCATTTGTTTGTTTCTATCTCCTGTCTTATAACAGTACTCCACATATGATTTGGTCCATTCACAGACTCAGTAAATGTTTGACTGAATAAGCTTTTTTTTCCCCTGAAAAAAAAATACTGTCAAATGGTTTTTATTGATATGTTTTTTCCTAAGAAACAGTCTCCTCAAATGAAGATTTTAACAACACATCAAAAATCAATTTCCTAATGAACTCTTTGGTAAAGAGCAAAACACACACACACACACACACACACACACACACACACCACATCAATACAAACTATTTTTGAATTTATGAATTACAGAGTAACTGTGGCCGGGGGAGCAAAGGAAATGAAACATACTCATGATTCAAAGATTCTCTTGCTTGAAAAGTTGGTGATAAGCGAAAAGCCTGCTGATTTTCAGTTTACCCCTTTACATTGTTTAGTTCCTCTGTAGAAGCAGAGGTGTCACAGGCTATGTAGTATTTCATCAGATCTAAGCAACCATTAGTTCTAAGACATAGAATTGCTTTAGGTACTGTTAAGAAAGATAAACAAGCATTGCCATGGAAACACAGCAAATTCAGACAAACTAAAATGTAGAAAAATGAGTGTTCATGATGTATGAAATGCAGATAATTCTCATACAGCTTGGCCCAAGGCTTTGCATACCTAGATAGTCCATAAACATTTGTTGAGTGAGTGGGTAAATAAAGATAACAAACAGGATGTGCTTTTTGCTTCCTTGAGTCGGGCTTTGAGAACAGTGGACCAGATCTCTCTCTGATGTGAGTAATCACTGGGGGGAGAGGCAGGGGTAGCTCTCTCTGATTGCTAAGAACAACACACAGATAAAAAACTAGGTTTGAGTGCTGCATCCTGCCAGAGGTGTTAGGTATTAGGCTTTAGGCCAGAGGTGTTTCCATCGATGTGGTTCCAGTTCAACAGGGACATCTCTCTGAATAATCAAACAATAAATTGTTTTGTGTAAGAATCACAAAATTCTTACAAGTATGTCAGAATGTTCAAGTGAGTGTGTGTAGTTTAAGAATGGCAGGTAGATAGAAATATGTAGCAGAGAGTAAAAATTTCTTTCGAAAAAAGCTTTGTTGGGCTTAACACATGCATCATTCATTCATACATCAGAAAACAGCACACATTTGTGACTCTATCCACAGAGCTCAGAATTGCAGTTTGCATCTTTGTGATAAATATGGGCAATATTAATGTCATCTTCTATGCTCCCCAAAATACAGCTGGCTCTGTTCAACAGAACTGGTCACATTGCTGCAGGTAAATCATCTGCAGATCACACAATCTTTGGAGTACTTGCAAAGTCTGGGGGCCCAGCGTGACAGATCTGGAATACTGATATTTCTTCTTAGGCTGTCATCCTACTTAAGTTTCTTAGGATGTGTTCTCCAACACTGACTTCCATGCAGCCTGGCTTGTAGTTCATCTTTTCAGAGGGCAACAAAAAAACCCAAGAAGCTGTTACAATTAAGAGCAGAATTAGAGTTTTGGAATAGTGAGGTGTCTTTTGAAACACTTTTTTATTCTTTACTCATTTTCAATAATGGCTGTGCTGGACTTTCCTAAGACCATTTCAGTTTTCAGGAGAATCTCACTATTCTCATCCAGTTGTATCAACTGAGGGCAGCTTAAGAATTTGATCACTATAGCTGGGGGTTTAGCTCAGCGATGCTGCTGCCTGCCTCTCAAGCACAAGGTCCTGAGTTTGATCCCCTGTACAAAAGAAAAAAAAAAAGAATTTGATCACTATTAGGCTTGTGACAGGGGAATTTTCTCTGGAGCCTGGCACAGTGTTTGAACCTAGTTATCTCTCAGCTAAGATTTATTAAGTAAATGAAGGATGAAGAAATGATACTGAGAAGCACAAACCTATTAGTGACATGGCATTTAGAGGTTTTGGAGTTATCTAAATTTTGTTTTACAAAATGCATCCTGAAAAATGTGAATAAACACAGTTATCCCTCATTATCTATGCGGGATACATTTCAACATCCCCAGTGGATGCTTGAAACCTCAGATAGTATCAGCCCATCTACTTACTATGCTTTTTTCCTACATGCCCTGCAGCATTGTCACACAGTACCAGAGTTCATCTGTCCTTCCATGTTTTATGCCCTGGTGTCTCCTTCACATCATTACTTTTTCACTTTGGGACCATTATAAAACAGCATAAGAGCTACTTGAACATAAGCACTTCTGTACCCCAAAAGTCAATCTGATAATTGACATGGCTAGTCTGCAACTACCTTAGTGGGTGAGTAGCATATAAGTATGGATACAAGGGACCAAGAGATGATTCATATCCCAGGCAGGACGGAATGGGATGGGGGAAATTTCATTGCGGTTCTCAGAGGGGTGTGCAGTTTAAAATTGTTTAATTTTGACATTTTTCATTTTCAGATTGTGGCTTAACTGCAGATAACTTTAACCACAGATAGTGCTGGTGGTAGTGGTAGGGTTATTGTATTGTGCAAGAAAAGGAATCATTGAGAAGGGGTGAATTTAGCAAGGGTTTTCACTCTTTAGTCTGTATTTCCTCTGAAAGGAAGCTATGCACCCTGTCACTTTTTAGGTCAGCATTTGTATTTTTTTCATCATAAGTTCCAACAATTATAAAAAGGACATCATTTGTAGCATGTTTTAAGTATTGAGATTTTAAAAGTAAAATATTACATTACCTTTTAAAATGCAGCCACAGAATCTAAGTATCCTAACATTTAATATTATTTTTTAAATATAGAAAAATAGCTCTTGAAAATTTATAGTATTTATTTCCATAAATGTATTATTTATATTCTACTTCTCCCACACAATTTCATTCCTATGAAATGTATTTTTATGCCTAAAAAAACTTTCATTGAACACTTCATTTTGCTTCTCTGCAACAAAAATATGTATGTAATTTGATATTAATATTTTTATTCATTGTGCCTGTAAAGCCCTGTATTAAAAACTCTGCCATTGCTAGTTAACAAATAACAATCTATAAACTTTGACAGTACCACTAAAATAAAAATTAAAAATTACTGAATATTTATCTCTTTTTTCTTCATGAAGTTTTTTGGTACATTTTAGGTATATAATACAGTTACATTTATCATTGGGATTTTTTTTGTATTAAATTCTTTTATTGGTACATTGTAGGTATACAACACAATTACATTTCACATTGGGAACTGTACCTTTACATAATGCATCTTGGTTCTTATTTTTTCCCTATTTCACTGCCCTCCCTTCACCCTCTCCACCCTTCCCTATTTAAAATGGCTTAGTTTCCATTTTTTCCTTTTCTCATATGTTTTCTTTTGAATATTTATCTCTTAATTAGTTGGGTTATATTCAAATCAGAATTCAAAAATGGTCCACACATAATAGAGCTCTAAATTCCTTAGCATTCTTTACAAGATCTCAATTTTTTTTTATCTCTGTCTCTCTTTAAATTTTATTGAAGATATGAGAACCTTTGCTCTGTACTTCCTTTAAATTATTAGTTAAATCTGAAAGAAAAATCAGATTCAGATTCTAATAATACTTTATTTTAGGAAATAATACTTCATTTATGTGTCTTTCTTAGCCTTCAAAATTTAAAAATTTAAGTCAAAGTCTTCCTTTCAATCTAAGCTATGTAGAAGGTGAGCAAACAATCTCCTAACCAAAGGGTGGGAAGTAATGTCTAACAGATTTCAACTGGACATGAGTGGCTAGAGGCATGTTGTTTGAAACTCAGAGGTTCCTTGGGGTACACCCTAATATGCTCTTGTCCCCAAACCTCTGGCAATGGAAAACTGAGGCATCCCCATAAATGCAAGTCTGTCCAGTATACAGACCATAGGGACTGAAGGTGTACCCACCATATCAGATAAAGAACCCCATTCAGTGAGTGGAAGCAGAGGGCATTGGACCCGGATGGAAGAACATAGCTGGGTTACCAGATTGTGCTTCCTCACCAGCTCCCAAGGTGGAAGTTTGAGGAGTTTTGCTTGTTTCTGTTATGAAGCTTCTGTTGTAGAGGAGAAACAAACAAAATAAAGCAAGATGCTCACCTTACATCTTTTTTTTTGGCATTTCAGCTGGAGAAAGGAGGACATTGAAAGACAAAGAAGGCTGGAGACCACTGCGTACTTGGATCTAGTGAAGTGCAGTAATCATTCAGGAGAAGTTTGCATTGTAAAAGACGCCCCCAAACCAAACTGGCCTTGGCAGAAAGGAACTGTGTGCCTCATGGCACTCAGCAATCCAGAAAATGATAGCTCCAGGCACAGCTTAAAGAAAGAGCTAAGACAGAATCACCATGACCCTATGTGCCCCCCACCCCGGACTGTGACCTTACCCAGGGTCTCCTCCTTCTCTGGTTCTATGGTGACACGGTGGTTGCTGATAACTACTGTCTCTCATCCTTTCTCATGGGAGTTCTAATGAAAAGAATCACACTCCTCTCTCAACAATGCAAGAAAAGCTTTTTTTGCATCTCTGGACTTTGATAGGCCCCCATGCCTGGCTCTTGACTGAAATGGGACCCTCTGATTGGCAATCCATAGTCACATGCCTTCCCCTGGAGCCTTCTTTCTCTGGAAGAAAATCAGTGCTGTCCCCCCAAAAGAGTTAATGCACATGAGTAGCCAACAGTCCAAAGATATCAGCTTCAATACACCATTCTCTGGGTGGTCAGGCTGTGTTACAGAATAGAATAGAACAGGAGCGCTGGCAAGGTTAAAAACAGATGAACACAATCGAGTAGAAGCCAGTGCACAAGGCTGCTAAGGACAGAGATACACCAGCCTCGAATAGCACAGGGCTTCCCTAAAGCAGAAGAGCAGAGAGGTGCATGAGATCTGGTCTTGGGCAATACTTCAGAGCCCTGTAGCCAGTGAGTCGATGTGACTGCATACTCCCCACTTGTTGGGCACTGAAGAGGCCCCCTGTGGAAGGGAATCACTGGAAGGGAGCTGCGCATGAGGGCCATTGACACAGAAATTTAGGCAGAACAAAGGCACAAAGGTATATTTGGAGAGTGTGAGTCTGAAACGAGGGACGATGTCACAGTAAGCCCTGTGTGTGACCTTCTGAGTAAGGAAGTGTGCCATCCTCAGACACTTTCTTAGGTGGTCAAGGGGAGGTGGAAGGCCCAGCCAATACCATGCTGGATTGGGGGGGGCAGAAATGAAGCAAGGAAATCAGTAGAGGCCCTGTGAGGTGGAATAAAGACTCTAGGCATCATTATGTAAGGAATAGAGCACCTCATTGAGGCTGTATGTAGAATGAGCTGGTGAGATCAAGGACTCTTGAGCCAGCCTACCTGGGGTTGAGCTGCAGCTCAGCTACTTAGTGCTGTGGAACTCTAGCCAAGTTATTTAACCTATCTGTGCCTCAAGTTTCGCATCTATGAAATGAAGGCAAATGAAACAAGTCCTGGTGAATGGGTATTTTATGAGGATTAAATGAGAAAATATATGTAAAGTACTTAGAATAGTGCCTGGCTCCTGTTAACAGTGTCACTACTTTATCGAAGGGAATTTAAGGACTAGATATACCATCTAAATAGGTGGTAGGCAGTTTTGTGACCTGGGCAAGCATTTTATGTTTTTTCTCTACAAAATGATGAGACTCCATAATAAGATCTGCCCACTTGAATGTTCTTTAGTTGTGGTTACAATGTAGCAATAAGCCTGAATTTGGAGCCTGAGTCCCTTGGCCTGCCCTTTCAGAGGGAGGGAAGTGATTATCCAAATGGAATCAAAGCTCTTTAAGCAAAAGAGCTCTCCTGTCCAGTGCAATCCCAAGAACTCTTGTGAAAAACCACTTTCCAATGCTAGGAACAAATACCTCCTTTCCCCCTCAGAAACAGATGAGTGCAAAGCTGTCTGAGGGCTTCTGAATTTACACAAACCAGGTTCCCCTCAGCCCTTAGCCCCCAACTCTTTTGAGCATCTCAAGCCAAATGAATTCTCCATGTCAGCAGAATTTTACATATGTTATGCAAAAACACATCCCTGAAACACAGAGAAAAAGACATAAATAACGCAAATTGAACATCCATCTTGGCCCTGGTCAGATGAAGCAGGGGTGGGGGCTACAATTAGCTAGTGGAAGCCGGACAGTGTTCATTGTGGTAGTGTAATATATGGAAGGTGTCTCCTTAATCCAGTGCATTTGTGAGGCAGAAATATAGTGCCAGATAATATGGAAAGACAAAGAAAAATTGTGAGCAGCCAGAAAACAAGGTAGGAAGGAAGATAAACAGAAATTCAGGCACGGACAGGCAGAGGATGGGCTCACAAAAGAGTGCCGGGCTTGGCTTTTACCAAAGCAAAAAAATGGCAGCACTGCCCTTGTGATACTGGCCATGGGGTCTTGATCAAGCTGTTGATTTTATTTGAGTCTAAGTTACAAAGGACTGTGAATTTCACTTGGAAAGTTGTCTGGATGCATCCCATAGCAGATGGGAAGACTGCAGTAGCAAATGAAATTAGCAGGCTGCATGGAGGAAAGAGCTCCTATGCTTTTCCTCCTTGGTCTATTCAGAGTCTGCCTGGGGCACCAAAGCCAGGATCATCAGAAACAAAATAGCCATTAAAACAACAACAACAACCACAACAAAATAGCCCTTTCTCTTCAGATTGAAGAAATGAGTCACCTCTTCCAAAGAAATTTCCAACTGGTTTGAATTCTTGGAGACCTTGGGTTGAAGTAAGTGTGAAAGAAACCAGGAGATTCCTCCTTCTCTCACTTGCTGCCCACCCTGGCCACCTTAAATTATATCACCACCTTGAGTGAGTACTGGAGGGGCACATATGAAACCGTGGAAAGGTACAGACATTGGCTTGTCCTGGGAGGGAAGCCTGCTTCCCTCTTTCAGGTGGGTATAGTGGACAAAATTCATAGTTTCTGCTGAAATCACAGTAATTTTCTTCTTCCAGTGGTTCCAACTGAGGAACAGACAAAGGTTCAGGGGGCACCTAACAGCCAAGACAGCAAAAACCCAGAGAGAATGACACTGAGCAGTGTAGGAAGGCAAATGGCATCCATCAAAGATCGCCTTTCTCTGATCAGTAACCTTCTGAAGCCAGCTAGGGTTTCCATGAAGCCTATATTTTTTTGGAAGCCATTTCACAAACTTGCATAACCCAGCAGACAGATACGCAACATCATTATAATAAATATAATGATAACAGCATGGGTTAGGATCATAAATACAAACATAAAGCAAGGCTAGTATTTAATGCTTATTGTATGCCCAACACTGTGTTACATGCATTTAATTCTCAACAAGACACTGAAGCATGTGCTATTCTCAGCTTCATTTCAATAATAATGAAACTGTGGTGAGAAGCAAAGAAATGTCTCTCAAAGGCCATTGGGTAGGTTGATTACCCAAATCATCAAGATTCTTCCTTCTTAACAGTATACCCATTCTGCCATGTGACTTTGTGTCTTGTCTAATGACTTGCTTTTGGCCAATAGAAAAAGGTTTTGCTGAGTGTCCCAATTTGATGTTCAGCTCTCAAGAGACCGCCTGTATTTCTGCTTTTTCTCTTTGAACCCTGCCAGGGTGCTAATGAACAAGCCCAGTCTAGCTTGGGGGAGGAGGGTCTGTGGTCATGTGGGGCCATCATGAGCTGTGTCATTAGAGCCCATGCTAGACCAGCCCTTGCAGACACAGGTGAGCATCCCGAAAGCTCAGATGATTGGCAGAAGCCCCAGGCTGATCTGCTGGCCGGTGAGCAATGATGGATGGGTGTTGTTTTAAGGTAGCAAATTTTGGGGTGGTTGCTACACAGCAATAAATAACTGAAACAATGACCCAGGTTATACTAGTGTTCTAACTGGGTTTTCTTCCTCCATTGCTCTTTGTTCTTTTACCTCTACTGCTAGTGACACACTCCCATGTGCCTATATGTTCACTAACATCATGAGCTTCAATTCCACTTTCTTTGTCCAGTATGTTCTAGTAGCAGACATTGCTGGTTGCCCACAAAATTCATTTTTGGGTAGAATCCTCTGAGACATGGAGAGAGATCTCATATTCTGTCTCTAGGGAAAATCTTGATTGAAAAATTTAGCTATGGGGCTAAGGTCCCTTTATTGCTATTGATGGAGTATGTGACCTACTACTGACCTTGAGATAGGTAGGACAACTGGAGACATTTGGGAAAGAGGTCTTCTTAGTAAGGACAGAAACACTACAAAAGGAAGGTTTTTTTATGATTTTGTATGCTGCCTGCCATCTCTCAACAATAAGGGGGCTGGTGTGGAGGATAGCACAGCATCAGCATGGAAGGGACAGGGATCTCCTGGAGACCACTGAGAGACAAATAGAACTATGTTTTCCTTTGTACTATTTTTCAGTTGAGTCTTGCCTTTTGTTCAAGTCAGTATGAATTTTAAAAACATTTGCAGCCTAAGTCATCCTCAGGAATAGAGTTCCAATCACTTATTTAAAGGACTCCAGCCTCTTGTGGTTTTTTATTCCCATAAAAACCAACACAAAACGATCCTCAGGAAACAGGCCCCCATGACCTTCTTGTCTCCTATTGGCTGATTTCAACAGTAAGCAGATGCCTTAGGACACAGGATGGCTGTTGGATTGGAGCAAGGGAGAAGACTTTGGGCAGGTGCTGGGGAGCCTGATGGAAGTGTACGCAGGGAGTCCAAGGAAGCAGCAAATGTTTTACCAGCACATGTTCATGTTTTCCAAGGCTTTTTCCTTCCATTGGTCCCAACTTTTCCTTCTCTTTCTATGCCCAGGAAGAATGTGGCTTTATTATGTGCCTTTATTCAGGATACCATTCAAAATATTTAATAACTACTACAGCCTAGATCCAGACCAATGAATATGGATGGCTGCTAGAGAATGGGCAGGGGCTACAGGACTAAGTTGTTGGATAATAGGGAATTTGGGGCCTAATTGAGGAGACGGGAGCTTCTCAAGAAGGGATCAGGGTAGAAAGGTTGGGCTTTGTGGGCAAACACTTGGGAGAAAGTGGATGGGCAATCAGAACAGCCAGTATATAACCACCCATTTGGACTTATTCTCCGAACTCTAACACACATTTTAACAGTTTGCTCAAACATATTAGGGCATGCCAGACAGAACTTGATTACAATGCACACCATGCTCCATGTGAATCTGTCTGCTTCTGCATCCTGTATACTCCAGAGCCCGGAGGCACTGTGTACTTACTCATTTGCATATGTCCAACACCCAGTGCCTAGCACCCAGTGCCAGCACTCAGTGCCGAGCACAATCCAGAGCATGAAGGGCTTCTCCTTGCAGCTGGAGGAATTGAATAAAAGTGGTAACATGAACTTGGAGATGCTTTCATATCCTCTAGACTAGATTCTGGATACATGCAGATCTGACTGGTCACAGGCATTTTCAGAGTTCGGGTGACCTCTGATGATCCACCTCTTCCATTCTAAGATGTCTCAAGAATGAAGTGTCTTATGGAAGAGGGAGGCTGGTAGGGGCAGTGGAGGGAGAGGGGGGAACAGTCCCCTGTATGTTGCAGGCCTCAAGCAGGCTGTTCCCCAACCTGCTGGCCTCCATCACCACTAGTTACTCTAGGCAACTCCTTTTACTGAGCAAAGTGCGCATGATCCCACCCCATACAAACCTTGCACTGGGGAACTTTTGAAATATGCCTGGTGTTCCCTGATTTTTCCCCCAAAACATCAAGCAGTTTCTGGCCCATGGCAGGGGCTCCAGGGTCATCTGTTGAGTGCACAGTGAAGGAATGAATGAATGAAAGAATGAAGGTACCTTCCTTTGTGAGTAGTTTTGGTAAAGAGACCATGTGATGAACTCTGGAGTCCTAGTAATTTGAGTTCAAATCTAAGCTTTATCACGTAGTCACTATTGACTTTGGGCAAACATCTTTATGTATCTTGTATCTTCAATTCCTCATGTACTAATAGACAGTATAAAACCAAGGGCTCATAACTCATGTAAGGGGCTCAGTACAACATTCCCCAAATATTCAATACATTACAACTGCTCTTACTCTGTCACCTGCATTTCATTTTCTTCATTTCATCTTCTTGGTTTTAAAATTATTGCTATTATTAAACTCAGTACTCAGAAATATTCTTTGCATTTGTTTGAAGAGCTCAACTTGAGTTGCTTCACCTAAATTATATCCTGATATATCATCATATGAACGGGCTCTCTGAACAAAGTCTTTGTCATCCTTTCTTGGCCATTTAACTTGCATACACAAAGGAAACAGACCCATTTGAAACCAGCCTATGAAGGAATGTCATGCATAACTACAGTGAATACCTTTTCTTTCTCCCTTATAATATTTATTGAGCACTGACTATGTGCTAGGACTAGCACAAACTTCCTTGTCTTCCTTAGCTTATTGCGAACTCCACAACAGAGATTGTAGGTTGATGCTGAGGCAATCTTCTTTCAAAGATGAAAACTTGAGACTCAGAATAGTTATATGATTAAACCAAAGGAATTCAAGCAAAAAAAGCAGTATGTTAATGTTATAGTAGTTACTTTTTTATTTTTATTTTTTTAAAATTTTATTTAATTGGTACATTTTAGGTATACAATATAATTACATTCATCATTGGAAATTTGCACCTTTACATAATCTCTCTTGTTATTTTTCCCCCTTCCCCTGCCCTCCCTTCAACCCCTCCATTCCTCTGTAATTTTTACAAAGACTTTGTTTCCATTTTTTCATTTTCTCATATTAATTCCATTTTCTTCTTTCTTTCCCCTACCCCTTCCACTTCCCCTTCCCCTTTGCCCCTTTTCTTCCTATTTCACATTATCTATTATAACTTTTAGTCCTTATTTACACTTTCAGTTTC